>OU342744.1:231086335-231491331 GCA_910589775.1 Avena eriantha | reverse complement strand
CTACTACTGCTACTACTATGCCACAACACATGCGTCGTCGAGTGCACGGTCATCGATGGACAGCTGCAATTTATTGCCACTTGATTTTAATAAGACACATCCCATTTTTTATGCAGCGGCTCTCAATCTCACTTCCAACTAGGGCCCACCGTAAGAAGCTTGCACGCGCTAGCCGGAGGCCGAACATCTGAGCTCGACGAGACCTAACGTCTCCGGCTTCATCGAGTCACTGTAGCCATCAACACATCCCTTTACCGAATCTATCACAACCCCACAAATCTCGCCGTACAGCCACCTACCTTCCCCTCTACATTTCCACTTTTAACTATCGCCAATTTTAGGACCGTGACAAACTTCGTACATAGAAATTGTGTGTGCGCCCTTTGCATGCGGCTCAGTACAGAACTGCCATGCATGGCCCGGGAAAAAAGCGTGATGTACCGTGCGCGTGTCGCGGTGCATGGTGCAGTAGACTGCGCGGCGTGTTGCACGGTGGGGGCAACGAAACGTGCCTTGCTTCTATCCACCTTAACTATAGAGCCCCTCTCCGCACATCCACTCCCACTCTCGCTCACTGTCCCCACGCAACCCTCTCCACTGTCCCACCAGCATCCGCAAACTCCCGAGAATACCCCGTCCGCGCCGGCAATGGCCGAGGAGGATAAGGTGGCCATCGTCGCCTCCGTGGCCGCAGGCGAGGAGGCCCCTGTCTCCTCGCTGGTCCCCCTCGACGTGTTGAAAGCAGCCGCCGTCCCTGTCCAGGCCCCAGTTGAGGCATCGATGGCAGCCGCCGTTCCCGTCCAGGCCCCCGTCCCCGCTACCAACGGAGTCGTCGAAGAGGAGCCCCCCGCCAGCGAGGAGGCCCCCGTCGGTCACAAGCAGATCACGCACTTCTTGGGCACCTACGATCTAGATAAGTACATCGCTCTGCTGAACCCCTACGACACCGGCATCGATGACCCATGGTCGGAGGTAACTAGGGTTTGCTCCCCTCCCCTGGTTCTTCTACCATTCCCATCGTTGGATACTAAATCTTGGTTTATTAGGATTCACTTGTTCGCATTTCGATTGCTCGATCTTCTTACATCATCTACTCCCCTATTTTCCTTTTCTTCCAGTAGGTTTCCGACAGCGACGTCTGCAGCGATGACGAGTCCATTCACACCAAGGCTCGTCAGGTGCTGAGGAGGCTGCGGGCTGGCCAGTACGCCGCATTCCTCAGGGCCCCCTACTACAGCAGCCCCTTTCGCTAGGGGATCGCCTACTGCTTGACGAGTCACGCCGGCGGCACCGACTTGAACACCTTACTGAAGCATGCAGAGGCCGCGGGCTCCGGCATCCACAAAGGCGGCAAGCGCGAGACCGTGAACATCAACGCCTACATCGCTGAACACCGGGCTCTCTGCATTCACCTCCGAAACCTCCAGTGGGTGGCCATCAAAGAGGGTCGCATGCCTCCAAGCAGGCCCAAGGCCCCCAAGTCCAAGAAACTGGGCAGCAAGAAGTGGAGGAAGCGCCGGAGGGAGGAGGCGGAGGTGCGTGCGCTTGCAAGATGTGCCTGCAGCTACGGTGGCTGTTGTTGTTGCTAAGCAACTTCTTTCTAGCTATATCCTATTACTGGTTGAATGCATCGAACCTCGTTACTTTCTATCGCTATATCCTATTTAGCTGTGCATAGCTATATCTACATTTGTTTTGTTTTCTAAATGAATGTATTCTGCCTGGTGTGATTTGCTGCTCTAGATTTGCTACCTGATCAGAGGCGAAAAGAGGTCCAAAAGGGAACGAAATATCGAAGTGAGAATCTTCTCTAGATTTGCTACCAATTTGGGCAAAATGAAACATATATGTTTAGCGAGAGAGGAAAAGGGCACTCTTTCAAACTGCTAGTTAACAAGCTACCATCTTGACAAGCTACAAGACACATACATAAACATAACACAACGAGGGTTAAATTTATTTTACTAGTATCACCCGAGGTGCTAGACATCTTGGAAAGCTAACTGAGTTCCAGAAAACAAAAACATAACACTAACAAGTAAAATTTAATTCACTCCTCATCAGACCAGTTGAGGCGCTTGCCATCGTTCCTAGGCGAAGAACTGCGACCATTCCAGGTACTCCACAGGTCACGAACTGCTTTATCCCACCTGGCATCTGACTTGGCTTCCCTATCTTCAGCGTCCTATGGGACAATTAGTGGTGCATCACAGGCTTGATTGTTGCCGCTAGAAGATGTTGCCTCTCTATTTGCCGCTTCAGCTGTAGCCTCTCTGTCAGCTGCTTCTTCAGCTGCAAGCTCTCTTTCAGCTGCTTCTGCAGCCTCTCTGTCAGCTGCTTCAGATGCAGCCAATTTCTATGCATATTCAACTTCAAACTCAGCTATTCTACATTTTCAACAAAGGGCTCCCCTAAGCTCGTCTTCCCTCTTGCAAATAGGGCAAAACACGAGGTAACATAGAAAAAATGGACCTTCTTGTACAGCTAGTAGGTCACATAAGCATCTATGGCTGCATACTTCAGGTTTATATCAGACAACGGCCACTCATCCCAGAAATCGTGCCTCTCCGTAGGGAAATCTTCCTTCATTTTGTCGTACGACTCATTGAGGATTCTAGTTGCGAGTGATGCCATTCCATCCTTCCTCGAGCCCCCTAGGATCTTGACAAGACTCTGAATATCGATCCAGTTGTGCACAGGAATTATAATTTCCTCTTGATAAAATTTCGAAAAATCAGTTTCCGCATGGAGAGGTGGTAGACGAGGACGTGTTTCCGCATGGCCAGTTGAACGACTTCGACTTCACTCCCTTCATATGGGTGCTCCGGGGTGTACTCGAGGTCCAATCCCACAAACTAGTCCTCGTCTATCCCAAGCCAACCCTCGTACATCCTCAGGACACGGACCACTTTCTCCTCCTCATTGGTGTAGACAACGTCTATCTTCTTATTGTCATGGGTAGTGAAGCTTGTCTCTAGAGTGCGTAGATCTTCCATGGCGGCAAGGAGAAGACGGGAAGAAGACAGATGACATGAAGAAGAAGAGTGGTTTCTGCGAGGCAGAGGAACGGTGGAACCGTCAATGCGCTTTTAAGGTGGTGGTTAACGATTGGGATGGAAGTCCAAGGAGAGACACGTGGTGGTGGCCGTTCCAGCTTCTGAGTAAACAAAAAATAATTATAATGCCGATACACGTGCCCTGTTTTGTCATGTCAATACACTTGCAGGGGGTGTTGTCCTATCCACTATGCCGGTGCTGCAAGCCTACGTGACTGCCACCCCGCCTAAGCGACGGGAGCGACATAACGGCGAGAACTGGCAGGGGGCCCAACTTGATGGTCGTTAGCCTGATTTTTTGTATTGAAACGTAATGTTGAATTCGTGCCGAAAAAGACCCTCTGAGTATTTGGCACACCAACTGTAGTCATCCTGGCTGATTTCAGGGAACTTGGGTACCTCGTTGCCTGTACACCCCAACTTTCGGGCCGCAAAATGATATTCTCCTCCCAGCTGGTCTACCTGTCAACACCCGAGTTTTTAATCCTAGATGCCTATTATGCCATACCTTGCAATCCCAGGATTACCATTTTTTCGAGACATAACAGATTGGATATCACAGTACATCATCCATTACAAACCATACATAAGACCTTACACAAATAAAGGATCTCATGATCCAGTCTTAATACAACAAGCAGCGGAATAATTAATAAGCGTAGCGGTGGGGTCCATCTTTAGGGGCATAGGCAATGCTGACGAAGGAAGATAGTCCTAGTTATCAAAGCCGTCCTGCTGACTGTCATCTTGGTAGTCTCCTTCATAGTCTGGCCATAGGAATAGACAGGGACAAAAGCCATGAGTACTCTTTAAGTACTCACAAACTACCACTAACAAGTAAGATAGTGTTAGTGGGAAAAGCTAACTCTAAGTTTGACTATAAAGTTAAGTTTGAAACCTAAGCTAAGTTCAGAAACAAAGAAAGATAAAATAAAGTTCTAGAATCACTTAAGTTGGGAAGCTAGTGTCATTGTCACAACCCTGTTGTGGTCAAGTCAAGATTCATCATTCATTTCATAAGTTATTTTGAAAACATCTGACAACGAAATAGTATGGCCACTCCAACTGTCCATAACCACGGACGCGGCTATTCGAATAGTTTGACACTCTACAGAGGTGGTACACTTTCACCACAAGATTCGATACATCTGTCAGGGATAACCCTGAATCATCATACTTAGTATGCAGATAATCAAACATAACCTTTCCTTTACACACCCTAGTATAAGCACCTCTCCTATGAGCATGGCCTCCCAACCATGACCATCTGTCATCTTAGGCACTGCATAGGTGGACAACATTGAGAGGTAGCCTCAGCTCAAACCTCTCCCGCGAGGGAACTAATACTAATGCATATAAACTTCTGGCTAAGCCTTACCCAATTCAGGTATTGTGGTTGTACGGTAAAATTGGAATGGTATCGCATCCGAATCCAACCATCAGTTTTGTAAAAGGGTTAAGGCTCATGCCTCAACATTTTCCTCATCATAAACCATTTGTCTTTCTCAACACATGTCAAAACATCTCAATAGAATGACTCCTCATTCCAAGGTTTTCACAATTCATTTTCACCAAGTATTCCCATCTAAAGTGACTCAAGTTTTGATTTAACTCTAATATACTAAGTTAAGAGTGTTCACTAAGGTGGGATGATAGGATCAATCTCATGCCATGGAATGACATCTAAGGTTATCTAGATAGGTCAAGTTTTATACTTTTTATGCTACCTTCAAAACAAGTAAAGGACTTTGGTAACTAGTTTCATCCTTTTTATTTAAGAAAAGTAATTTCTGCTCATTGAAAATAACTAAGATTTAATATTCACCGCTTAAAATATGGGATCATGTGGACACATGTCCTCACCACATATTCTAACATGTGGGAATGTGATTTAAGGGTTGGAATCAACTCAAAAGCTATTTTGGTTGATTTTATAAAAATGTTTGAGTGTGCAAAAGCTTCTGTCTTGTTATTTTTACTAGGAGAGTCTCTAACTCTAAAAGAATTAACTCCAACAGGCTTGGATAGATCTTTTCAGAAGCTTTCCAACACAATTGGAATCACTCCATTTGGATTTGTAAATCTCTCTAAAATGATTTTCAAACTAGGGGACCGAACTAAGTTCAAACTTAAATAGAAAAACCTAAATTTGAATTCGGGGGCTAGCGCAGGAAGGAAAATGGGCCGGCCCAGTGGTGCTCTGCGGCACAGAGGGCTACTGACAGGATGGTCCCGCTTGTCAGCGAGACTTAAAACCCAAAACGGTACGGGGCAACGTGGACCGCGCGATTAAAAGGAAGATCTACGGCTGAGGAGCGTCGTCCCCGGCGAACAGGTCGCCGGCAAGAGCTAACCCTAGTGGCTCGGTGGGGGTATGGTGAGGGCATACCAGGGCTCCAGCTGCTGCGGCGAGGCGGGTAAACGAACTGGTGGATGACAGCGAGCTTAAGTCAGGTCGCGGCAGCTCCTGGGGTGGACGAAATCGACGGCGCCCTCTCCTCCTCTGTAGCAGGATCCTCCAGCGCAATTCTAGCGAACTATGGATTGAGTGGCTCCGGCTAGAGGTGGGGAAGGATTAGTGATGAGAGGGGAGTGGAGTGGTGTGAGTAGTTTGTGCTGGGGAGGGCTCCTTTTATAGGACGACGAGGGGACTGAACGGCACGACGGTGAGCTTGCCGGTGACGTTGATACAGGTGGCTAGAGGCATTGGCGGTGTAGGCGGATGGTGGCATGCCTCCTGGCAGTCATCTATGGCTTGAATGCGCGGCTAGGGGCGGTGGCGTTTGGTCGGGCGACGCTGGCGCTCTGCGCGACAAAGGTGGTGCTCGACACGGCGCACGGCGACTGTGGGTCGCGTGGCGGCGCACGACCATGTCTGGCAGGGTGCTAGGGTCGAGGCGGAGCGGCGTGCGCCGTATTGGGTCGAGGGGCAGTCAGTGGCATGCTGGCGGCTAACGCGCTCTGGCGAGCTCGCAAAGAGAATGGGCGGCGGTGTTGGGGTGTGGTCCATGTCCTGGGGGTGATCGAGGGGTGGACAGTGGGCGGCGGTAGGGTTGGGCGGAGCTAGGGGACTCGCTGGAATGGCGCGACGTGGTCTGTGGAGCTCTGTCCATGATCGACCGGCGGCAACCGCAAAGTGGCGGCGCTCCACTGCTGCTGCTTCTTAGGGGTAGGCTAGTGGAGACTTGTTTGGACTCAAGGGGACAAGAGTGATCAATGCAGCTCTAATTACTCGACAAGATTTGAT
Source organism: Avena eriantha (assembly GCA_910589775.1). Classification (NCBI taxonomy): domain Eukaryota; kingdom Viridiplantae; phylum Streptophyta; class Magnoliopsida; order Poales; family Poaceae; genus Avena; species Avena eriantha. The sequence continues at coordinate 231,485,028 of OU342744.1, read as the reverse complement.
CAAAACAGTAGAAGTTAGGCTAAGTTTGATTCTGTCTACAAGGTGTTTGTAGAAATGGCCGCAAGAATTCAAGTTTTGAATTTTTGGATGATTTTTGATGGAGTTTTTAGACACATGCTTAAGCCTCTGTGGTTGCTTGGGATTTGAAAATGGAGCTCATTTGAGTGGTTTTTGAATAAGTGGGATCTAGATACCTACACTAGATTCAATTTTCAAATGCCATTTAAAATTAGTGTTTGAAATTTTTTGGCAGATCACAAAGTGGGCCTTGGTACATCACTACATGTACTAGCAAGGGGTGCAAAGATCCAAATTTGTTTCTGTTAAGAAATGAGTTCTAGGAATAGCCAAAGTAGGCATGTTGATTAAAATGGCACAAATGACCATTTCTTTCTTTTATTCATTTTGATTTGTTTTTTCTTTAGGATTTGTTTTGGAATGATCTAGATGATGTTTATTTCACCTAAGAATCATTTTACAAGGAATGGATCACTTAATCATGGCAATTCAAATCAACTCCTAATTTAAATGCGCACACATATGAATGCTTTCATATTTTTAACTGGAAAAGTTTTTGTTAACTCTAAATTGGATGATTTGGATCTTGATCACTTGGATTAGAGTTTTGGGATGTTACAAACCATCCCCCCTTAAACAAAATCTCGTCCCGAGATTTGCGAAAGAAAACTAGGAACTAAAGAGATCTGGGAACTCTGTCCTAATGTAATCTTCTCGCTCCCAAGTGGCTTCCTCTTCGATATGATTGCCCCATTGAATCTTGAGAAACTTGATACTCCTGGTCCTGGTGGTTTTGTAAGCCTCCTCCAAGATACGGATGGGCACTTCATGATATGTCAGGTCCTTGTTGATTTCCACAGCTCTGTGATCGATGTTCTTGACAACTTCAGTCTTCTCTGGCACTTCTAGGCATTTGCGATGTAACGAGATATGGAACACATCGTGGATGCCTGACATCTCTTTTCGTAGTTCCGGTTGATACGATACTTCTCCTCGAAGGTTCAGAATCTTGAATGGTTCGATATATCCGGGGGCTAACTTTCCTTTCAGACTAAAGCATTGGGTTCCCTTCAATGGCGACACCTTGAGATATACAAAATCTCCGACATTGAATGTTAGGTCTCTCCTTCTCTTGTTAGCATAACTCTTCTGTCTGGACTGGGCAGTCTTGAGGTGCTCACGGACTTTGTGAACTTTCTCTTCGGCTTCTCGGAGAATGTTGGGTCCAAAGATCTGACTCACTCCTACTTGCGACCAATTCAACGGGGTACGACACTTCCTTCCATATAGGAATTCAAATGGTGCCATTTGCAAGCTAGCTTGATAATTGTTATTATATGAGAATTCTGCGAAAGGTAGGCAGTCTTCTCATTTTGACCTATATTCCAACACACAAGCTCTTAACATATCCTCTAGGATTTGGTTGACTCTCTCAGTCTGTCCATCAGTTTGCGGGTGATAAGCGGTGCTGAAGTTCAACTTGGTTCCCAATCCTTCCTGGACTTTCTGCCAAAATCTCGAGGTAAACTGGGTTCCTCGATCTGATACTATGGTCTTGGGGGGTCCATGCAGACTAACAATCCTAGCAATATATAGTTCTGCTAGCTTCGAACTCTGGTAGGTTGTCTTGACAGGTATGAAGTGAGCTACCTTGGACAGTCTATCAACAATGACCCAGATTGAGTCATTTCTCCTACTAGAAGTAGGTAAACCGGTGATAAAGTCCATTCTGACGGAATCCCATTTCCATTCCGGAATCTGCAAAGGTTGCAACAGTCCGGTGGGTCTCTAATGCTCTTCTTTGACTCTTTGATAGATGTCAAACTTGGCGATGTAGCTTCTGATTTCTCTCTTCATCTTGTGCCACCAGAATTGCTCCTTCAAATCTTGATACATCTTTGTTCCTCCGGGGTGGATAGAATAAAGAGTATCATGAGCTTCTTGCAGGATAACTTGCTTCAGCTCTGAATCTGCTGGCACACAGATACGTCCTTTGTACCACAGAACTGCTTCTTCATCTTCGGTGAATCCAGGTACCTTTCATGTACCAATACGACGTTTGATTCTGTCGATACTTTCATTTCCCTTCTGGGCTTCCTTAATTTGGCTGATTAATGTGGGTTGAAGTTCAATGCTAACTAAGAATCCTTTGCTAACCAGCTCGGTCCTAAACTCCTCCAACTCCCCATACAAACTTGGCTGCTTCTCCTTGATCATGGTGTTTAGCCTGCCAGGCAATCTGCTAAGAGCATCTGCTACCACATTGGCATTGCCTGGGTGATAGTGAATGTCAAGGTCATAATCCTTGATTAACTCTATCCATCTCCTTCTGAGTGAAAATATATTTCAAGCTTTTGTGATCTGAGTAAATCTCGCAGCGATTACCCATCAGATAGTGACGCCATGTCTTCAATGCCAGAACTACGGCTGCTAACTCAAGATCATGGGTCGGATAGTTCTGCTCATGTTGCTTCAGTTGTTGAGACAAATAGGCGATAACCTTGCCTTCTTGCATTAATACACATCCGAGACCAATCTTGGATGCATCACAATATACATCAAACGGCTTCTTGATATCTGGCATGATCAATATTGGGGCTGAAATCAATCTCTTCTCCAGTTCTTGGAATTTGGCTTTGCATTTGTCGGCCCATTCAAACTTCTTGTCCTTCTTCAACAATTGGGTCATGGGTCTGGCGATGCTTGAGAATCCTTCTACGAACTTGCGGTAGAATCCCGCTAATCTGAGAAATGCACGGACTTGGGTTTGAGTGGTTGGGGCTTCCCATTCTTCGACATATTTGATCTTGGCGGGATCAACAAAGACTCCTCTGGCAGACACAATATGTCCTAGGAATCCCACTTCTTTCAGCCAAAACTCACACTTGCTGAACTTGGCATATAACCGATGCTCTTTCAAGGTTTCTAGGATGATTCTCAGATGTTGCTCATGCTCTTCTTCTGACTTGGAGTAGATAAGGATATCATCGATAAACACAACGACAAACTTATCCAGGAAATTCATAAAGATCTTATTCATGAGATTCATGAAATAAGCAGGGGCATTGGTTAATCCAAAAGACATGACCGTATACTAGTATAAACCATAGCGAGTAGTAAAGGCGGTCTTTGGAATATCCGTTGCACGAATCTTAAGTTTGTGATAACCAGTCCTAAGATCAATCTTTGAGAATACCTGGGCACCGGTCAACTGGTCAAATAGATCTTCTATCTTCGGCAAAGGGTACTTGTTCTTGATTGTGACATCATTCAGCTTCCTGTAATCGGTGCATAGACGGTTGCCTCCATCTTTCTTGTCGACGAATAACACTGGTGATCTCCATGGTGAAGCGCTTGGTTGAATCAAGCCTGTTGCTAACATAGCATCCAACTACTTCTTCAACTCTACTAACTCTAAGGGGTTCATGCTATAGGGTCTCTAGGGCTATGGGTCCGGTTCCGGGGATTAGTTCGATAATGAACTCAATATCCCTATCCGGGGGCATACCTGGCAATTCATCTGGGAATACATCGGGGTATTCACATACTACTCTGACTTGGTCGATGGTGGGCAGGGCTAGACTCTTGTTGCACTTGAATTGACGAGGTAAGGTTTCAGATATATGCTTTATTGTGACTCCAGAGCTACTGGTCATGGTGATGGCTTTCTTAGCATAGTCTATTAGTCCTTTATTCCTTGACATCCAGTCCATACCTAGTACTACTTCCAATCCTTTGGTTCTGAGTATGATTAGGTTGGCATAAAAATCTATCCCATGTATTCTGATAGGCACAGCTTTGCAAAATTTTCTAGCTTTTGTAGTTGAACCAGGGATTTGAACTATCATGACATGCTTCAAGTTGGTTGGGTGAATCTTACTAGTGCATGCAAATTCTTCGGTGACAAATGAATGCGATGCTCCCGAATCAAACAATACTCTTGCTAAAACTGAGTTGACAGAAAACATACCCAGCACTACATATGGCACTTATTGGGCTTCCTCTGCGTTCATGTGGAAGAGACGACCGTTGCGGTTGTGAAGGTTCCCTGGGGAAAATCTTCTCCCTGGTTGAACATGACGCTGTTGTTGAGCTGGGGCATTCACATTGGCAGTGGCGGCAGTCTTCTTGGGACACTCATTGGAATAGTGGCCCTTCACTCCACACTCAAAACAGGTGATCTGGGACTTGTCCATCGCTGCGACAGGCACAGCATTGCTGCCAGTTTTGAGTGCAGTATTGTTGTTGTTGTTGCTCTTGGGAGGGGCACGGTTGAAATTGTTGGTGTTGCCGGAGTTGTTGTTGTGTCCTCCAGACTTCACATTGCCTCCGCTACGGTTGGGGTAGCTTGGGCGAGACATTGCGGGTCGGTTGTTTCTGGGTGCATATCCTGGTGAAGGGTTGGGACGGTACTTCTGGTGACTATTGGATCCAGATTGCTGCATCATACGACGTTTGCGGTTGTCATTTGCCTGGTTAATCTTCCCTTCCATTTGAATGGCAGAGTCGACTAGCTCTTCGAGATCCTTGAAGCGGATGTTGACGAGGACAGTCTGCATCTCATCATGCGGTCCGTTCAGGAATCTCTCCTTCTTCTTGGCCTCCGTGTTGATCTCATCAGGGGCGTACCTTGCAAGCGACAGGAATCTGTCATGGTACTCCACCACAGTCATTCTACCTTGCTTCAACTCCCTGAACTCATCCCTCATTCGGGTGACTAGACCTTGTGGCACGTGGGTGCGGCTGAACTTGAGTTTGAAGGCTTCCCATGTCATAACTTGACCTAGGTTCATCAGGCGGATACTGTTCCACTAGGCTCTTCCGTCTCCTGCCAAGTAGTGGGTGGCAAAGAGAACGTTCTCATTGTCTTCAACTCTGGCTACCTCCAAATTTTTCTCCATTGTCTTCAACCAGTCATCAGCATCTAATGGGTTCTCTGAAGTGCTAAAGATTGGGGGATTGGTATTCTGGAAGTTCTTCAACTTGGATCCTTGATGATCCTGATTTCCATGCCCTTCGTTGTTTTGGGCCATCTAGGCGATCTGCTGTAGTGTTGCTAGATTAGCTTGGCGCTCTTCCCTGCTTGCTTCTCTGTCTGCGATGAGATTCTGCAAGATCTGTAGCATTGGGTCTTGCGACGAGCTGCTCCCTCCTTGGTTTCCACGAGTCATCTGAAGATTGAGGTAGATAAAGGGGGTAAGAGGGAAAGTTCTATGGTTCATGTTTTTGGTTTCAAAGCTAAAACTTTGAGTTTGACTCAGGTTTTTGCAACTAACTTCATTTCATTCATGCAAACAGGCACACGATACAACACACAACACAACAACGAAAAACAGATGGTTTTAAGAACCATTCTGCTAGCTACGATACAGTGGGACCAATACATCTCCTGCTACGACAGTGCTCAAGTGCATCTACTCATCGTCGATGAAGTCGGAGTCCTCATCGTCAGTGTAGAAGTCCATAGCATCCTCCTCCAGAAAGTCATCATCATTACTGAGGTAAGAATCCATGTCTCCTTGGATGTCTTCACCCTCATCTTCTTCTTCCTTCACGGCAAGCTGAGCTTCTTGCTCCTTGACGGTCTTCTCGAGGTCGGCCACCATCTTGCGAAGACGGGCGATGGTGCGATCCTTCTTCGCACGCTGGAGGCGAAGAGACTGACGGTCCTTGACAAGCAGTGAGAGAGTTTGGGCCTTCTAGTCGGCAATGGCATGGTTGTGGTTGGCGAACTCCCTAGCATTGTCCAACTCCTTCTGACAATCGTACAACAGGAAGTCGAGGTTCTCCACTTGACGCTTCAGTTCTGGATGACTTGGCATCTCCATCGGCATTCCCATGAAGTCACGTCTTGCATCATGAGCAAAACGGGTTCCTTGGATCTGGTTGACACTGAGGGCACGTAGATGTGCGAGAGCTTCAAGCATTGCCCTGGCTAATCCATCTAGCCAGTTGTTCTCTCTCGTGGAGAACTGGATTCTCCCGGACGTTGGGGCTTCGATACTTCCTCGAAGATCAGCAATGACGAGCCACTGCAAATCTCCTCCTGGGGGTCTAGGAAGTTGAGCTCCAAGAAACTCCGGATGCGGGCGTCCCAATAACTCAGACAGTGAATCCAGATCCCTCTCCAAGATCAGCTGACCTCCGTTTCCCAAGTGGTAGAACTTGTTGAACTGAGACTCCATCTACAAGAATTAAGGATGAGGAAGTTAGTGAAGTGATCAAGTGTGTCAAATTTTATGTAGTAATGTAAGAATTCGAGGAACCTGAATTTTTGAGAAAGAATGAATTCCCAAGGGTAAGAGAGGAAATAGTTTTTCATAAATACTCACTTTGGTTTTTAAAACTAAGTTTTTGGTTTAGACGTCCATTCTAACTAGGGTCTCCTATGGTCAGGATGGCTCTGATACCAACTTGTCAACACCCAGGATTTTAATCCCAGATGCCTGTTATGCCATACCTTGCAATCCCAGGATTACCATTTTTGCGAGACATAACAGATTGGATATCACAGTACATCATCCATTACAAACCATACATACTGTCTTACACAAATAAAGGATCTCATGATCCAGTCTTAATACAACAAGCAGCGGAATAATTAATAAGCGTAGCGGTGGGGTCCATATTCAGGGGCACAGGCAATGCTGACAAAGGCAGATAGTCCTAGTTATCATAGCCGTCCTGCTGATCGTCATCTTGGTAGTCTCCTTCATAGTCTAGTCATAGGAATAGCCAGGGACAAAAGCCATGAGTACTCTTTAAGTACTCGCAAACTACCACTAACAAGTAAGATAGTGCTAGTGGGAAAAGCTAACTCTAAGTTTGACTATAAAGTTAAGTTTGAAACCTAAGCTGAGTTCAGAAACAAAGAAAGATAAAATAAAGTTCCAGAATCACTTAAGTTGGGTAGCTAGTGTCATTGTCACAACCCTGTTGTGGTCAAGTCAAGATTCATCATTCATTTCATAAGTTATTTTGAAAACATCTGACAACAAAACAGTATGGCCACTCCAACTATCCATAACCACGGACGCGACTATTCGAATAGTTTGACACTCTGCAGAGGTGGTACATTTCACCACAAGATTCGATACATCTGTAAGGGATAACCCTGAATCATCATACTTAGTATGCAGATAATCAAACATAACCTTTCCTTTACACACCCTAGTATAAGCACCTCTCATATGAGCATGGCCTCCCAACCATGACCATCTATCATCTTGGGCACTGCATAGGTGGACAAAATTGAGAGGTAGCCTCAGCTCAAACCTCTCCCGCGAGGGAACTAATACTAATGCATATAAACTTCCGGCTAAGCCTTACCCAATTTAGGTATTGTGGTTGTACGGTAAAATTGGAATGGTATCGCATCCAAATCCAACCATCAGTTTTGTAAAAGGGCTAAGGCTCATGCCTCAACATTTTCCTCATCATAAACCATTTGTATTTCTCAACACATGTCAAAACATCTCAATAGAATGACTCCTCATTCCAAGGTTTTCACAATTCATTTTCACCAAGTATTCCCATCTAAAGTGACTCAAGTTTTGATTTAACTCTAATCTACTAAGTTAAGAGTGTTCACTAAGGTGGGATGATAGGATCAATCTCATGCCATAGAATGACATCTAAGGTTATCTAGATAGGTCAAATTTTATACTTTTTATGCTACCTTCAAAACAAGTAAAGGACTTTGGTAAAGTAAAGAAGTAAAAGCTTGAATGTAAACTTGGAGTATGTATAAGTCCAAGGGGTATAACCAAGCATGCCTATTGCATCTTGCTTAAGTCATCTAAATATTCTAGCTTGCTAATAATAGCTTGCTCAGTTTACTTGAACTGCTAGGCTTGCCTTGGGTAGTGTAGTGGTTGAAGTTTTCCTCCTCCTCTTGGTAGAACTCCTCCTCCTCAAAAGCTTGGTCGGTACTATCGTATATAAATACATACAGAGTACACAATCACCAAACAATACTTAACTAGTCTACTTAGCACTCTATGGCACACATTTGATGATCTATTACCATCACAAGCATCACAAGGTTTTATTAACTAGGTTCATCCTTTTTATTTTAGAAAAGTAATTTCTACTCATTGAAAATAACTAAGATTTAATATTCACCACTTAAAATATGGGATCATATGGAAACATGTCCTCACCACATATTCTAACATGTGGGAATGTGATTTAAGGGTTGGAATCGACTCAAAATCTATTTTGGTTGATTTTATAAAAATGTTTGAGTATGCAAAAGCTTCTGTCTTGTTATTTTTACTAGGAGAGATCTCTAACTCTAAAATAATTAACTCCAACGGGCTTAGATAGATCTTTTCAGAAGCTTTCCAACACAATTGGAATCACTCCATTTGGATTTGTAAATCTCTCTGAAATGATTTTCAAACTAGGGGACAGAACTAAGTTCAAACTTAAAATAGAAAAACCTAAATTTGAATTCGTGAGCTAGCGCGGGAAGGAAAATGGGCCGGCCCAGTGGCGCTCTGTAGCGCAGAGGGCGGCTGACAGGCTAGTCCCGCTTCTCAGTGAGACTTAAAACCCGAAACGGTACGGGGCAACATGGACCGTGCGATTAAAAGGAAGATCTACGGCTGAGGAGCGTCGTCCCCGGCGAATAGGTCGCCGGCGAGAGCTAACCCTAGCGGCTCGGTGGGGGTATGGTGAGGGCATACCAGGGCTCCAGCTGCTACGGCGAGGCGGGTAAACGAACTGGTGGACGACGGCGAGCTTAGGCGAGGTCGCGACAGCTCCTGGGGTGGACGAAATCGACGGTGCTCTCTCCTCCTCTGTAGCAGGATCCTCCGGCTCAATTCTGGCGAACTATGGATTGAGTGGCTCCGGCTAGAGGTGGGGAAGGATCAGTGATGAGAGGGGAGTGGAGTGGTGTGAGTAGTTTGTGCTGGGGAGGGCTCCTTTTATAGGGCGACGAGGGGACTGAACGGCACGACGGTGAGCTCGTCGGTGACGTTGATACAGGCGGCTAGAGGCATGGGCCGCGTAGGCGGATGTTGGCCTGCCTCCTGGCGGTCATCTATGGCTTGAATGCGTGTCTAGGGGCGGTGGCGTTTGGTCGGGTGACGCTGGTGCTCTGCGCGACAGAGGCGGTGCTCGACGTGGCGCACGGAGACTGTGGGTCGCGCGGCGGCGCACGGTCGTGTCTGGCGGGGTGATGTGGTCGAGGCGGAGCAGCGTGCGCGGTATTGGGTCGAGGGGCGGTATGTGGCGTGCGGGCGGCTAACACGCTCTGGCGTGCTCTGGTGTGCTCTAGAGCGAATGGGCGGCAGTGCTGGGGTGTGGTCCAGGTCCTGGGGGTGATCGAGGGGTGGACAGTGGGCATTGGTAGGGTTGGGTGGAGCTAGGGGACTCGCTGGAATGGCGCGGCATGGTCTATGGAGCTCTGTCCACGATCGGCCGGCGGTGACCACAAAGTGGCGACGCTCCACTTCTGCTGCTGCTTAGGGGTAGGCCGGTGGGGACTTGGTTGGACTCAAGGGGGACAAGAGTGATCAATGCAGCTCTAATTACTCGACAAGATTTGATCAAAACAGTAGAAGTTAGGCTAAGTTTCATTCTGTCTACAAGGTGTTTGTAGAAATGGCCGCAAGAATTCAAGTTTTGAATTTTTGGATGATTTTTGGTGGAGTTGCTAGACACATGCTTAAGCCTCTGTGGTTGCTTGGGATTCGAAAATGGAGCTCATTTGAGTGGTTTTTGAATAAGTGGGATCTAGATACCTACACTAGATTCAATTTTCAAATGCCATTTAAAATTAGTGTTTGAAAGTTTTTGGCAGATCACAAAGTGGGCCTTGGTACATCACTACATGTACTAGCAAGGGGTGCAAAGATCCAAATTTGTTTCTGTTAAGAAATGAGTTCTAGGAATAGCCAAAGTAGGCATGTTGATTAAAATGGCACAAATGACCATTTCTTTCTTTTATTCATTTTGATTTGTTTTTCTTTGGTATTTGTTTGGGAATGATCTAGATGATGTTTATTTCACCTAAGAATCATTTTACAAGGAATGGATCACTTAATCATGGCAATTCAAATCAACTCCTAATTTAAATGCACACACATATGAATGCTTTCATATTTTTAATTGGAAAAGTTTTTGTTAACTCTAAATTGGATGATTTGGATCTTGAGCACTTGGATTAGAGTTTTGGGATGTTACACTACCGCTTGGTGGTATGCTATCATTGTCGGTGAGATAGCGTCGCAGGTCCCCGCGACTTGGTCGGTGACTAGGTCGGAGTCGCCGTAACATCGCAGTCGATTGACATTCATCTCCTTGGCAGCCCACATGTCGTGGAGGAGGGCTTCGTACTCGTCCATGTTGTTGGTGCAGGGCTTAAAGTTGAGGTGGAGCACGTAGCAGAGCTTGTCTCCCTTGGGGGAGGTCAGTATGACCCCGGCCCCAGCGCCATCGGCGTTCTTGGAACCATCAAAGTGGAGCGACTAGTAGTAGAGATAGGGAAGCTTCTCCGGCTACTACGCTTCTTCCCAGTCGACGAGGAAATCAGCCAAGGCTTGCAATTTGATCGCTTTGAGTGGCTCATACTTGATGTTGTGGACGCCAATCTTGACGGCCCACTTGGCGACTTTCCTAGTCGCCTCGCGGTTGCGGATGATGTCCTGTAGTGGAGCAGAGGAGAGGACCGTGATGGGGTGCTCCTGGAAGTAATGCGGGAGTTGTCATTGGGCCCTGAAGACCGCATACACCAATTTTTGGTACTGCTGGTAGCGTTGTCTTGAGTCTATCAGGACCTCGTTGATGTAGTAGACGGGGCGTTGTATGGGGCGCTCCTTTCCCTCTTCTGGCCGTTCAACGACCATTACGGCAGTGACGACTCAAGTGGAGGCCGCGATGTAGACGAGCATCGGTTCTTTGTCTATTTGGGCAGTGAGCAGTGGTGCCGCAAGCAGTACTTCTTTGAGTGCCCTGAGGGTGTTGTCTACTTCTTTGTCCCATTGGAACATGGGGTTCTTGCGCATCAGGCGGTAGAGAGGCATCACCTTCTCACCGAGCCGGGGGATGAAGCGACTGAGAGCTGCGACTCGTCTGGCCAGCTTTTGGACGTCACGTAGGCACTCGGGTTTCCCAAGTCGTGCAATAGTGTCGATCTTGGTGGGGTTAGCCTCGATGCCTCGCTTGGAGACCACGTACCCCATGAGCTATCTGGTGGGGACGCCGAAGGTGCATTTGCCTGGGTTGAGCTTGATGTTGTATCTCCGCAGATTTGCAAAGGTCTCGGCCAGGTCGGCGAGCAGGTTGTCCTGGTGGGTGGATTTTACCACCATGTCGTTGATGTAGATGTGTATGTTGATGTATGTCGTTCGGGCAGGCGCTGTTGAGGTTGGTGTAGTCGATACACATTCTCCAGGTGTTGTTCTTTTTTAGGACCAGGACTGGGTTTGCCAGCCACTTGGAGTACTTGATTGGACAAATGAAGCTTGCGGCTAGCAGGCACTGTACTTCTTTGGTGATTGCTCAGCGGCGCTCTTCATTGAAGGGCCACAACGACTGCTTTACTGGTCGCACTTTGGGGTCGGTGTTGAGTTTGTGCTCAGCGAGTTCCCTCTAGACACCGGGCATGTCAGACGGTTTCCATGCGAAGATGTTGTGATTCTCACGGAGGAACTCGGTGAGCACGCTTTCCTATGAGGGTCTCATGTGCGCTCCAATGGTGACCGTCTATCTGGAGACACTCGGGACGAGCTCGATGGTGCGGGTGTGCATGGTCACCTCGAATGTGGAGCTCGTGGCGGTTAGCTTCTTCAGAATGGTCGGGTTGTCCTTGTTTATGCTACCCGCATATTTCGCGAGCTCTTCCGCGTGGTCGGTTTCCTCCATGATGACAACATCGGCGAGCTCGGCGCCTTTGTCCTCGCATTCCACAGCCATGTCAGGGACGCCGTGGTCGGTGATGATGCCACTTGGCCCTGGGAGTTTCATCATGTTGTAGGCGTAATGCGGGGTCGTCATAAACTTGGCGAATGCCTGGCGCCCTAGGACGCAGTGGTAAGGGCTACTGAAGTTCACCAGCTCGAAGACGATCCGCTCGGTGTGGAAATTCACCGGTGCACCAAAGGTGACTAGCAGCGTCACCTTGCCGATCGGATACGCCTTCCGACCAGGGACGATATCGTGGAAGGTGGTGAGTGTTGACTCGATCGCTGACTCCGGGAGGTGCAGCCTCTTGAATGTGTCCAAGTACATGATGTTGATGGAGCTTCCACCGTCCATCAGCGTCTTGGGCAGCCAGTAGTCGGCCACTTTGGGCCTGACCACCGGGGCGACTCGCCCTGGATATTCGATCCTAGGCGCGTGATCTTGGTGACTCCAGGTGATGCTTTGCTCAGACCAGTTGAGGAAGCGGGGGATGTCAACTTGGGTCATCGCATTGACGGCGACCGTGCGGGCGAGCATGTTCTTCTCGCGTTTGGTGTCGAGCCCGGTGAAGGTGTGTAGCGAGCCGACGGTGTTTCCGAACCTGCCGGCATTGCCGTTGTCCCTTGGTGGGTTGTTGTTCGGGTCTTCCCTTGATCGCCTTGCCTTTTCGATCTCCTTTATAAAATGGTAGTCCGCGGTGGTGTGGGTGGCGGGTTTTCCCTCCCTGCTATGGTAGACGCAGGGCTGGTTGAGCAGGGTGGCGGGGTCGAATTTCAGCCTTGATGTGTTTGTTGGCGTGGTAGTTTCCATTGTCGTAGTAGTTTCCTCCGTTGCGGCGGAACTTCTTCAGGTCGCGTTGGCCGCAATTGGCGTTAGCGATGAAGTTGACTCGCCCGTCATTGCGGCGTTTGCCGGTGAGGCGGGTGTTGCTGTAGCGCATGTCACGCTATCGCCCGTTGTCGTGGCTGCTAATGCAGTTCCTCCCGACTTGTCGTCGGAGTCCTGGTTAGGGTCCTCTTCCGCGTAACGCTTGGTGATCTCGAGGAGGTCGGGGATGTTGTCGAGTGTTCGGTAGACCCTCTTCATCTTAGCGACCAGGGGTTCGTACCGGCACATGTTCTTGAAGCAGTGGATCATCGTGTTCTTGAAGGCATTGATCCATAGTTCCTGCCACCTCTGGATCTAGTGGTGGGTCGACTCACGTTGTCCCTAGATGCATCGCTCTAGGTCCTCAATAGTGGTGGTGCTGGTGTAGGAGCCCTCAAAGTGCCTCTCGAAGGCATCTCGCATCTCTTCCCATGAGTCGATGTTGTCGGCGGGGAGGGTGTTGATCCATTGCCAGGTCGTACCCTCCATCATCAGGGGAGGTAGCGAGCGGCTAGCAGGTCGGTGTGACCGGCGATTTCCATCGCCATGAGGTATGCGTGTAGCCACACCGCTGGGTCGTACGTTGGGTCGTACTTTTCGATCTCCTTTGGCGCCTTTAAGTTGGCGGGGTAATTCTCGCCTCGGATCATAGGTCCAAAGCACTGGGGGCTGACTCGGCTGAGCGAGCACTGGGTTCGGGGTCGCCGCGGTTGGTGAGGGTGTGCCTCAAGTCGTTGGGCTGGCGCGCCCGCCAAGCTTTTTTGTTGACGATGTGTGTTTGGGCATCGATGGGTTGCCCGTTGGCGGCGACCGTGTTGTTCACCGGCCACGACTCCTTGGTGGAGAGCGCAGGGTTGGTGGCCCGTGGCTAATGTGCCAGGGGTTGGGTTGGTGGGCAGGTCACGGTGTTGGTGATGGTGGAAGGACTGCTTGAGGCTGCCCTGCTTGCCGATGAGCGGGAATACATCTGCCCCCCGGGTCGACTCCCGCGGCTTGCTGCTCGACGGCCCTGGCGAGTAGGGCCTTGGCGTATGGGATCTGAGGGAGCCCATTGGCGTTGCGGGCCTGTGGTGAGATTATGATCCGCGGCTGGTCTGGAGGGGGCGCGCGACCAATGGGTGGCAGTAGGGCCCCAGTCGCCGGTGCGCCGGGTGGTGGTCGGTTTCTGCCACCTGGTGGCGCGTTCCCGTAGTATTCACGCTCAGCCACACGTGCAGGGTCGCTTTCGTTGTTGAAGTTCAGGATGCGGCCCTAGAGGTTGGAGTTCATGCGGGTCCTGATGCGGCGCTGGTGATAGAGCGACAGCTCCTGCGCTGTTGCCCGCTCGAGGCGGAATTTCTCGTGCTCGGCTAGCTCCTTGCGATGCGCCTCCTCCAATCGCAGGCGGGCTTCCTCCACCTCCGTGGCCATGGCGGTTGGAGGGATCGGTGTAGAGAATGGATCTGGCGGGGCAACCATGCTGCCCGCCATGTAGATCGCGTTGAAGCGATGGATCTGGCGCGGAAGTCCTCGTGGGACTCCGAGCCGGAATCAGAATCTAAGATCCCGAGGATGGAGGAATCCTCAAAGTCCTCAGGGTTGGGGACCCACGTGATGGAGTCCTCCCGTGATGCTGCGGTGATGGATCCGTCGACGGAGGCAGGGGTCATGAAGTCAGCGTCGTCGTGGATGGCCACATCGTCCGCGGCGGTGTTGGTCTCGACCACGTTGTTGCGGCCGAGTCGCATTCGGTGGCGAGGCGGCTAATGGAGAGGACATGCTCCTCCGAGAGCAGATCACGGGTGGCGGCGATCCACCGACGATCACCGTCGCTGCCAGGTCGACTACGTCAGTGAAGCCGACGAACAGGTTGATGGTGCCGACCGGCATTATCACGTTGTGGGTGACCGGGCATGACGCTGGGATGTAGCTGCTGGGCAGGATCTGTAGGATCCCGCTGGTGGCGATCATGCGACCGGTGCCGATCAGCCGATCGATCGGCGAGTAGGGTCTCACCGCAGAACTTAGGCCAGTCCGGCTAGGCCCCACGGTGGGCGCCACTATCGTGGAAATGGCCACGGCAGTCGCTGCCATAGGCAGCGATTGATAGAATCGGGGGCGAGAGTTGCCGGCCATTTGTAGTGCGAGATGGGGGCAGATGCACATGGATTTATCCAGGTTCGCCCCCCGGAGGGTAAATACCTACTCCTGCTAGATTAGATTGATGGAGAGCGAGTTACAGGGGTGGCGAGCTCGACGTCTAAGCAGTGAGTCGCTTGAAGGGGTGTATGATGGAACGTAAGTCCTCAGACTACCCTAGGGAGGCTTATATAGGAGGCACCTCGCTAGGGTTTACAATTTACAACCGATCAAGATATGGATTCGGAGGCTTTGACCTAATCCGACTGGGCTTCAAGTAAGATTCTGGGCCTCCAGTCTCCAATCGCCATGCCTTCTCCTTAGTCGCATTCCAGTCGCCGTCCTGCAAGCCCACTCGCTAGGCCTTTGGCCCGATCGGAACGTCCTACTGGGCATACCCCATTCAGCATATCCCCATCACCCTCCTTGTTTATTAGTCCAGAGGCTCTTGCAGCTCCTCTCTCTGCCTCCTTTTACTCCCTCACCCCCACCTACCTCGCCATGAACACCAGATGCCCTTCCCTAGCTCTCCCTCGCCATGGAGAAGGAGATGAATCCCTCTCGGTTGCATGCTTGCAAGCAAGCTCCCCTTTAACCTCCACCTCCCTAGCTCTCTCACCTCCTTTATTCCTTCTCCCCTCTCCCTGACAAGCGTTCACATGTCTTTCCTCTTGGTTGCAGGTACACGGAGACCACCACCCAAGCTTGTGGTTGATCCGAGATCCCCCTTCAAACCCGAGGCTCCCGAGCCCCAAATCCACCAACATGAATCACTGACGCACTTCTAGGGACCACCGCATCTCACCAGGCTCCTCTCCGCCAATATGCACGCCTCCCCGAGCCTTCTTCGGCGAGCTCTCGAAGTCGGTCGCGTCGCGGATGCGCGCGACCTGTCTCTGCACCAAAACCTACCATGACGCACCTTCCCGAGGTCATCAAGGAATGTCGTGATGCCTTAGGCACACCCCCATCATCCTCTGCCCTCCAGTAAGCCTTCCTGCTCTCTTCCGTAGCCTCTAGGATTTCATCCATGTTCTCCCGTGGCGGAAGGTAGGAGATGCCTGGGATCCCTCCATCCCCACTTCATTGGATGGCCATCGAGCCTCCTTACTCCTTGGACCGCCACCCTCACTGACGGCTGGGACCCGCGCTTGCATTTAAAGCCCCTAGTCTCCCACACGCAAATCTGCCTGTTGGGCCGAAAGCGACGTCACGCGCCCATTTACCCTAGAAACCAGCCCACCCCCACTTCTCTTTAATCAATTACTCTCAGATCACTAAATTAACCCTTTGGTTTAAATAGTTTCAAATAGGAAAACCAACACAAATCTCCTAGCTCTAAATTACTGGAGGTTCTTACGTGTTGTGTGCAACATGCAACACTGGTACTTTGCCGAACATAAATTTCATTATTTACTGGCTTTAATTTTCCTAAAATGTACCTTCTTCACTAAATAAATTTCTCAGTGATCTATACACACCCAAATGGGTTGCACGAAAGTCCCTCTGAAAGGTATTTGATATACCTACCAGTGAGAATTCATCTCATGCCAATTGGAGCTATATTTTGAATAATAAAAACATGTCATTTCTGTCTTTAGAAAATTCCCTAGGTTGATCTACAACACTTTTTGAGTTAATTCAAACTCTCAATGATGTGATACATCAAGGTTAATCAAACCATAGGTTTTCAAGAATTATTGAGCCTATGAGGAATTTTAATGAATTAAATACCTCTGCCTATGATTTTTACACTATATAAATCCTTGCAGATGTTCTGTAAATCCAAAATTGGTCAATCCAATTTCTACAGAAAGGTATTCAAAATACCTACCATGTGACTTTGGACTCATACCAACATCTTATGTAGTTTAAATGTAGTAAAAACAAATTTCCTACAAAACTAACTTTGGGATAATCCCGAGGGAATTTTGGTAATTATCTTTAGATGTTTCCAACTCTCAAAAATCACAAACTTAAATATATACAAAACCCTCTAAGGAAAATTTTATTTGGCTTACAGATCTTTTCTAGAGAATTATTCACCTAAACTAGGGTTATTTTCACTAGAAAAATCGTAACTAATTAAAGAAAAGTGCAAAAATATTGAAATCACTTTTGTTGGCCTTGTTATTTCAATACCTATCTTTTGATATCATTTTTGTACATTTGTATCACCCAAACCCAAGCCTTAGTCAAAACCCCTTCATTAGGTGGTATTTGGCAAGTATATCATAAAGGAATTTCCACAAGGGCAATTATAGTATTTCCAAAATGTATCAAACTCAATCTTTCAAAACCTACTAAAGTTAGTAGTGTGTTATATGTTGCTTGTTGTATTGTAATGATGCTTGTATGCCTGGTATTGATTCTAGTCTTGTTTGTTTGCATGTATTTGCTTTAACGATGATATATGCGATTATATCGGAGACCTGAAGAAGATGGGTATTATTATTATTACTGGATATTATGGTATTCAAAGAAGAAGTCCACATAAATATATTGCCATATTGATGATCACAGCCAAGCCACCTTCTTGCTCATAAGACATGTCCTACTATTTTACTTATGCATGTTATACCTATCGTTTATGAAAATTGCATTGTTTTATTCCATGATGATCTATATCTGGTAGTGGCTTGGCTCCTCCAAGCCATTACACTTTTGTACTACTAAGTACAACCCCCTTGATGACACCGACTTGTCCCTAGTATGGTAGATGGTGTATAATACCATACCCCCTTTGGAGACCCCGATTTAGCCAAAGCAAAGCTGTAGGATGGGAAAACCCCGAAATTTTTTTACAAAAAGAAGTTTTATAAAACCTTGGTGAGGTATGACCTACGAAGAGAAGTTTCAAAAAGAAAAAAAAATTGTTTTACAAAAGATTCTGAAGGAAAGAGGAGGAAAAATGTTTACAAAAACACACCCAGTTCTTTGCAGCTTTAGCTATAACAACTTAACCCGTGCAACCACATTACTCCTATATGGGAAGGGGCTAGGATCGAAGTTTGTCTACTCTGGTATGAGTTGCCTCGCAACTACTACAAGAGATGTTGATCCCTGGAGGTTGGGCCTTCTCCTGTAATGGTCCACGAAGGGTCGACCAGGTGAAGAAACGAACTGTTGCAGGCCGCTAGGCGTTACTATGAGCCTCTCATTGAAAGCGCACACTTTGTGTAGTGAAAAAGGCACTCTGGTTGGTCCATGGTACCTGATGTCCCGGTGTTGAGGGGAGCGACTCATAGGGTAGGCTCTTATACTAGAGTGGGCATTCTGAAGGTCTTGATTGGTTACTCGACCCACGATCGGTGTAGATCAGAGCAGGGTACCCGAATGGTGTGGGTAAAGTGTATAACCTCTATAGAGTGTAAATCTATTCGAATAGTTGTGTCCACGGTTATGGATAGGTTGCACAAACTATTGTAGAGCGGTGCTAGTTTGATTTCAAAAAGGACTTCAGAAAAGAAAGGCTTTGGAAATGATTTGGCCATGGGATGGTCAGAAAGGAATGCAAGGAGGTTGGTCATGGGATGAATGGAAGGAAGAAACAAATGGGTCACCCGGTCCTAGTGTTTTCCAAAACTTTTCAAAAAGGTTTCCAAAATGTTTACAAAAAATTTCAACAAAGATATGTAGATGCTATATCTACAAGAGAAACTAGTTGAGAAAAGAACCTCTCACGGAGCCCTCCTACTACCACAACCATATTGCATATCCTCTTGTGTATTATTATTGTCTTTTAAGGTGGTTTGCGAGTACATTCAAAGTACTCACTAGCATTGTCCCTTGGTATTAACTTGGTCAAATATCGATAAGAAGGTGGAGTTGACGACTATGCGAGCTAGGACGTTCTCCCAGTCAGCTGCATGTAGGTTAAGGCATGGCTCAGGCTCTACGCTTGATGAAGTTTCACTGATATTGATTGATGTAGCCAGAAAGGCAAATAAGGTGTGACATGTATCCGCTTAAGTAAGGGATGTTTACTTTGATACTTTTCGGTTATGTGACACGACTAACTGATCATGGGATCATGGTGTATGCATAACAGGGATTCTCGGAAGAATAATCCAGGGGGGGCCACAAGATCCGTACTGACTCCCACACATTCAACGATGACTCTAGTGATCATGTGAACCTTTAATGTTGTAACTAAATCCCTTTTTCTTGCGATATATTACATGTCCGAGATTCGATCATCGGTATCTCCATGCCTAGTTTGATCTCGTTACCAACATGCACTCTTTTCTTATTCCTGTGATATAACATTCTAGTGATCACATCACTTGCTTGCAAGCTATCTCAATGTGATATCACCGAGAGGGCCCAAAGTATATCTATCTGTCATCAGGATGGAAAAATTCCACTCTTGATCCATGAGCCTCAACATAACACCTTCGGAGTATCTGAACCCACCTTTATAGTCACCCTGTTACGGTGTGACGTTTGATGTTATCAAGTTACTCTTCTAGTGTTAGTGATTGACATGATCTCATGGTCTAAGGACAAGAATTACTTCGTATGATGTTATAGCAATTTAAATACAATGACTTTGATCGTATTGCTATACTTCGGATGAATGTTCATCACACCATTCAACCAATGTTGTGACCTTGTTATTAACAACATCCAATGTCCATGATCAGGAAACCTTGATCATCTTGTTAATCAACGAGCTAGTTTATAAGAGAGGCATAACTAGGAACCCTTTATTTGTTTATTAAACACACATGTAATAATGTTTCCAATTAATACAATTATAGCATGCCAAAATAAACATTTATCAGAAACAAGGAATAAGATAATAACCACTTTATTATTGCCTCTCGGGCATATTCTCTTCACCCGCACCACAACCAACTGCCAAATGACTACAATGACAAGTAGACCAAGTTATGCCAAAAGCCTAAGGTTGGGCAAGGTTAAAATCATTCACCCTTTTTGCATTCATATTTTTGTTTTCTTTTGATTTGTTTTCTCTTCTCATTAGTTGGATGTTTACTTTTAGTTATGCATTGATAAAATAAACACACACAAAATTAGAGTAACCTTTTGTTTTATTTTGTGGAAACTCTCTTGGTTTTATTTTGGATTTTCACAGGTTATTCAATTCAAGTGACGTAGTGATGGGACGTATAACATGGAGACAAGTTGAATATAAGACCGAACAAGCACGAGGAGGTTTCACATTCTTATCTTCACTCCTCTTGTAAGTTGATTATTGATCATATTATTGTTTTCTTGGTTGCACTCTATTCTCGCTCCCCACCTAGCTTGTTATCCTATAAATTTTATTACCGTGCTTGCATCACTAATTTAGTTTTGACTTATGAGCATTACCTTCTAGTTTGAAAAATAAGTGTGTTGTTGTTCACTCCAATGATTCTAAGAACTTGAGAAAGCATCCATGAGATGAATCTGGTGGCTTGTACTCGTCTTGAGGATTTAACCTTAGCAATTCTTAACCCCATGAAACTTAAAATTGATTGACTCGATATGCACTTGATGAGAAATAATTACTTGAAGGAATGAATTTCTAGAAGTAGTTGAGAGCATGGCAAAGCTTGACTTGTTGATTAAAAGTAAGATATATCTCTATGAGTGTCTCACTACACTATCACCCCCCATGGGACTGACAACTTTGCTATCCTTCGAATGATCTACTGAGTTAAATCTCTGATTTTGGCTATGAGTTGATTATACATTTGTAGCAGTCATGCTATGATGGGTAAAAGTCTTGGTCTTATGGGCCTACATTATAAACAAAGTTTGAATCACTGAACAATGTCTACATAGTCTTGATTAAACTAACTAAGTTTTGACATCATCCCACTAGCAAAGTTTGCAGTTCTAGAAAAACAACGAAAATGATTAAGTGGTAGAGGTTCACTATTTTTGGAAATGGGTGTAATGAGTTAGTGTAATATGGTATCTATTTTGACTTTACTTGAGGACCCTTAATGTGACAAAGCATTCCTTGCTAAACTTGTTTTCACTCTCATTAAAAGAGAGGCGCAAAAAGATTTGTTCCGCAAGCCTAACTAAGCTTTTGACACTTACTCTTGGGACTAAGACTTATTTGCTAGCAAGTTACATGTGGTTAGGAAGCAAACTTAGGTGCAACCATTCATAAATATTATGATCATGTTTAAAGTTGCAAGTTTTGTGAAGATGGAATATGATGTCACCTCGGCTTGTGAGTTTTTCTATCCAGGTTTTATTTAGCGCTATAATTCTTTTTCACTTTGTCACTCGAGGGAGAGTAAGAGCTAAGCTTGGGGATGTTGATAGCTCCAAATTATGAAACTTTTTACCTAGGATTTTCCATTGGTTTTCACTTGGTTTCGTTGTTTTCATCTTTCAACTAATGTTAATATCGTGAGTTAGCGAGACCTTCTAGTTTTATGTGATTTTCAGATTCTAGGCAATTTTGGAAGGATCCAAGGCGATTTATGAGTAGATTGGAACAAATCAAGCCAATCTCTTATTGAAGGCCTCTTGATTCAAGGCTCTAGAAGTGTTACAGAGCATCAGTACGGGCGAATCTTGCCCATACGGCCCACCCGTACCACCTGCAGCCACCTCCGCTTGATCATTATAAGCAATTTTCATGAAGGAAGCAATAGCAAAAAATAGACACAGCCACCACCATCCATTCGACAAATAGAGGAAGAAGAGATCTGAAGGAGAAGAAGAATTCCATCAATCCTCTTCAATATCTCTATCCTCTAGATCATCCACTCCTCCATAATTCTCCTTGCACTAGATTGAGAGAGAGATTCACACTTGTAAGATTAGGGTTTGAGACACTATTTATACTTTGCTTTGTAATGGATTTGATCTTCCCTTTATTCTGGCTTGCTATAGTAATATTAACATGAAATTTGTTTACATTATGATTATATCATTGTGTTATTCTCCTCTCATGTGCTAGTAAATTCCCATAGGTATGGGAGATGTAGGGAATTGGTGAAATGTGATTTGCCTATTTTATTTCCATCTGTTTGTGATCATCGTTGTGATTATTTTGTATGAGAATGATTGTCTTTGTGTGACTAATGCATGTTGTCTAATTTAAGGGCCTAGACAACACGATTCTGAGATCTCATAGACATGAACTTGTTTGCTGGTGAATGAGTGACCCCCGAGTGACACGACCTATGTCAAAGAGGAGCTAGTATAACTCAAGGAAGAACAAGGAACCACTAAGTTTAAAGCCTTGATCTGGTCTCATGACCTTAATTGTTGTGCTGACCATGGTTGTGGTAAAAGGAAAATGGATCATTGAAGCCAAGTGAATCTACCAAGAGGAGTCTTGACTATTAGATGAGTTACACGCCTACTTACACACATATAAGAGTATTATATTCACTATCATCATGAACTGTATCTCTCTATGCCTAATATTTCACCTGTAGGAAACTCAAACAATCTTAGTTTTATTTAATTTTATATTCTTTACTTTAAACACTGCTCAATACTCAATTATCAACCATTCACACTCACATTATTTCATCTCAAGTCTTGCAGTCAATTCACTCAAGACAAGTGACACCCCGAGTGTGACATAACACCACAATAAACACTTTCATATGCTGCTTGTTGGGATTGATATAAAAATTGGAATTAATACTTCCACGAATACATGCTATGAAGAAACTGTGCTCTTGCAGGCCATCAGCTACCATCACAATCTTCATTTTAGGGGTCAGATTGATCCTCCTCTCCACCCTGTATTGGGTGATTTTTATGCCATCTTCACCACCATCATCACCAATATCATATCCATCAACCATGTGCTCACTCTCCATCTACATGAGTGAGTAGTTCTCTGTAGGCATGTGAGGTGGATGGGGATTGGATGAGATTGATCATGTAATAATGCATAGATGCTAAGATTTGAGGTGTTTATCTTGAAGATATTCTTGTATGAGTGTTGATGTACTTTTTGTACGGGTTCGTGTATGAAAACAATATAATTTTACCCTATGCCCCTAAACCCCTGATGCTGCCAGGACCTATCTATTAGTAATGTAGTAACGGGAGGGGATTTTCGCAAACTTACCCTTGAAGACCGAAAAGCTTTGTCAACGCTCAAGAGGGCATGTTTGATGTAGATGAGCCAAAGCCGACCTCAAGGTCGTGATGAAGACCTTGCACTCCTGCGGCTCCAACGACTTGAGTGCCTCAAGTGTGACACCTCGCATGGAGTTACATGCATCCGGTGTCTGGCGATGACTCCCACTTCCCCGATCCAGCAGCAGTTGCGGAAGTAGAGCTCCTAGATCCGAATGCCGCAGCACGACGACGCTCCACGGTGAATATGTCTCTCGTTTGCGTAGTCTGAATTTGGGACCACGGTCACAAGAGAGAGAGAGAGAGAGAGAGAGAGTATCAATAGGAGGTCTCCCCAAAAGAGAGGGAACCTTTATTGAATATTGTGTGTATTTATTTGGCCAAATACCCCCACTATATATAGGGGAAAGGGAGGTACTACCTCCCTCAAAGTCCCGGGGTGGGACTAAAGGAGGGCAGAGGGGCAGCCGCGGGTCGGCCCTAGTGGGCCCCACGTGGGGGGACAAGGCCAAGCTGCCCACCCCCTTCCTCCTTTCTCCTTTTTCCTTTCCCTCATGGGCCCTTCTCCCTCCAGAATATGGCCCAGTATGGCTTTTGACCTTTAATTGATTTCTCTTTTATTAAATAATTATGAATAAATGATTAAATCAATATTTAACATTGATTCACATATTATTCAATCTCCGTGGTTAGGAAACACCTTCCACCTCCACTCCGGACATCCTCCGGACTTACCGAAACCCTTCCGGTTTTCTCTCTTCCTACTCTTCATGATTCTTCTGATCCTATAAACACTCTCTAAAGCATAACCAAGCCCTTAAGTGTGACACCCATGGTTCAGGAACACTCCATACATGATTGGGACACTCCCGGAACAATGATCAACAGAGGGACCTAGATGGCCATGTGACCCTTGTGCATTCCACGAAGATCTTTCGTCATTTGAACCATGACTGGTGTGTCTTATTCCTTTTGTCTATCAATACTTGCATTGCACGAGATCTAATCAATGACATCACCATGTCGGGTTCAATATCGTTACCAAACAATGCGACTTGACTCGTTTCGACAAGTGATATCCCTGTGATCAAATCACACGCTGCACAGCTATTTGATATAAATTCTCCGAGTGGGCCCTCGAGTATCTTTCCTTCACACGGATGGAGAAATCCTGCTCTTGACATATATTGTCTCTATTGTTCCTCCGAATACCTGAACACACCTTTATTGTCACTGTATTACCAAGTGACGTTTGATGCTATCTAAGCACTCTCGGGATACATTGATTGATATAGCCTCACGGTCTAAGGAATAGTATACTAGGTCTATTCTAATCATCATAACTTGAACTTCATGACATGATCTAGTCATGATGTTTAGGTTGGGTATTAGTTCATCTACTCATTCACAGAATGCGTTGACTCCATTTCCAACTGGCATAAATGCCACATGATCAGGAAACCTTGATCATCTGTTGACCAATGAACCAGTGACTAGAGTTTCACCGGGAACCCCTAATTGTTTATATATCACACTTGTATTGATGTTTCCTTTCAATACAGTTATAGCATGATATAAAACTTAATCATAAACTTTATGAAATATGATAATAATCCTTATTATTATTTGTCTCTAGGGCATATTTCCAACAGTCTCCCACTTGCACTAGAGTACAAATAAACTAGCTGCATTTTTTCTTAATCATTGGTACCATATATCCTGGTACCTTGAACATGCTTGCTCATGGAAGAGGTTGAGTCTTGGGTCTGTACTTTACAGTCCCAAATCCTTTGCAACTTACTAATGTCACATTGATTAACATTAATACTTTATCATCACATGATAACATCTTTGTGCATGCATTGTCGTTATGGCAGTAGAACAAGGCTGGTTTCGAGGAGCCTATAGTGACTTTAGATCAACCTCGAGGGCTTTCTCATGGGCATTGTGCTATGTTAAAGGCGAACTAGCCCCACCATAACATTATACTAAACCTTAGATGGTACCCTTATCTATTATTATAAATGTATTTATTGAAACACTAGTGCACCCTGTGCAACTTTTGATGTTTTGTTCACCTCGCTTCCTACTTGACTTTAGTCAGTATTATTGATATAGGAGTTTCCAACATATTCCCTTACAACATAACCCTTTATGCTTAAGATATGTTATCCTTTATGGATATGGAATCATGTCTGCAGTTCTCTATTAGACACTGTGGACAAACTTAGCTCAACGTTTCGTGATTCGATCTTACTTACTTTTCAAACGTTTCTTCTTGGGTCATATATTATGTTAAGTTGTCATCATGGTTTTCCAAGATAGAACCTATGTCTCAACATAGTGAATGATGATCATCCTGTTCTTTCTTTCAACCATTGATGTTAAACTTAATGCTATTACTAATTTGAGTTATCAAGGACCAGTTCCTTGATTAACTTCTATTTTGAAACTCTTTTTAGAATCCCTTTTAGGTATACTACATAATATCTTAATATACTTGTTATGAACTTCTAATTTCTATAAATCATTGTTTATTGGTACTTTTTCTTTTATTCTTAATGTGTCGTATACACACTTAAGAATCAATCCTTAAGCTCCGATCAAAATATGTTCCCAACATATTTGAGTCTGAGTCATTACTTCTACACAAAATATGTTCCTACATATTTGAATCTGAGACTTACATTGCTCACACTCAAAAATATATCATTCACATATTGTTTTAGGAAGACTTTCATAGCTCCCACTCAATTTCATGCAAATTGCATGTCCGCTCACTATTTTGAGAAACTTCAAAATCCTTTGATAAATTATCAAACTGAGAGATTTACTTTGAGACACTAGTACCTTACTAGTTTTAAATCCACTAGACTTTCAGCACACTTGTATCAAATTCAATTGAATTTGTCCAATACATTATTCATGAAAAATTGTGCCTTTGTCATTCACCTTTTCCTTCATGACGTTGCAGTCATTTGGAAAATTCAAGTAACCCCTTTACTTGTTAAGATTCAGCAATGAATTGCTTTCTAATCTTAAGTGAATTTTATCTTTAGGATTTCTCATAACTTTAGTTTACCATTATTTCCTTAGTAGTTCGTAGGTATGTCATATTCCGGTAATCATGACAAATGATTCAGAAATGTCTCCATACTGGATATGGGGTACATTTTGAATCCTACTTTATGTAGTGAAAACACCAGTGGGGAAACATAATGTTCATTATCATTGATTCCTTCCTTTATGAAGAGAATTATTTAGGAACACTTTACGTTGCGCTTCCCAACACTCTGATGCAGGGTTTTGAATCCTCATCGTGTTTTTCACTATCTTCCAAAAGCTCCATATTCAAGAATACTAACTTTCTCGAAAATCCAGCAAAACTTTAAGCAATACTAATTTTTCCTTTGTTTTGGTTCTATCCATGGATTTTCTATTCAAGATTTCTAATGAATACTCTACAATGACTTATTCATTATTGTTTTGGTTATATCGAACAACCCCAAAACTTACACGACAATCCATACAATATATGGCACCGATCTCACGAATTTATATGGTTTACTATATATTCTGATTGAGTGCTAACTATTTCTAACTAATGGTCTTTACATCTACACTACAACGAATTTATTTGGCTCCATCTTCATCCACTTGATATCTAATATCACATTGTGATGCTTTGCATTTTGACATTTCAAATGCATTGCATTTCACAATTTATTATGCCAATCTTATAAAGTTGAATTTCATTACTATTGATCTAATTGTAATAATTAGATTATGTCTTATCTTTAATACCCTTGGTTGATGAAACACTTTGATCATATCAAATAGTTTCATACTCATGTTTCTTTTGGTAAACCTCTTTACACAATTCAAACAATCATATAATGATAATTACCATTTTGTTAAAACATAATACATCGAATATGCATTCACTTTCAACAATTCATCAAACACTTTGTATTCTTGCAATACACGGTGTTTAAGTTATTTTGCCGAACTTAGGCATGATTTATATGTGACAATAAATCGAATATCTTTCACATATTATCTAATAACTTTGAATTTAAGCAATAGTTTCATTCAAAATGAAGATATCATTAAGTTGGGTATTTTCAAGGCATTTTAATATTTTACAAATGATCAAGCATTATCAATTAGTTTCAAAACTAGGATAATTCACACATAGTCAAATAAGATATGAACACGAATAGAAATCATTCATAAAAGTAGAACAACGGTTTGTTACAAACTCATATGAATAACCGTATCATGAAGTGCGATACACACTAAAGAAGTTCATAGTCTATTGATTACAATAACTATCCAAAACCATAAACTAAGTGATAAATGTCGAGGGAGAGTGTCGTTGGTCATCATCATCATGCTCGCCATCAACATGCAACATCACTTCCTCTCCAGCAAGCACCTCCCATGAAGAAGGACCTGTTTTTAGCAAAACAGAACAAGTATCAAATATACTTAACATTGCATATGTGTTTGCAAGATTATAACATTTATAAAATTTGTATATCAAATATATACCTTTGTCACCGATGACCTCTGCGGCAATGGGTTCAACCTCCACATTCTTGAAATGTGTTATGAACTCGTGGAAATCCCTTGTTTCCGCGTCGCCTCTCATAATGAAAATCCTGGCATGTGCTTGGTAGCTTGGTGGTAGCGACTGCAGCAACATGCCTATTGCAAAGAGCTTGCAAACCAGTTGTCCAGGAAGTATGCAAGATTCATGTATGCATCATATAAGCGTGACAAGTGATCGTTAAGTGAAGAGTTCTCCTCTATAATGGATAGGAAATCTCCCATGAGCTCATACTCCCATATGCGTACTTGTTCCATGAAATGTGATCTGAGCTATGCCATAACCGTTTGGGTGTTAAGGCTTCCCACAATCGGCCATAGCCCACCATCCATTCTGAAGCGCATCATCACTAATATGAATGTGGCCATCACATGATGACAGCAGCGCTGATCCTGCTGCTCCTGGGTCTCAAAAATATATGGTGGCTCCAAATACATCTCGTAGATCATGTAGTCGGTCATGCCGTTCTCGCTAAGGAGATCATGGAGACGCATCCCCATATAGAAAAATTGGATCCATCTAACTTGAGCTTTTCTCCTTTTAACCAATCGCCAATAGGGAAGGTAACATCAGGGAGAACCATTTTCTACATTTATAATTGCAAAAGGAATTTAGACTAAGTTTATAATTAAATGAGTTATATAATAACTCCACTAAAAACACCTATCCCCTGAAGGGTTCTAGTGATTACATGACCCCTTTTCCCCACATCTTCCCTGATTGTCACGGCCATCAATGTGGGTGCTAGGGTGGACGCCTAAACGTCGGTCACATCATTCATGTGACTCGTGCTAGATCTTTTGACCATCCGTGTTCTGAGGCCATGCCTACACATGCTAGGCTCGTCAACTCAACCTTAGTGTATTTTCTCTGCAATATGGCTTACACCCACTATATGCGAACATAGATATGTCTAACACATGATCGTCACGGCTGCCTAACACCAAAGAACTTTGTTGGTGGTGCACACTAAGGGAGAACACGATCATTGGTATTTTTTAAGAGGGATCATCTTATTAGGATACCGTCGAGTATATAATACTAGCACACAATAAGATATACAAACAATAACATTGAATGTAAGAATGATGCGACATGGTCCTTCTCGTTGTGATCTCCATCCCGCGCCTCTAGATTCTGGCGCTAGGGTTCCGACGCTAGGGTTCCGGCGTCGTAGGCACTAGGGTACCGGTGCCTTTCGGCGTGGTAGTTCAGCACCTCCGGACCATCTACTACTACTTAGCATCATAAGTTAAGTACTTTGCCTTTGCACAACCATATCACATCACAACGCCCCCCTGCAAAACAAAGTTAGACGCCTCTACATTATCTTTGCATGTTTACGTGGCCGAATGGGCTTTTGCACAAGAACATTTCTTACCTACGAACTTTCACCACAACGTTGATCGAGTACTTGTCTATACTACACCCCTTTTAGGGCCCTCCGTTGAAAATGGTATACTAACTAATGCGAGAGAGATAGACACCCCCCAAAGCCACTTTATACGGTACAAGCCGTATGTCAAGCATGAACCAGTCTCGCGAATGAACGCATAAATTCGGTTGGGGGCAGCTTCATCAAGCATTGGTGCGGTATACACAAGTACACATGGGAGGGTAACAACTAAAAGATCAATGCCCACACGCTACATCTCATGTGCTCTACCCGTACTAGCAATACTATGCATTGATCTAGCTATGATACCACTTTAGGGGTTCGCGTATGAAAACAATAAAATTTTACCCTATGCCCCTGAGCCCCTGATGCTGCCAGGACCTATCTATCAGTAATGCAGTAACGGGAGGGGCTTTTTGCGAACTTATCCTTGAAGATCGAAAAGCGTTGTCAATGCTTAGGAGGGCGTGGTTGATGTAGACGAGACGAAGCCAACCTCAAGGTCGTGATGAAGTCCTTGCGCTCCTGCGGCTCCAACGACTTGAGTGCCTCAAGTGTGACACCTCGCAGGGAGTTACATGCATCTGATGCCTGGCGATGACTCCCGCTTCCCCGATCCAGCAGCAGTTGCGGAAGTAGAGCTCCTGGATCCGAATCCCACAACATGACGGCGCTACGCGGTGAAGATGTCTCTCGTTCACGCAGTCCGATCTTGGTACCACGGTCACGGGAGAGAGAGAGAGAGAATATCAATAGGAGGTCTCCCCAAAAGAGAGGGAACCTTTATTTAATATTGTGTGTGTTTATCTGGCCAAATACCTCCATTATATATAGGGGAAGGAGAGGTACTACCGCCCTCAAAGTCCCGGGGTGGGACTAAAGGAGGGGAGAGGGAGGCAGCCACCGGCCGGCCCTAGTGGGCCCCACGCGGGGGGCCAAGGGCCAGCCAGCCACCCCCTTCCTCCTTTCTCATTTTGCGTTTCCCTCATGGGCCCTTCTCCCTCCGGAATTTGGCCCATTATGGCTTTTGACCTTTAATTGATTTCTATTTTATTAAATAATTATGAATAAATTATTAAATCAATATTTAACATTCATTCACATATTATTCAATCTCCATGGTCATGGAACACCTTCCACCTCCACTCCAGACATTCTCCAGACTTACCGAAACACTTCCGGTTTTCCCTCTTCCTATTCTTCGTGATTCTTCCAATCCTATAAACACTCTCTAAAGAATCACCAAGCCCTTAAGCGTGATACCGCACAGTTCGGGAACACTCCAAACATGATCAGGACACTCCCGGAACAATGATCAACAGAGGGATCTGGATGGCCATGTGACCCCTATGCATTCCATGAAGATCTTTTGTCGTTTGAACCATGATTGTCGCGTCTTATTCCTTTTGTCTCTTGATACTTGCATTGCCCGAGATCTGATCAATGACATCACCATGTCGGGTTCAATCTCGTTACCGAACAATGCTACTTGACTTGTTTTGATAAGTGATATCCCTATGATCAAATCACATGTTGCACAACTATTGGATATAACTTCTCCGAGTGGGCCCTCGAGTATCTTTCCGTCACACGGATGGACAAATCCCGCTGTTGACATATGTTGCCTCTACTATTCCTCCTAATACATGAACATACCTTTATTGTCACTGTATTACCACGTGATGTTTGATGCTATCTAAGCACTCCCGGGAGACAGTGATTGATATAGCCTCACGGTCTAAGGAATACTCTATTAGGTCTATTCTAATCATCATAACTT
Organism: Avena eriantha; assembly: GCA_910589775.1. Taxonomy (NCBI): domain Eukaryota; kingdom Viridiplantae; phylum Streptophyta; class Magnoliopsida; order Poales; family Poaceae; genus Avena; species Avena eriantha. The sequence goes on along the minus strand of OU342744.1, from coordinate 231,454,248 downwards.
GAACTTCATGACATGATCTGGTCACGATGTTTAGGTTGGGTATTATTTCATCATCTCATTCACGGAATGAGTTGACTCCATTTCCTACTGGCATAAATGCCACATGATCAGGAAACCTTGATCATCTATTGACCAATAAACTAGTGACTAGAGTTTCACCGAGAACCCCTAGTTGTTTATATATCACACGTTTATTGACGTTTCCTTTCAATACAGTTATAACATGATACAAAACTTAATCATAAACTTTATGAAATATGATAATAATCCTTATTATTATTTGTCTCTGGGGCATATTTCCAACACTTTTTATATGAGCAGCCATGGGTACATAGTCCGGCTTGTCTCTTCCTCGTCCACAGTGTGACGCTGATCACGTGTGCCTTGGTATGGCACACCAATCTATAATAAAGTAGATGTGCACATCTTGGCATTGGTAAATAGTGTTTCCAATGGGAGTTTCCAAATACTCGGAAAAGAAACAAATCCAATTTTCTAAGCGGTGGAAATGTTTTTCCTGTAAAGCAAGTACTCCACTACTTCGTAGGAAGAATAGTGCTCGAAATGAGCATATGTTTACTCCATACTACTACTCCAAAAGGGAGGCAGGGCGAGAGCAGTGAAGAGGAGGAGTCAAAGGCAGTGCGATGTAAGAGAAAAGCTATGATGGGCTGCTGATAAGAGGTACAGGGTACACTCCACTAGCCATCCTCTATTGATCTCTTATCTACAACCACGTGCGCACAGTCCGGCTTGTCTCTTCCTCATCCACAGCGTGGCGCTGCGCACATGTGCCTTGGTACGGCACACCGATCTTCTTCCAGGAGAGCAACCATTTTCCCCCCAAAATTCAAGCTATCTCGTACTGGATTAATAATCATCAACACTAGTACAAAAAGGCTCACAAGTAATAATAATAATTACAAAAAGGTCATAAAACCACCTTGCGATGACTACAAACCCTAGGGCGATAATTGGAGTGTATCGCTCCTTTAGAACCTACGGTACCCCGGTTCCAAAAAATAAATAAAAAATACCACCTCCCCAATTTTCAGACAAAGTGTACCATGCTTTCTTACAATTCCCAAGTTCTAGGATTTTTAACGCGGGCATAGAAATGTTTTGTCACTTTATTCCGGTTTAATCTTCTTGCTTTTTAATGAGGTTGCTCCATCGTAATGCTAGTTGTTGTATAGTTCAAATAATAGGTATTTGTATATGCTGGTATAAGGCCGGCAAAATTTGACGTGTCACTTTGTTATACCTAAGACTTGGTTATACTATTGAACTTGCTCTCACGCACTTGTAGAATATTAGTTTAGACCTAATTCAACAAATCAACGGAAAGTCATCTGAGTAGGTGAAATGAGCTAGAAAATTAAGCTTGAGAAATATAACATGTTTTATCCAACCAATTTATGTACTATATTAAATAAATGGCACATGATATGAACTCTAAGCCATATTAATCGTAGTTACTTCAAAAAAGTACTTTTACTTCTTTACCATGGTAACATGCACCAACCTATACCAAAATATGGGCACACTATCATTATCTTGATGAAGACAGAGTATGTCCATGACCTTGGTCAGTTGGCTTGAAACCCAAGAAAGTTAACACATAGTACATGATATAGTAGGCCATGGGTTTTTCAAATATTTTTACTTGTAGAATACAGAACAAAGAATGCCCCCACCAAATTTTAATACAGAGTGGACAATTTTTTCTTATAGTTCCCAAGTTTAAGTATTTTTAAACTTCCAAGATAAAGCTCCATGCACTTAAATGCACGACTCTATGTCGATAAAAAGAAATTAGGTTAAACTTGAATACATGTGAGCGCGATAGACTATTACTCTTGAAAATTTCCAAAATTATTTGAAGGTACCCAGGCAACCAATACATCATGGGCCAACAATAGTTTTGAAAATTTCCATTACTGATTAGTATTTGCATACCGACAAATTTGACCGCATATGGTAAATATTCATACAAAATAAAGTGTAAACCAAAAACATGAGACTTCATTACGATTGGGTACTTTTGCTAGTATTATTAATTGCCAAGAAAATGATAAATATGAGATTCGACAACTTTAGGAAAAACATATTCACATTATGGCATATCATGTCTGAACATTATTCTTAGGTTTCGGCCCGAACGACCAATAAGGTAATGGTCATATATACCGATATATACCCTAGCTACACTTTTAGATACGGTTCTCACATCAGGTAGATGGGTGCGTCTTGTCCTAGTAAACAATGTTGCCCGTGGGAGTTTTGGACAATTAGGAAAAACATTTTTTACTTTTCTAAGTCATTACGGGGATGTTTTGTACTAGCAGTAAAGAAAAGCAAAAGAATGTGGCTCAGAATGCGACAAGCGTGCCATGTTTCCGGACATAGCGGACCATGCATGTTTTATTTATGATTCCTAGGTTCTATGAGTTTTCAAGTCATAGCTAAATTAACCCACTTAAATTACACTACTATCTCCGTTTCAAATTAATAATCTCAGATTTGTCTAAATTTGGGTATATGTATCTAGCACCGAAACATGACTAGATATATTTGAATCTAGATGTATCTAAGAATATTAATATGGATCGGAGGGAGTTTGTCGAAATTAGGTCAAATTAATTCAAACCACATGTGAGTTGCTAATTGCTCTTAAAATTTTATAAAAAATTATTGAAGTTGCCTAGCAGACAGTCAATATAACGAGAACGACCGAGAGTTTTGAAAAATTCAACTTCCTGCTAGAATTTGCATGCCAATAAATTAAAGTTGACCCTGCTTTGAAGAGAAAAAGAGAAATAGGCACACAAAAAAGAACTCATGCATGGCGTCGTTTGCGTGTATTACCTGTCATGAAAAATGATAAACATGAGTTTTCACAACTTGTAAAAAACCCGCTTCAAAAAATTGGCCTACCATGTAAGTATGAACAGGTTTCAAGCAGAGCGACCAAGCAAGTTCATGGTCATATCCACATCATAGTTTACGGTAAATTTCCCATATTTGGTAGTACTACAAGAAAGTAGATGTGCACATCTTGGCATTGCTAAATAGTGTTGCCAATGGGAGTTTCCAAATACTAGGAAAAGAAACAACTCAAATTCTAAGCGATGGAAATGTTTTGCCTATAAATCAAGTACTCCACTACTTCTTCGTAGGAAGAATAATGCTCGAAATGATCATAGTTTTACTCCGTACTACTACTCCAAAATGGATGTAGGGCAAGAGCAGCGAAGAGGAGGAGTTGACGGCGGTGCGATGTCAGAGCAAAGCTATGATGGTCTGCTGACATGAGGTACGGGGTACACTCCACTAGACATCCTCCATCTATCTCTTCTTTGTAGCCGCGGGCGCATAGTCCGGCTTGTCTCTTCCTCGTCCACATCATGGCATTGCGCATGTGTGCCTTGGTACGGCACACTGATCTACTTCCAGCAACCGTTTTTTTCGAAATTCAAGCAATCTAGTATTGGATTAATAATCATCAACACCAGTACAAAAAGGCTTAAAAGAAATGATAATAATTACAAAAGGTCCTTAGACCACCTTGCGACGACTACAAACCCTAGCGATAATTGAAGTGTCTTGCTCCTTCAGGACCTACGGTATCCCGGTTCCAAAAAAATAAGGAACGCCATCGCCCCAATTTTCAGACAAATTGTACCATGCTTTCTTACAATTCCCAAGTTTTAGGATTTGTCAAGCGGGCATAGAAATGTTTTTCATTTTATTCCTATTTAATCTTGTTTATTTGTGATGAGTTTGTTGCATCGTAATGCTAGCTGTTGTATATTTCATTGCTAGGTATTGTATATGCTCGTATAAGGCCGACACTAGATGATGTGTCACTTTGTTATACCTAAGACTCGGTTATACTATTGAACTTGCTCTCACGCACTTGTAGAATATTGATTTAGACCAAATTCGACAAAACGATAGAAAGTCGTCTGAGTGGGTGAAATTAGCTATAAAATTAAGCTTGAAAAATATAACATGTTTTATCTAACCACTTTATGTATTATAGTAAATAAATGTTACATGCTATGAACTCTAAACCATATTTATCGTACTTCCTTCCGAAAATACTTTTACTTCTTTACCATGCTAACATGCACCGATCTATACCAAAATATGGGCACACTGTCATTATCTTGATGAAGACAGAGTATGTCCATGGCCTTGCTCATTTGGCTTGGAACCCAAGAAAGTTCATACATAGTACATGATATAGTAGGCCGTATCGTGAAGTGAGTTTTTCAAATATTTTTACTAGTATAAAAAAAGAGGAAGAATGCCCCCACCAAATTTCCGTACAAAGTGGACAATTCTTTCTTACATTCGCAAGTTTAAGTATTTTTTCAAACTTCCAAGCTAAAGCTCCACGCACTTAAATGCATGACTCTATGTCGATAAAACGAAGTTGGGTCAAACTTGAATACATGTGAGCATGATAGACTATTACTCTTAAAAATTTCCAAAATTCTTTTAAAGTTACCGAGGCAGCCAATATATCATGGGCCAAAAATAGCTTTGAAAAATGCCATTACTGATTAGTATTTGCATACTGACAAATTTGATCGCGTATGGAAAAATTCAAACAAAATAAAGCGTAAAACTAAACATGACACTTCATTGCGATTAGGGTACTTTTGCTAGTATTATTAATTGCCAAGAAAAATGATAAACATGAGATTCGACAACTTTAAGAAAATCGGATTCACATTATAACATATCATGTATGAACATTATTCTTGGGTTTTAGCCCGAACCGACCAATAAGTTCATGGCCATATATATCGATATATACCCTAGCTACACTTTTAGATATGGTTCTCACATCGGGTAGATGGGTGCGTCTTGGCCTAGTAAACAATGTTGCCCGTGGGAGTTTCAAACAATTAGAAAAAAACATTTTTCACTTTTCCAAGTGATTACAGGGATGTTTTGTACTAGTAGTAAAGAAAATCAAAAGAATGTCGCTCGAAATGCGACGAGCGCGCCATGTTTCCGAACATAGTGGACCATGCATGCTTTACTTGCGATTCCTAGTTTCTATGAGTTTCCAAGGTTTATAGCTAAATTAGCCCACTTAAATTACACTACTGTCTCCGATTCAAATAAATAATATCAGATTTTTCTAGATTCGGGTATATGCATCTAACATAGAAACATGACTAGATACATTTGAATCTAGATGAATCTAAGAATATTAATATGGATTGGAGGAAGTTTGTTGAAATTATGTCAAATTAATTCGAACCACATTTGAGCTATTGTTTGCTCTTAAAATTTTACAAAAATCTATTGAAGTTGTCTACCAGATAGTCAATATAACGAGAATGACTGAGAGTTTTGAAAGATTCAACTTCTTGCTAGAATTTGCATGCCAACAAATTAAAGTTGACCCTGCTTTGACGAATAAAAGAGAAATAGGCAAAAAAGGACTCATGTATGGCGTCCTTTTGCATGTATTACCTCCCATGAAAAATGATAAACATGAGTTTTCATAACTAATGAAAAAACCCACTTCACAAAATTGGCATACCATGTAAGTATGAACAGGGTTTTAGGCTGAGCGGCCAAGCAAGGTCATGAACATATATTCACATCATAGTTTATGGTAATTTTCCCATATTTGGTAGTACTACAAGAAAGTAGATGTGCACCTCTTTGGCATTGGTAAACAGTGTTGCCAATGGGACTTTCCAAATACTAGGAAAAGAAACAACTCCAATTTTATAAGCGATGGAAATGTTTTTCCTGTAAAGCAAGTACTCCACTACTTCGTAGAAAGTATAGTGCTCAAAATGAGCATAGTTTTACTCCATACTAGTACTCCAAAAGGGACGCAAGGCAAGAGCAGCGAAGAGGAGAAGTCGAAGGCAGTGCGATATTAGAGAAAAGCTATGATGAGCTGCTGACACGGGGTATATGGTACACACCACTAGCCATCCTCCATCGATTGCTTTTCTGCATCCATGGGCGCACAGTCCAGCTTGTCTCTTAGTCACGTGTGTCTTGGTACGATACACCGATCTACTTCCAGCAAATATTTTTTTCCAAAATTCAACTGATCTATTAATGATCATCAACACCAGTACAAAAAGGCTCAAAAGTAATAATAATAATTACAAAGAGGACCTCATACCACCATGCGACGACTAGAAACCCTAGCGCGATAATTGAAGTGTCTCGCTCCTTCAGGACCTAAGGTATCCTGGTTCCAAAAATTAAATAAAGAATGCAACTGTCCCAATTTTCACATGAAGTGTACCATGCTTTCTTACAATTCCCAAGTTTTAGGATTTTTCAAGGGGCATAGAAATTATTTTCATTTTATTCTTGTATAATCTTTTTGCTTTTTGATGAGGTTGTTGCATCATAATGCTACATATCGTATAGTTAAATTGCTAGTTATTGTATATGCTGGTATAAGGCTGGCAATAGATGATGTGTCACTTTGTTATACCTAAGACTCGGTTATACTATTGAACTTGCTCTCACGCACTTGTAGTTTATTAATTTAGACCTAATTCGACAAATCGGTGGAAAGTCGTCTGAGTGGGTAAAATTAGCTCGAAATTAAGCTTGAAAAATATAACATGTAATTTATCCAACCACTTTATGTACTAGTAAATAAATAGCACATTCTATGAACTCTAAGCCATATTAATCGTACTTCCTTCTGAAATTACTTTTACTCCTTTACCATGCTAACATGCACTGACCTATACTAAAATATGGACACACCGTCATTATCTTGATAAAATCATAGTATGACCATGACCTTGGTCATTTGGTTTAAAACCCAAGACAGTTAATACATAGTACATGATATAGTAGCCATACCATGAAGTGAGTTTTTCAAGTATTTTTACTTATAGAATAAATAACAAAGAATGCCCCCACAAAATTTTCGTACAAAGTGGACAATTATTTCTTATAGTTCCCAAGTTTAAGTATTTTCAAACTTTCAAGCTAAATTTCCATGCACTTAAATGCATGACTCTATGTGGATAAAAAGAAATTCGGTCAAACTTGAATACATGTGAGCGCGATAGACTATTACTATTGAAATTTTCCAAAATTCTTTTGAAGGTACCCAGACAGCCAATATATCATGTGCCAACAATAGTTTGAAAAATGTTATTACTGATTAGTATTTGCATACCGACAAGTTTGACCGCATATGGAAAACATTCAAACAAAATAAAGCGTAAAACAAAAACATGATACTTTATTACGATTGGGGTACTTCTTCTAGTATTATTAATTGCCAAGAAAAATGATAAACATGGGATTCGACAACTTTAGGAAAAACGGATTCACATTATAGCCTACCATGTTGTATGAACATTATTCTTGGGTTTCAGCATGAACGCCCAATAGGACCATGGCCTTATATATCGATATATACCCTAGATACACTTTTAGATACGGTTCTCACATCGGGTAGATGGGTGTGTCTTGGCCTAGTAAACAATGTTCCATGTGGGAGTTTCGAACAATTAGGGGAAAAATCACTTTTCCAAGTGATTACGGGGATGTTTTGTACTAGTAAATAAAATCTTAAGAATTTGGCTCAGAATGCGACAAGCGCACCTTGTTTGTGGATATAGCAGACCATGCATATTTTACTTGTGATTCCTAGGTTTTATGAGATTTTAAGGTTCATAGCTAAATTAATCCACTTAAATTACAGTACTGTCCGCAAAAATTAGGTCAAATGTGTTGGCATATTTGTATATCATGCGTACCATTTAGCACACTATATTATATGGGTCCCATTCATACTTCCTCATCTAACACTAGCACTAGACATGCGTACACTTTAATCCTCTCCTTAGAGCATTTACCCTCGGCGGGAGGGCCCCCTAAAGGGCCATCTAGGGCGGTCGCCATTGCCGTCCACACCATCCCCACCACAGATCATTTCCAGGCCCTTTCCAGCTATATCGACGGCAACCAAAGGTGTTGATTTCGCCAGGAGGAGCGTCGTCATGCCTAGGTGACGTCTTCCACCACCACCTGACCCAAATGGCCCAAACCACACCGACCCTGAAGATGAGGAATGGGTCACCTCCGATGGTCCCGGCAACACCGATAGTGAGGAGTTGGCCGTGATTGCCTCTGACGACTCCGAGAAGTCGAGGAGCCGCGGCCGCCAATGCCGCGAGGGCCAATGTACCGATCCAACGGCGATCCATACGGGTGGGATGTCTTTGCCCATGTTTTCTAGCCAGAGTATGTTTGGCTACAAGAACTCAGCGACCTCTATGCACGTCGCGTCCTTGCGACGCGCAGATACTATGGCGATGCCCCCGTGCACGCCAAACGCACCCGAGCTAAGGAGTTTGACACGCAGCTAGCGATCTACAACTCCTTGTTCGAGTTCTATGACGTTGCTAGAGGACCTCTACCGCCGCACCCTCCTGGCGAGAGCAGCACCTCCTGCCACTTCAGGACGTTTCACCGTCCAGGCGAGGACATCGCCTCCCACCGATGTGGGATGTAGTTAGTTTAATTATTTGATGTATTTACATGAATTTAAATGTTTAATTATTTTTTTATGAGGGGCACGGCTGGCACCCAGCACCACCCCCAATTTTTTTCATCTATCCGCCACCGTACTAGATTCATCCTCCTTTGTTCACAAGCTACACATGCAACCGTCCCATCACATTCGATGCTTGGTGCTTTTTGAGCCTTCCTTTTAATACTATTGGGGTGGTGAGCCAAGCGCGATTCAACACTAAATTTTGGTGTGATATTGGCGGGATATTCTAGTTCAAAATTTTAGAGGAATATTTGTGGGATCCTCCCTTCTACCTTTCCCAAAGTATAACCCTTCCTTCACTTCTCCACAAATGCTAGCTACCTTCATAATGACGGGGCCTCTCGCTCACCCGCCGACTCCATTATCCATCTTTTACTAAAGCCTCATATCATCCTCTATCCCATCCCTGCTTAGCTGACTTAGCCGACTTCCATCTCACTAGAGTCTGCTCAGCGACACCGTCATCCACGCTACCATCGTTGCTTCGTTGCATCTGCTTCCCCCACTCCATGGTAGAGTGTTAGCTTCCCACCACCGCAACCAAGAGATGTGTATGCCACGCGTACCCCTCACTAGGGCGATGGTTAAAACTCTTTACAACCGAGATGAAGCTTGTTGCACACTTCGTATGCCCGCTTTCCTTGTATTTTACTTCTGAATGTTGTTCATCGCTTCCTTACTGTGCTTTCTCGTTACCAATTATTTCTAATGCATGCTAGTTGCAGTACTGCGGGATTGGTTCAAACAGAAAAGAAGGCAACTACTCGTCATTAAGCCAAATTAGTTATCTCGCACTAGTACAAAGCCTCGCCAACCCAATGATAACCCCCAATAATCCTCCCTAGACAAAGGTTTGCCTCCATTTTGCATATATATCCGCTGTCGTTATGCATTTTATTTTCGAGGGTAGTTTATCCTTTGCTTGCCCTGCCTTCTCATACTAGTAGATATTTTTTGTAAGGCATGGAAGATGATGTACTGCCGAATGAGTACGCAGAGAATCGATGCCAACGAATCCTGAAGAGGTTTGGACATGCAGATCTAGCCCCACTTGGCACAGCACAACACGTACATAAACATGTCCTAGTCGAGTACCCTAAACATGGCTTTTTGTTGCATCTTGCTTGTGTTATTTACTGATTGATTTGCTGCACCGCAATTTGCAGAATAAAGTGCATGATCATGTCCCTGCCAAGGAGGTTCAGCACAAACATTCAGCATGCTAGTGATACATCCATTTCTAGGAACCAAACCGAAGTATGGTGCATGGCTGAAGCTAAGATTAGGCTGAAGGAAATATGCCCTGAGAGGCAATAATAAAGTTGTTATTATATATTTCTTGTATATGATAGATGTTTATTTTGCATGCTATAATTGTACTGATAGGAAACGTCAATACAAGTGTGTTTGATAAACAAAAAGGGGTTCCTATTTATGCCTCTCTTATAGACTAGCTCGTTCATTAACAAGATGATCAAAGTTTCCTAATCATGGACATTGGATGTTGTTAATGACGAGGTCACAGCATTTGTGAAATGATGTGATGAACATTCATCCGAAGTATAGCATTACGATCAAAGTCATTATGTTTATATTTCTATAACATCATACGAAGTAATCTTAGTCCTTAGACCATGAGATCATGTTAATTGCTAACACCAGAAGAGTATCTTGATAACATCAAATGTCACACCGTAATAGGGTGATTATAAAGGTGGGTTATGTGCTACGAAGGTGTTATGTTGAGGCTCATGGATCAAGAGTGGAATTTGTCAATCCCGATGACGGATAGATATACTTTGGGCCCTCTCGGTGATATCACATTAAGATAGCTTGCAAGCAAGTGATGTGATCACTAGAATGTTATATCACGGGAACGAGAAAAGAGTGCATGTCATTAACAAGATCAATCTAGGTATTTGGATACCGATGATCGAATCTCGGACATGTATTATATCATGAGACAAGGGGATTAAGTTACTAGCATTAAAGGTTCTCACGATCACACAAGTCATCGTTGAATGTGCAGGAGTCAGTATGGATCTCCAGGTCCCGCTTCTGATTATTGATCTGAGAGGAGTCTCAATCATGTCTGCATGATTCGCGAACCGTAGGGTGACACACTTAAGGGTTGCCGAACACCATTTTGGAGTACAAATGTTTTATACAAAAGGTTTGCAAAGCGCAGGAATTGTTTCAATAGAAGCAGGAATTGTTTCGATAGAAACCGGAATTGTTTCGGGTGAAATTGCAGAAAGTGGTTCTGCATGTGATATTGAAATGTTGCAAGGGGTTTTCTGTGAATGTTTGTTAATTAAAGTAATTAACAAAATTATGAATAAAGTAAATAAAAAGAGTTTTATTAATTGAGAGTTGCATTAAATTTGGTGGAAATTTAATGCATGTGAGTGGAACTTTGGGTGGAGCTTGAATTGATGTGAGTGGAGCTTCCACCACATGAATGAGGAAGAGGTGGGGGCACCCCCCTTGGCCGCTGGCCATGGGAGGGGAGGAGCCCCCCTCTCCTCCATCACAAAGCACACCTCCTCGTGAAGGATCTCTCTCCCCCTCTAGATATTCCCCCATGGTCTCGGATTAGCGAGATACATGTTCCTGGTGGCCTTGCGTCTAGAAGGAGTTGCTACTTCTGCTGATTCACTGGAGCGAGGAGGTGGAGGTTGTCTGGTGGCTTGAACGTGTGTGTGAGGATGCTGCTGATTTGCGGCGCTCGGACTTCCACACGATCTTGAGATCAGCAAGCGTACGACTACATCATCCACGAGTTCCAACTCGTTAACAAAACTCTGTTGTCTTCGAGAGTAAGTTCTCCATGGATGTATATCCACCCGTTGCTCTGTATCTAGTAGATAGATCTTGGCGTATAGTTCTCTTCATAGGAAAAATTTTGTTTTCTATGTTGCGAACCCAACAGTGGTATCAGAGCCTAATCTATGCGTAGGTGCTTTGCACGGGTAGTACACATATGTTTATATGTGGGCGATGATGATCATGTTATTGCATCTTCTATGTATTTTGGATATTGGTGGCATAGTGGGATGAAGCGGCCCGGACCAACCTTACATGTCATCGTACATGAGACCGGTTCCACGACTGGCATGCAACTAGTTTTGCATAAGTGGCTAGCGGGTGTCTGTCTCTCCTACTATAGTCAAGATCTGATTTACAACGAGTTGCTAATAACTTGGTTATCCTAGTTGTGGTTCATGTTCGTAGGTAAGACCGGTTCTATCTCCGAAAGCCCTAAGCCACGTAAAACTTGCAATTGATAAATTAGAGGCATCTAGTTTAGATCGTTGCTGGGCTAGTGTCTTGATATGGTATTGTTGTAAGTAGATGTATGATAGATACTCTTACAACACACTCAACTTGTACGTTCCATAGACCTTGGCCTTACACACAAAGGAATGATAGAGATCATACCACGATGAAAATGATAGAGATCAAATGCATGGACCATATCATCTCACTTTACACATTAGATGTTTGCATCTTATGTTGCTATTTTGGCGCTTTTGGTAGCATTGTAAGATGATCCCTCATTTAGATATCAAGATAAAAAGTGTTCTTCCTTAAGTATGCACCATTTCATGGATCGTGTTTCGAGACATCACGTGATGATCGGGTGTACTCGACTCTACGCTTTCATACAACAGGTGTAAGACAGTTTTACACACGCGAATATTAAGGTTCTTACTTGGCGAGCCTAGCATGTACAGACATGGCCTCGAAACACGGACCAAAAGGTTAAACATGAGTCATATAGTTGATATGATGCCCATATAGATGCTTGCCTTTGAAGCTACACCGACTCACGTGATGATCGGACTTGGTGTAGTGGATTTGGTTCATGTAATCACCAAAACGACACGAGGGATGTCGTTTTTGAGTGGGAGTTCATTAGTAATTTGGATTAGTTGAACTCAATCTATCATAAACTTAGTCTAAATATACTTTACAAATTCTGTTGTAGATGGCACCACCTGCTTTTAATTTCAATGTGTTCATGGAGAAAGAGAAACTTGCTGCAAATGGTAGCAACTTCACCAACTGGGCTATGAATTTGTGGATTCTCCTCACTGCTCCACAAAAGAAATATGTGCTAGAGGCGCCGCTAGGCCCCCCCAGCTCCTTATGCCCCTGACGAGGAAAAGAATGTCTATATAACTCGTCAGGAGGACCACAACTTAGTTCATTGCGGCATACTGTATGGGCTAGAGCCAGAACTTCGAAAGCGTTTCGAAAATGGCAACGCCTTTGATACCATGGGAGAATTGAAAATGATTTTCAATACCCATGCTGTTGTAGAGAGTTATAATGCTTCTGAAAAGTTCTTTAGTTGCATGATGGAAGAGAACATCTCCGTTAGTGAGCGCGTACTCAAAATGTCTGGGTACGCCGATAAGCTTGTGTCCTTGGGAATAACGATTCTGATTGACTTAGGCATACATTGTGTCCTCCAATCTCTGCCACCTAGCTACAAGAGCTTCGTGGTGAACTATAATATGCAGGGCATGAAGAAGTCTCTTCCCGAGCTTCTGTCAATGCTTAAGACTGCAGAAGTGGAGATTAGGAAAGAACATCAAGTGTTGATGATCAATAAGACCATCGGTTTCAAGAAGGACAAGAAAGGCAAGCAAAAGGGAAAGAAGGGCGGCAAATCTGTTGCCGCACCTGAAAAGAAACCCCGAGCTGGCCCTAAGTCTGATACCGAGTGCTACTATTGCAAGGGGACTGGCCATTGGAAGCGCAACTGCCCCAAGTATTTGGCGGACAAGAAGGTCGGCAAGGCAAACAAAGGTATATATGATATACATGTTATTGATGTGTACTTGACTAGTACTCGCAGTAGCACCTGGGTATTTGATACGGGATCGGTTGCTAATATATATAACTCGGTTCAGGGGCTACGGAACAAGCGACAGCTAGCAAGGGATGAGGTCACGATGTGGGTCGGCAATGGATCAAGAGTTGATGTGATCTCCCTCAGAACGCTACCTCTCCATATGCCGTCGAGATTAGTTATAAACCTGAATAATTGTTATTTGGTGCCTGCACTGAGCATGAACATTATATCTGGATCATGTTTGATGCAAAGTGGTTATTCATTTAAATCTGAAAACAATGGTTGTTCGATTTATATGAATGATATCTTTTATGGTCATGCACCTGTGATGAATGGTTTATTTCTGTTGGATCTCGATAGTAATATTACGCGTATTCATAATGTTGATTGTAAAAGGATCAACCTTGATAATGATATATCTGCATATATGTGGCACTGCCGTCTAGGTCATATTGGCATTAAACGCATGAAGAAACTCCATTCTAATGGACTTTTGGAATCACTTGATTTTGAATCATTTGATACATGTGAGCCATGCCTTACGGGCAAGATGACTAGAACGCCGTTTTCCGGTTCAATGGAACAGCCGACAGATTTATTGGAAATTATACATACTGATGTGTGTGGACCAATGAGTGTGTCGGCGCGAGGTGGATATCGTTATTTTGTTACTTTCATGAATGATTTGAGTAGATACGGGTATATCTATTTAATGAAACATAAGTCTGAAACCTTTGAAAAGTTCAAGGAAATTCAGAATGAAGTTGAAAATCATCGTAACAGAAAGATCAAATTTATGCGGTCTGACTATGGAGGAGAGTATCTTAGTTACGAGTTTAGCACACATATGAAAGACTGTGGAATAGTTTCACAACTCACGCCTGCCGGAACACCACAACGTAATGGTGTGTCGGAACATCGTAATCGTACTTTATTGGATATGGTTCGATCTATGATGTCTCTGACTGACTTTCCACTGTCATTTTGGGGTTATGCACTGGAAACCGATGCATTCACTTTAAATCGAGCACCATCTAAATCCGTTGAAATGACACAGTATGAATTATGGTTTGGAAACAGACCTAAGCTGTCATTTCTTAAAGTTTGGGGATGCGATGTTTATGTGAAGAAAGTTCAGCCAGATAAACTCGAACCCAAAGCGGAAAAATGCGTCTTCATAGGATACCCTAAGGAAACAATTGGGTATACCTTCTATCACAGATCCGAGGGCAAGGTTTTTGTTGCCAAGAATGAATCCTTTCTTGAGAAGGAGTTTCTCACGAAAGGTGTGAGTAGTCGAAAGGTAGAACTCGAAGAGGTTATTGAACCTTCTATTCATGAATTGGCGAGTGGCGCAGCACCGGAAGTTGTTTCGGAGTTGACTTCACCTGATGAAGAGAGAGCTAATGATAATGATCATGAAACTCCGAAAGAGGATACTGCCAAACCTCGCAGGTCAAGCAGGACACGTGCAGCTCTTGAACTGTATGGCAATCCTGTTATGAATTTCATGATTGATGAAATAGATGACCCTGCGACGTTTGAAGAAGCGATGATGAGCCCTGATTCCAACAAATTGGTAGAAGCCAGGAAATCTGAGATGGAATCCATGTACGAAAACCAAGTTTGGACCTTGGTGGACTTACCTCACGATCGAAAGGTCGTTGAGAATAAATGGATTTTCAAAAGAAAACTGATGCTGATGGTAATGTGACTATCTATAAAGCTCGACTTATCGCAAAGGGGTTTTGACAAATTCAAGGAGTTGACTATGATGAGACATTCTCTCCCGTAGCGATGCTAAAGTCGGTTAGGATTATGTTAGCAATTGCTGCATATTTCGATTATGAAATATAGCAGATGGATGTCAAAACTGCGTTCTTCAATGGTAATATTGAAGAAGAGTTGTATATGATACAACCTAAGGGTTTTGTCGATCCTAAGGATGCTGATAAGGTATGCAAGCTTCAGCGGTCCATCTATGGACTGAAGCAAGCATCCCGGAGTTGGAATCTCCGCTTTGATGAGGTGATCAAAGAGTTTGGATTTGTCCAAACTTATGGAGAGGCTTGTATTTACAAGAAAGTGAGTGGGAACAATGTGACATTTCTAATATTATTTGTGGATGACATATTATTGATTGGAAATGATATAGATCTTTTAAACAGTATTAAAAGTTATCTAAACAGCAAATTTTCGATGAAAGACCTTGGTGAAGCTTCATATATATTAGGCATTAAAATCTATAGAGATAGATCAAGACACCTAATTGGGCTATCGCAGAGTACATACCTTGATAAGACATTAAAGAAGTTTAATATGGACGGAAGTAAGAAGGGGTTCTTACCTATGTTGCAAGGCAAGACATTGAGTAAGACTCAAATTCTGGCTACGGCAGAAGAAAGAAAGATAATGGATAAGATCCCATATGCCTCAGCCATAGGCTCTATAATGTACGCCATGCTATGTACAAGACCGGATGTGGCACATGCTATTAGTTTGACTAGTAGGTACCAATCTGATCCAGGTTCGGAACACTGGATAGCGGTCAACAATATCCTTAAGTACTTAAGAAGAACTAAGGATCTGTTTCTTGTATACGGGGGTGAAGAAGAGCTAGTCGCTAAGTGTTATGTCGATGCTAGTTTTGACACCGATATGGATGACTCTAAGTCTCAATCCGGATACGTATTTTTCTTGAATGGGGCAGTAGTTAGTTGGAGGAGTTCCAAACAACCTGTGGTGGCTGGATCAACGATGGAGGTGGAATATGTTGCTGCTTTAGAAGCGGCACAGGAAGTGGTTTGGATGAAGGAGTTCATGATGAAACTAGGTGTGGTTCCTAGTGCATTTGACCCAATGGTGATCTATTGTGACAACAATGGAGCCATAGCCAACGCCAAGGAACCAAGGTCTCACAAGAATTCCAAGCATATTAAGCGCCGGTTTCACTCCATCCGCGAGCATGTCAATGATGGAGATATAAAGATTTGTAAAGTACACACAGACCTAAATGTAGCAGATCCGTTGACTAAAGTTCTCCCTACGGCAAAACAAGATCAACACCAGAACTCCATGGGTGTTAGATTTATCACTTTGTAAACTAGATTATTGTCTCTAGTGCAAGTGGGAGACTGAAGGAAATATGCCCTGAGAGGCAATAATAAAGTTGTTATTATATATTTCTTGTATATGGTAGATGTTTATTTTGCATGCTATAATTGTATTGATAGGAAACGTCAATACATGTGTGTTAGATAAACAAAAAGGGGTTCCTAGTTATGCGTCTCTTATAGACTAGCTCGTTGATTAACAAGATGATCAAAGTTTCATGATCATGGACATTGGATGTTGTTAATAACGAGGTCACAGCATTTGTGAAATAATGTGATGAACATTCATCCGAAGTATAGAATTACGATCAAAGTCATTATGTTTATATTGCTATAACATCATGCAAAGTAATCTTAGTCCTTAGACCATGAGATCATGTTAATTGCTAACACCGGAAGATTATCTTGATAACATCAAACGTCACACCGTAACAAGGTGACTATAAAGGTGGGTTCAGTGCTACAAAGGTGTTATGTTGAGGCTCATGGCTATAGAGTGGAATTTGTCAATTCCGATGACGGATAGATATACTCTAGGCCCTCTCGGTGATATCACATTAAGATAACTTGCAAGCAAGTGATGTGATCACTAGAATGTTATATCACGGGAACGAGAAAACAGTGCATGTCGGTAACGAGATCAAACTAGGTATTTGGATACCGATGATCGAATCTCGGACATGTATTATATCATGAGACAAAGGGATTAAGTTATTAGCGTTAAAGGTTCTCACGATCATAGAATTATCGTTGAATGTGCAGGAGTCAGTATGGATCTCTAGGTCCCGCTTCTGATTATTGATCTGAGAGGAGTCTCAATCATGTCTGCATTATTCACGAACCGTAGGGTGACACACTTAAGGGTTGTCGGACACCATTTTGGAGCAAAAATGTTTCAGACAAAAGGTTTGCAAAGCGCGGGAATTGTTTCAATAGAAGCAGGAATTGTTTCGATAGAAACTAGAATTGTTTCGGGTGAAATTGCAGAAAGTGGTTCTGCATGTGATATTGAAATGTTGCAAGGGGTTTTATGTGAATGTTTGTTAATTAAAGTAATTAACAAAATTATGAATAAAGTAAATAAAAAGAGTTTTATTAATTGAGAGTTGCATTAAATTTGGTGAAAATTTAATGCATGTGAGTGGAACTTTGGGTGGAGCTTGAATTGATGTGAGTGGAGCTTCCACCACATGAATGAGGAAGAGGTGGGGGCACCCCCCTTGGACGCAGGCCATGGGAGGGGAGGAGCCCCCCTCTCCTATAAAAGGGCCTCCTCTCCTCCCTCACAAAGCACACCTCCTCGTGAAGGATCTCTCTTCCCCTCTAGATATTCCCCCATGGTCTCGGATTAGCGAGATACATGTTCCCGATGGCCTTGCGTCTGGAAGGAGTTGCTGCTTCCGCTGATTCGCTGGAGCGAGGAGGTGGAGGTTGTCCGGTGGCTTGAACGTGTGTGCGAGGACAGATGCTCTGCTGATTTGCGGCGCTCGGACTTCCACACGATCTTGAGATCGGCAATCATACGACTACATTATCCACGAGTTCCAACTCTTTAACAAAACTATGTTGTCATCGAGGGTAAGTTCTCCATGGATGTATATCCACTCGTTGCTCTGTATCTAGTAGGTAGATCTTGGCGTATAGTTCTCTTCATAGGAAATTTTTTGTTTTCTATGCTGCGAACCCAACATAGGCTTCTCCAAAAGGATTTGGACATGGCCACTCGATGGATCAGACAATTGAACCGAGGATGGATTTCTACTATTGAAGATGGCCTTGATGTTGATGCTGATCTTCGGAAGTTAGTTGCTGAAAATCGTGTTCCCAATTCGGCTGATGCAGATGTCAATGAGATCAACGTGATGGTCTTGGAACAGGTGAAAGAACGAGCTGAGATTCTCTATGCATATTTGAAGGTAGATGATTTTCAAAGGGTGATGCAAGAGCCACCATGCGAATATATTATTATTTCGAATAATGAGGATGCCTTTCCTTGTGTTGTCAGCCTAATATTTTCTTTCCTTATGTGTTGCAGTACTTTACGATAACTACGTATTTGGCATGTTGTATGAAACTGTACTGTACCTACTTGTTGCATCTCGATAATGTATCTTGATCTCGTTCTAGACATTCGTAAAATAGAAAAATAATATTTTCCCGCGAGAAAGTTGAAATCTTATTTTGCACTTTCGTTGAGATCTGTAGACCCACATTTTGCCGAAAATTAACATATTACCATGAAAGGTAGTTCGAGAATGACCATGTCCTTGTGCCCATTATCGTGAATAAATACGTGCAACTACTTCTGTGGCACTAAAGTCAAACTTTTAGACTGCACTAGTAGATCGAGTATAAAAAGATTAACTGAGCGGCAAAACACAAGCCGAAATCACCTCTTCCACCAAGCAGTCAATAATAATTTTAACTTTGCGCTCGAAACACCCGCCAAAAGGGCTCCTACATCCAAAATCCAAGCGATACGAAATTTCCATCTTACCCTTCGGTCCAGAAACAACACACCAAAGGACATTCCTCAAAATGGTTTGTCTTGTAAATTCTCACACACCACACAATTCAAAGTTTCAAACAAACTAGTACCACCCATGCCCTTTGGGACGAATCCCTCAAGATCACCTTGCACAAGCATGGTCGTGCTCCTTCCATCCCATTCCCCTTCATAGCCTCTCCACCGGCATGCCACCGTAGAGAACGAAGACGTTTTACCAGCTCCCGACACCGGCCCGCACTAGATCAGCTCCTCCGTACCCGAGGTCCACGGCACCGGAGCCAGCTCAGCAACACCATCGTAGCTTTGTTGGATCCACTTCCTCGACCCCACAACACCAGATATGCTTCCTCGACCTTGTCCATGGCGACGAAGAGATGGGGAGGCAAACCTACTCAGCCGCGAACAACGAGGTCATGGCTCGCCATAAGTCCGACAAAGGCCAGGGAAGGAAATCGCATAATCGCGGTCACAAAGGTTACCATCATACACTTCATATGTTCTTTACACATTTGATGTCTGAAAGTATTTCATCGCTTGTTTCACTTCATTATCACACTAAGTTTTCTATCTTGTACTCGGACATTTCTTGTCGAGCCATCGTATATGCATATGTCTGTCATTGTTCCTTCATATCTTTCAAATGCTTGCTAGCATTGTACTAACTTGCTCTTGTACACACACCTCGCTCTTAAATCTCATAAGATATATTTGTGCTGATGCATGTAAGCTGTTTTGTGGCCGACTGATGAGGGAGAATGGAAGATTAGGGAAGACATATTATTGAAGAATTCCAAATATGCAAGGTTTCTCGACGTGGAGAGAGTTAGATCTTTCGTAGCTACCACCACCAATCATCAAGTCTAGGATTCTAATGCAGAATTTGATCCTCAAGATCAACAAAACTCCAAGGGAGACCTGACTCAGAAAGATGGACCGGTCGAGAACCCCCGTCCCTAATCCGCCTGCTTGTCCACTGCCCAAGGTGCTTGCTCTGTCTTGTCATTGAGATATTTGTTACATCTTCCATGTTTTGTACCTCAATTCCCACCAAATGTTGTGCAATGCCATCTTCTTAGTTCATGCATCATATATGTTTAGCATATCTTTCCTTACTATTCTTATGTTCTATCTGCGTCTCATTTTACATAGGACTTTGATAGATTAATGTATCGTTTATGTGTGTCAATAATCAGCTGGTTGACCTAAGACACTTCTAGATACCAGTAGGGAGAAAAACTATGTTCGGCAAGTGACTGATTCAGTATTGGTTTCTGTTGATGAAAAATACTTCAAGGGAGACCTAACTTAGGAAGTTGGACCCATCGAGGACCTCTCGCTAGTCCGCCCGCTTGTCCACCCCCCAAGGTGCTTGCTCTATTTATTCATTGTGCTATATGTTGCATCTTCCATGTTTTGTATCTCAATCCCACCAAATGTTTTGCAATGCCATCTACCTAGTTCATGCATCATATATATTCAGCACATTTTTCCTTACTATTCTTTTATTCCATCTATGTCTCATTACATATAGAACTATAATAGATTGAAGTATCGTTTATGTGTGTTAGGAGTTAGCTAGTTCATGTAAGACATGTTCAGGTACCAAACATGAAGCGTTGACAAGTGGTCCTGCTAATGCTACCGGTGGAACACAAACACACGTCGGGAAATACAATAAAAAAAAATTAGAAAACTCACATAAGGCTAAAAAGTGTCGTCTTGGCGGCACACCACAGGTTCCAACAGAAGTATACGCCAAAAGTACCATCCTACACATTTCACAATCACCAATTGCCAATCCAGATACCCAGCAACAATTGACAGCCGAACCAGTTTTGACCCCTAATTGTCTAACACTGTTGGCACAACACCAACAAGCTAGCGATGATCACCAACATGTTGATCAGCCCGGCGCCAAACAAGGTATGTGTTCCAAGGACTGATGCATGCTTCCTTATATATATACCATGCAAGCTTGATGTAACGGTTGAATTGGTAGCTACACGAAGATTTAAGAAACGGGGGCCAATGGTAGGAGAAAATCTTGAAGCTAAAATTTCTGGAACGCAATCTAGATATTGCATCAATTCTATCATGCCTGGCAAGCAAAGGCTAGAAGATCTAGAAGAATCTACTTTTCTAGCATCGGAAATAGGCATTTTTGTCAGGAATAATATTCCCATCTTCACATCATTCAAGCTCCACCAACAGACCCCTCACTAATACAATTCATTACTGCAGAAGTTACATGTAAGTCATGGTTCTATGTCCCATGCCTTCAAGCTTGTTGTTGGTTCTATTCTAAGTCACATAACATATCAAATGTTCCATTCTTGCCAATAGACAAAATTCAACTTCGATCAAGATAATGAGGATGTAGAGTATGTTCTCATGGACATGTTCTCCTGTTATTTGCGCTAGTAGAACCATAGGCTAAAGAACAAATACTTTGATGGTAAGGCAAGTAAGGATATTCAAAGAACGACTCCTATGGAACATACTATGATTGACCAACAGTGGATAGATCTTCTCGACCACTAGTTTGATCCAAATATTACAGTATGGTTTGTGAAGACTGATACCATATCACATTCAAAATTCGTATTTGCACATCTATGTCACTAGTCTCCTTTTGCAGATGAACGCTGAGAAAAACAAGAGAAACTGTGTCATACAACGCTTAACAAACCAAACTGGATCTCGTGCATGGTTGGGCACCTAAGCACAATAGTAAGGATAATTAGTTTTTAATCTTGTAGAGACTTTATGCTTCTTATATTTTGATCTTGTGTTCCGCCCACATTTCAGAAAGGTGCGATAAGTCTACAGAAAAATTCCAGGCATGCCAGACGAGCAAAAAAATAAGGGCTCAATCCCTCCATTGAGAGTGTTATTGTAAGTCTTCTATTCGATTGATATTTTATGATGACACACCCTCAGTTATTTATATGTATAGTTCAATGTGCAACACTGCATGAACTGCTGCCCAGTTTTATTTTTAATTTAAGTAGAAGATTTCCAACTAGTGTGAGTTTCAGTTTTCAAACGTACAGAGTTTTCTTGTGTATATCATGCACCCGGCGATGAAGAAACAAACAGATGACATATTGGCATGGTACTGTTATTGCATGTTAGTGATAAAATCATTATCAATATGATTAGATAGCTATGCTTTTACTGCAATATATATGATGCGTAATCAGCCATGCCAACTTGTAAGATTTTTTCAGACAGTTTCAATGTGTTATCTGCATGTTTCTATGTATTAGCTTTTCTTATCTCACTCATGTCTACCAACTAATAACCTTACAGATTAAATTGATTGAGGAGATGGCAAAACCTGGGAAAAATGGTCTGGAACAAACCCAAAAAGAATGTCTAGAAACATTTAAAATGGTACTAAAAGGCGAAGGTCATCATAAAAGCACGTTCCTGCGTAATGCTGGGTTTTCGCAGTGCAAGTCCAAGTCCAAGTCGATGTATTTGTTTAGTCAGGAAGAAATTGTAGCACTACGGGCTGAACAGCAAGTGCATAGACGGGCAATCGATGATATAATACAGAAGGCATTAGCAAGTGATGTGGAGTTGAAGATCTTATGAGATGAGCAAAATTCTCGACAGCACATAGATGAAGAGACGCTTTTAAATTGAAGATGAACCCTGACAATGGCAGGTGAGTATAGTGGTCCTGTGAAATGGTTCCGGCTACTGATCCCGGGTTGTGTTTGGGGCCATGTAACAAAAACGGAGGGAGTATCTGTTTCGCATCATGCTTTTATCTGTTTACTTTGTGCTCCATGCACAAAATCTTGTGCTTGAACCTCACTCTCTCAGCCTTGGATTCCTGAACCTCACAAAGGCTTTTTCTTCTTTGGACAACCGCCAAATTCAAAATGTTGCTTAGATGCTAGCCAAATTCAAAATATCAATCCGCACAATTATTATGCTCATGGATGATTAGTTGATGTGACTCTCAGACTTGAATTCCTGAATAGATAGTGTATGGTCTACTAGCTTTTTTCTACTATTATTTGCTCGGTAGCCAAATTCAAAATCTCAATCGAGCGGCAGAATCACACACCGACCTTGAAGCATTTACCGCCTTACCATTTCAAAGACTCTATAGCAAAATCTCCCACATGGGAGTACCATTTTTCTATTATTATTATTTGGCCGGTAGCTAAATTCAAAATCTCTGTCGAGCTGCAACATCACACACCAACCTTGAAGCATTTCCAGCCCCACTATTTCAAAAACTTTGAGACCAAATCTCCCACTAGAGAGTACAATTTTTCTATTATTATTATTTTTCCGGTAGCCAAATTCAAAATCTCTATCGAGCGGAAAAATCATGCACTAACCTTGAAGAATTTCCCGCCCCACCATTTCAAAAACTTTGAGGCTAAATCTCCCACTAGGGAGTACAATTTTTCTATTATTATTATTTGGCCGGTAGCCAAATTCAAAATCTCTATCGAGCGGCAAAATCACACACCGACCTTTAAGCATTTCCCACCCCACTGTTTGACTTTGAGGCCAAATCTCCCAGCGGGGGAGTACCATTTTTCTATTATTATTAGATGGATGCTAGCCAAATTCAAAATCTCAATTGAGCAGCAAAATCACACACCGACTTTGAAGCATTTCGCGCCCCTCCATTTCAAAAACTTTTGACTTTAAAATTCCCATTCTACCTATTGTTCAGATGTCCTATGGGCCCGCTAAAGTCGGTAGCTTGGGGGCATGATCATAATTATTTTCATTTTCACCTCCATAGTCCCGATTCGTATAGTTTTTCCCACTAGCACTCCCAAAATCCCAGGCTTCTCTCCCATGACCTCACCTCCACGACCACCATGCGCACCGGTCGTTGCAATTCCACGGCGGCCAGAGCCGCTTGAGATGCAGTCTGGTGCACCGCCCTAGAGCTACTTCACCGATGCCCACGCCATCAAATCTGGTTCACTGGGTCCCTCTGCCACTCCACTGAAGTTATGGTCTCGCTAACCATGCCTATGGCATCATCAACCGCCCACTTTCTGCTTCCCCGCCACCGAAAGCTACCCAACTATACCGAATCTGCTTCACCGTTGTCCACCAGACGGGATCTAGTTCAACGAGTTCCATGTCCACCGCTCCAGACTAGCTGCACAGGCATCGCCGTTGACTGCACCGGCATCAACGACCTAGATCTGCTTCCCCGACGCCAACAGCCACCGCAACCGCAGCACCCTCGGTGACCTAGACATTACTCGCACGGTACCGATGATGCTTAGACGCCTCTCCAACCAAGGTAACCAAATCGCCAACCCGTTTTTGTTTTGTTAGCAGTATAGCAAGTTCAAGCCTGTTGTAGTGAACTGTAGTCATGCTAGTACATACAAGTCACTGAGCACGCATGTTCTTCGTGCTAGTACATACAAGGTCATTAGACATGTTGGTTTGCATTCATTGCTCTAAAAATTTCAAGCCATGCACATGTCTGTTATTTTGTCATGCACATGTTCTTAGATACTCCGTACAACAATAATTACCTGCTATTGTGTAGTTCTTGCAAAATGTAATGTTAGTGGAAATATTAGTGTGTATTCCCTGCCCCACTGTTACTGAATCTATCTGGTTATTCCTGAGTTAAGTTCCTGCTATTATTTCCTCCCTGGCATCATTATGCTATCTTGTAGTACCTGTTCAAACTCTTCATACTAGTTCGATTATAATTTTTTTGTTGCCATCTGGTTCTTCAAAAGCTGCACGACTATTTTTTTCTTTGCGTAGAGCTCAAAAAGGGAACACTAAATATGTTTGTTTGCACAGCCTCTTCTACAGTTTCACCAGTGATGCCATTATATATTCCGTATCTGGTGTTGGTTCGTTCTAAGAAACAACATAATTATTCTCTACTTTATAGTTCATTCGTGTTATCCATTTCTGCTCGACAAGTTCTGGTATGATACGGTTATAATTTCTATGTGGTTCATTCTTAGCTACGACAGTAACTACATGCCATTGTGTAGCTCACCGCAAATTCCGAGTCACGCAACGTCTCTTGTATTCCAGGAAATACCACTGCTTCCATATATATTTGCTGAAATGACCTAGCTAGTTTATATTTGCTAAAATTCTAAGAACACTTTATTTGATTGCTCATTTCATTGTAGGCACACTTGTCTAATGCTTGTTTGTCCTGTTCTAGAGGTTCACAAGCCACGCCATTATATCTTGTATCTGGTTCTCGTTCGTCCTAAGCAATGACATAACAATCCCCTCCTATATAGTTCATTCGTGGTTTGCATTCCTGATCTACAAGTTCTCGTATGATGCGGTTATAATTTCTATCTGGTTCATTCTTAGCTATGATAGTAACTGCATGCCATTGTGTAGATCAGCACAAATTCCAGGTCACCCAGCGTCTCTTGCATTCTAGGGTGTACAACTTCTTCCATATATATTTGTTGAAATGACATGGCTAGTTTATATTTGCTGAAACTCTAAGCCACGCCCACATGCATATTTTGATTACTCATTTCACGGTAGGCACACTTGCTTAATGCGTGCTTTCTTATCCTGTTTGTTTGACGTATTGGTCAATAATTGAACCATTGACCAGTAGTAAACTCCAGTTCATAACTCCTGTCAAATCAGTCAAATGAATACTTTATCTTGTTTGATGTATTAACTTGTTATTACTTAGTTTCAGACTGCAATTATTGCTATCGCCACCAAAGAGGGGGCTGCAAGATCATGTCTCAAGATGGTTTTCCAATATAGCTGACACACTTAAAGGGAGATGTAGTTGATAGATTGAGAAAGAAAATTGAGGACTCTACTATCAACTTGATTCTCAACTGAAATGCTGAATTTTCTTTCCCCTATGTTGATAATATTTAATATTTTTAAGAAGTTTGCAGCTGATGTAATATCTAGATAACTCACATAGGCCATGTAGACATTTAGTTGACGCCACACATGCATAGCGGTAGGCGGTACCATAACTGCTCCAGCCAGGTCGATTAGGGAATAATATCAGGCTTTATTATTAGCCCATCTTGTATTGGGCCTACCATGAACAATAAAATATGCTCGCTAATTATACACCTTTTATGATATTGCCATGGGCTTTAAAAAGGTCGAAATTGTAGATGTCCATTAATGTAATGGGCCTACCCACAGGTGGCAGGTAGTAACAGTAACATGCTAGAACAGTAATAGGCCATAACAGTAACATGCCAGAACACTTGCAGGCCAAAACAACAACAGGCCAGCATGGTAATGGACCAGAACAGTAACGGGCCAAAGAAGTAATTGGCCAAAGCAGTAACATGCCAGAACAGTAACAGACCACAACCGTGATAGGCCACGACAATAACAGGCTAGAATAGAAACATGCTAGAATAGTAATAGACCAAAACAGTGGCAGACCTGAATAGTAGCAGACCTGAACAGTAAAGGACCATAATAGTAAAGGGCCAGAATAGTAACGAGCTAAAATAGTAACAGGCTGAAATTTTTTACCAGACAAGAGCAGTAACAGGGAAAAAATGGTAAAATTTATGATTGATAGATGGAACAGTAACAAACTGCCTATGGACCTGAATAGTTGACAGACAGAACAATAAAAGGCCAGAACAGTAACGGACCTTCTCAAAGATGGGTCGTTAATAGGCGGCCTAGGACGAACTGTGAGAACAGTGATGGGTCGACCATAGGCCTTAACAGTATCGGACCGACTTGACGCAGGAAGCTAACGGGCCGCATAGTATTCGACCAATGTGGGCCTTCTATAGGCCGAAACAATATCGGATCCGTAAGTTCGTGGGTCACGACTGGCTGCATTAATGGGTCCAATTTGAATAGTGCAGGACGAAATAGTAAGGGGTCATAACCTTATTGGGCTCTCCTCATGGGCTGACTCACTTAATTATTAGCAGGCATTGCCTAGGCCAGGCTTCTACCACGGTTTCTGTGATCGTTAACAGTGGTAACTGGGCATTAATGGCATGTGGCGGTTTGCATGACGTCAGTAGTTAACACGACTGGCGAACAGATCTACGACTGAATAAGTTTTCGTGGCTGAAGCGTGTGATCCGCCATGGTCAGAAAAAACCCATGGTAGATTCTTATGTGATCGGGCTTTTACTACGAAAGCCATATGTCGTAGAAGAATTTTTAACTATGAAAAATGGGCCTTCAACCACGAAAATCGTCCTTTATAAAAGCCAACTTTTCTTATAGTGATATTCGTCTACTTATACATCAAACATAATTTGAAAATTGCAATCTCAAATACTCATCTCATATAAATCAAGATCCACTAGAAAGGTATTAAAAATAGATAGACATACTAATGTTGGGAAGCTCATATGGCAGTAGAACGATGATAACATGAGAGAGAGATATAAAGATACTTCTACAAACCCATATCCTGGGTGGGTGGGTTGCTCCCTTTTCATCATGGTGATAAAGTTCCCCCTCCAATCGTTGTAGGATTTTCTATGTTTCGTGTTTCTATGTTCGTGGTGTATCGTACTTCGAGATTGTGATTGGGATAGTCTATATAGACATTTTTAGGTCAAGATAAAGCCAAGGGCGCAAAGATCAACGATATCGGAGATTCAAGGGGGAGATGGGCCCCATGGTGTGGTAGGGGTGTCAGGTTGCTCTGTGTCCCTATGTTGGACCTCCTCTGGCTACAGGTGAGGTCCAGGTTCTTCAAGCCTTATCCCTCCAAAAATACTTGCGTGCAAAAAATCCAAGGTCCTTTTGGGTTCACAAAGGTCCCTAGAAGTCGAAAATACGCAAAACGGGGTTTTCCTCTCTGCATAGTTATGATATAAACTAGCCTTCTTCATACGCCCCCTAGGACGCTACTGTTAAGCAAAACATTTGATGACATGGCCGCAAGAGGTTTTTGGTATCCGAATTGCCCTCTTGATTACGTTAGTTATCATGTACATGTTGTGCGTCAATTATCATATACATGTTGTGTTCAATAACACGGTACTGGTACACGTTGGTGAAGAATGGCATGATAGATCAAAGAAAATAGCCTTACTTCAGGACATTCATGAGATAATCGAAGCAAATGTCTGACTTAAAACATGTTCTTTCCTTCGAAAAATGAAAGTATTAATTTTTCTTCTGCCAAATCGTCGTACAACAGACGCTGAACAAATGCATAGGTTGTCTGATGAAAAGAAGTGAATTTCAGAACAAATTGTATTAACTCACAGAGATAAGATACATGTTTCGAATGATGGACTATAAAAAAAATCTAGGAATCACAGTAAAGCAATAAACTCTAAAGTCGGTGTGGGCTTATGATTCGACGGTGCCACCTCGAACCGGTGCCCTCCCAAGTCATCTCGCCAAGCTGAATGCTCGTGAACCGCTGATTCCTGGCGGCAGAACTGACCGCTTCTTCGCAAGCGTGAAGCGTCAAGTGCACA
Source organism: Avena eriantha (assembly GCA_910589775.1). NCBI lineage: Eukaryota > Viridiplantae > Streptophyta > Magnoliopsida > Poales > Poaceae > Avena > Avena eriantha. The sequence continues at coordinate 231,425,738 of OU342744.1, read as the reverse complement.
ATCAGTAGTCAGGAGGAGACCGAAGACCACGTCGTCCGACACAACACACAGACGTTTGCCGCGGTCATACTACTGTTGTACGTACCACATTCCACCGAACGTGCGTTCAACAACCTCACTCTGCAAGCAAAAGAACCGGTTCAGGACCGTCGATTCAGGTGTAGCCCACCGAGAACTATGTGAACAATGCGACAAAGTTGACCGCCCGTGGGGCGACCGCCGAGCCACCTGGGTTCGTTGGGGTAGAAGAGGAACCATATTTTTCTTGGACTAAGACTAAGACTATCTAGCCAAATAATATCAGGAAGGAGAGCCTCGAGTACTTTTTGCGTTGCAGGGTTTTCGGCTATCAATGAGTTTCTTTTATAGGACGAGGACGACATGCAGAGCAACCGCTGCTTATCGCGTGCGTATTAAGTCAGTCACGCTGAACAGAAGTATCCTATCGGGGCATGCAACGTAAAAAGATATTTACTTTTTGTAGAAAAGACAGAGACGAAAAGTAAAGCATTACAGACTAAATTAACAAATACAAACACATGTATATTTTATCATTCCACTGAACACTAAATGCCAACATAGGGGAACAAAATCTCGATCAAAGCCAATACTAGACGCCAACACAACACAACAAATTTACTTTCCATGCATACAATGAAGTTAAGACCGAAACAGACTCAAAAATACAGGACAAACACATAGTTTTTTCATTCCATGCAAACAATAAGCCGAAGAGTACACGCCAACACAACACATCACATCTACTTTCCACGCATACAATTAAGATAAATTCGAAAACACCCATAATAAATATAGGACAAATACATAAAATTTTCATTCCACTCAAACACTAAACGCTAACACGGTGGAATGAATTCTCATTCAGCACGAACAATAAAGGCCCAACCAACGCAACAATTTTCCTTTTCACGCATACAATAAGCTACAACCGAGAGACACGAAAAAATTACAGGACAAACACACACCTAGGATATACTAAAGTGGAAAGTGGGATGCCATGGAGAAACTATGAAGATGCCCGTGGAGCTCATGTCGCCGAGACTTCGTCTGATGGCATGGCCCGTGGAGATCTTCCCGCTGACCCACCGTCTTATGGCGCCGCCCGCTAAGCTCTTCTTGCCGAAACACCGTCTTCTGCCAATGCCCGTGGAGCTCTTCTCGCCGAACCACCGGCTTCTAGAATCACCTGTGGAGCTCTTCTCGCTGAAACTCCAGCTTTCATGGAAGCAAAGACAGAAACATCGCAAGGCTCCAAACCATGAAAAAGAGGCTAAGAATCGTCCTATCGCGCTCCGCCGATCACCGGCAACACGCAAAACAACAATTATAGCCCGGCCATGGAAATGATGTAGATGGGCAGTAGAGCATGCTTAAGCACATACAACGTGCCTAAGCATGCACTACTTTCCACTGTCGGTGTTCCTGCATATAAAATCCGGCGAAAATGGAGAAACGTATAATAAATATAGAAAGAGAGGAAGTACACCTAAAGCTTTGTGAATGAGAGAGTTGTCGCAATATATTTTATAACCGAATGAAATGGCAAGATGGCGTGAGAGCGAAGTTTTTACCCGCCTAAGCAAGTCTACGTTGCCAGCTAGGATTTCGTCGTGAGAACTCGTGGCTGGCTAGGTCTATAGCAACATGTTGGTTATGAACATGTATCACTATACGATATCGCCACAACAACCCGCTCTCTCTATCATATACACTGATAGATGGTCCCACGTCCGCGAAAAAGCGTGGTCGACATGGGCTTATGATGACTTCAAGAGCACAGATCAATTGTAGCTAGTTTCGAAATAAGAGTATCGAGCCCACATAGATCTATTTGGTTAAGATCTTTATGCCCCTTGTCACTATCTACCAAATGATACTTGTGAGCTGCCTTTGATTTCAAGTAAAGGATGTTTGAAAGTTTTGTAAAAGTGTGTAGGAAAGTAATAAAAATTAAGAAAAGTAAACAAGTAATGAAAGCATTGGGAAACGGTGTTGGAACTCAATAAGGCTAAAGCATTTTCGGGGATGTAGGATACACCACTAGCATAAGGTAATTATTTGCGATTAGGATAATCTATTTATTATGTCATGGCATGTGTAGAGAGAGCTTAATAATAAGATGTTCACTACAAGACTCATGAGCAGTCATTTCTTGAATTAGGTATTGAGGTTATCTCTAAATAATCAATGTGATGCCTGAGAGCAAACACTCATACAGGCCAGCACAATTAAGGGTCCTCCATGGATATCGTAATAAGCTTAGTGAGTCCCTTTTAATTCCCCCTTTTGACCGTGTAGGTTATAAGCCAATGCTTACTGTCACCAGTTTGCACTGGACATACTCCCATACACCATACACGTCTAAAGGATATATCCCTCTTTTTATTCTTAGAGGCGAAAGATATGTGGCTGACTTCACATACCATCTAAAGAGAGATATAACACAATATCATAGATCAATGGATCATGAACAAAAGTAATAGGTCATCTTTATTTCATTTCATAATAAAGCTAGGGTTTATCCATCTTGCCAAGAACAAAGGAAACTACTCGCAGCAATCAACACCATCATCATATTCATATGGATGGGTAAAAAGTGTAAATATAGATCTAATGCAAACCACAATTGTATTTGGAATTACAACAAGATCTAATGTAGGGAAAAGGGAACTAGTAATGGTGATGAAGATATAGTTGTTGTTAATGAAGGGGATGATGTGATATCCTCCCATGATCCGTGAAGCAGCAAGGATTCGTCCTTCTCCTAGTTCCTCCTTTAGATCACTCTCTAGTGTGGTGTTTCGAGGCTGGAAGTTTTGAGGCGGACGCGTGGACAAGTGGTATGAGCAAGCTCTGTCGTACCATAGGTCGTTAAACCCTTTGTAGCCTTTCCTTATATCCTCTCTTCTCCCATGTGCTTGGAAAAATCATTTACATGACCTTTATCACTTAGAAATATCATATTGCTGCATAACATGATAGTCCCAATTGATATATTCACAAACGACTTAATAATTCGGGACCATATTGGAACAAGGACAAAAGGTGCACGTGAACATAGTAAAATACCGAAAATCCTACTCTACTTGTGCAAAAATATAAAGTAAACATGTTTTAGAAACGGACTCATCAGCTTACGGTGCCACATCGGTCCCGTCGGGTCCCATGTCTGCAAGAAACTGCGGCCAACATGTGATTAAGGTGCCACGTCGGCTCCTGTTGGGCCCCATGTCCATGAAAACCGATAGGGACTCACAATGCCACATCGGCTTCTGTCAGGCCACATGTCCGTGATAAACCGTGTTCGGCATGGCCTAATGTCCCCACGTCGTCTCTCGGCGGGCCCATGACCGCGAGAGTCCGCAACCGGCATGGGCTCATGGCGCCACATCGGCTTTCGGTAGGCACCATCACTCAGCGTGTGCAGAGGTGTGTCGTGCCAGAAACACCTCTCACAGAGTGCGGTCTTGCACGCGTACGCTGGCGGTGAACCCATGGCGCGCGCACGTTCCACTATCCGACAATGGGAGGTATGACAACGTGCGACACCCATCCACAATCTAGAATCTTTTGCCCTGGCCCGCAGCGGGGCCCGCATCCCGGAAGAGTAGGGCTCGTAGCGATGGTGCCGAGTGTCCTTTCCGTCATCTATCCCACGACCGTAAAGCGTCGGGGCATCGTAGATAGCAGTTTAAGCCAAACAATTTAGCTCTATTATTTACTCGAATAAAGGGATTTTTAGGAAAAACTGAAAATCATTTTAAATCGTGTTTATAATCGTATTCGTGAATCAATTATGATGAAAATGACACAATAAACTTCAAATATCATAGATGCATTTTACGCGCATCAACATCGCCAAGCTTAACCTATACTCGTCCTCAAGAAAGGTGATAATTAAATAGGCTTTGGAGTTTATATTGTGAAAAGATACATAATACAGAATTCATGATCATCTGCATAAAGTGTGATGGTTCATTGATACTAAATAACCATAAGCAATCATCATATGAAGTAAAAGGAAACATAAACTTCAAATATGCATTAGAATAAAAGAATCTCGCATAATAGTAAATGAATAAGTACTATGGATAATTAGAAAAAACTTGTATGCAAGTTATAAATGATTCATAAGCAAGCTTGTACATTGAGAATTGTTCCTAACTTTTGGTTTTAGAATAGAGATATTTTTCCTTTAAACTTTGTTTCTTTTAACTCAAAAAGAAGTAGGTGCATGATATCGAGATTTCAAACCTCATTACTGTTGGGGATATACTTTCAGGGTATCCTCGCAGTTCCTCACTAACCAGGGTGGCCCACTTCGGGTTAGAGCTTTGCTTCACGGGCGGCCTAGTCAGGGAGAAGAGACGGAGTCCAGTCCGGCTACGGGAAGGCCCAGAATATTTACCGACATAGGCCCATAGTGTTACTTGTAGTTTAAGATGTACTCTGTAACCGACTCTCAGTCGTAGCCAGATAGATCTCTCCTATAAACCCTAGGCCGGATATCTATATAAGCCGTTCTAGGGAGATCCTTTAGGGCAACCCTCAATAGTCTACAATCTCAACTCGCACAGGCAAACCCTTGTAACCCATATTCTGGCTCTACCGTATTACTGGATTGCTAGCAGGTGTAGGATCCGTCCAAAGCCGGCGGATTCGAACCTGGTTAAACTTGTGTGCTCACCGTCCCGGAATACCGTACGACTCACACCCCTCTCTTCCGCACGCCTCGAGGACCCCCTCATGGCGTACTTGTCATCAATCCGACGACAGTTGTTGCCCACCATGGGGCAAGTGAGCTTCAGATCTGCGTTCCGAGCGGAATCTGCAAGAATCGGAATCGGTGAGACTATCGCCGTCGGTCGCATCCTCTACGCCAGCGATATCCCTCTCATCGTTCTCGACGAGACTTGGATTCTGGCTAGGGAAGTCGTGACCACCTACACCATCATGTCTTTTGGCGAGATCGATGTTTACATCGGCTTTGCTGAACCTGTCCCACCCACCCCAGGAGTGATGATAGAGGCAGAAGAAATTTCTAGGTCCCATTTGTCCATGGAGGCGGCAGAGTTCCGGATCTCAGAAAACCCTAATCTCACCCAGCCCGCACTAGTTGCGGAGATAGTGGAGAAATCCAAGCCTGAAGCAGACCTGGCAGTCCAAGTTGAATCTGGAGTGGATCTCCCTGGAGAGACCGAATCCTAGATCGACCTACCCGCTGAAGTCAAAATCTAGGAGGAGCATAGCAACAACAATGGTTCCGGCTCTAACGACGCCGGGACAGACAGGCCTTTCCTGAGATACATGCTAAGACACATGATGATGCAAGATGCAAGCATAGACGATATTCTCGAGACCATCAGGTGTTTTGAGGAAGCCGATCACGAAAGCTGCAACTATCTCAGGAAGCATGCATCACACTTCGTTGGATATGTGGGATCTGGATCCGGCTCCGCCGGTGCTGGAGACAACACCGACTCTGTGCTGGAGGCTATCGGAACAAGCGTCGATCTACCGGAATCTTCAGATGACTCCATGACGTCGGCAGATTTCCGGAAGTTCTCCGCGGAGTATGAAGAGGAGATTAACTCCACAACTGCAGCAGAAGGAGAAGACATGGACGAAGGATCTGGAGAAAACTCTCCCAAAGTGCAGGACAACATGGATCTCAGAGAGAATCCCGAGAACCAAATGGCCGAAAGTACCGATCAGAGTTTGACTCCGGGAAACGGACCCAAAGCCGTCTTTGCTACCGGCGCTGCCAAGAAGGCAAAGAAGAAGAACAAGAACAACAAGACCCCGGCGAAAGATCCTCTGGCAGAGGAGGTGATTGCCAAGGAATAAGAGGAAGACTCGGATGGAGCACTTATCCCAAACGAGCCCAAAGAAGAGTCGATGGACGGACACGTGATCACTGAAGGTGCGCGTAAACTCATCGATGCTGCATTAACCATACATATTCCTACAACTACAGAACTTACTGCTAAAGAGCTGGACGAGAGGGCCTAGGCCCTAGAAGCGCGTCGCCAAGTACTCCTCGATGAAGCCAAAAACATTGAGGAGGAAAAGAAACGCATGGCAACTATGGAGAAGTACAACTTCAGGCAACATCAGAAGACCAGGAAACGTCATACTCATGATAACCAATTCCCGCAAATTCACAAAGTCCTTTTTGGAGGAGAACATGGGATGCCTCGGCGCGACAGTAACGAGGATTGGGTGTATCCAGCACCAGTACAGAACACCGTTGCGGTCCGAGAAATCCTATCGGCTAATCCAGGCCCAGAGCAGATCCGGTTGGGCATCAAATTACTTAATAAGGGACTAGAGCAGCAAAAGGTCGCCCTGTTCGGAAGTCAAAAACTGGTCTCCGATTCTGACCAATGTCGCACAGATCCGGCATGGGCTGACGAAATACCCCAACATGTTCCGGAACAGCATCACCGTTCCGACCGTCGGGAAGACAACTACTCAAGAACCGGATCTTCAGGACAGCACCACAAAGCTGCACGTGACTGGCGTAACGTTAACCCAGTTGCGGAGCAAGAGGCAATTGTTGCACTGAATCCGAGAAATCCACCCCGGCGAGAGTCCAAAGATTGTAGGGACGAAGATAAAGAGAAACGTCAGGAGGAGGACCGACAAAAAATGCCACCTCCTAGACATGTAAGTCGTCCGGATGACGGGCGAAGGAACAACGGACACCGCGCCGAGTCAAACCGGCAGGGGCTCGTCACAATGAAGACCCTCCCCGGAACCGGAATAATGATGCTCCGGACGGAGGCCGGCGGTCAGCCGGAAACAACCCAGCTGCTCCACCTTCCCCACCAAGCAGCCATCATAACAGCCCCCAAGGAGGCCAAGGAGGACGTCATGGTGGAGGAGGTGGTGGTAGAAGCCGAAGTCCGGCTCCAAGGCACCGCAGCCGTAGCCGTCATTCGGAACGATCTCTATCCCCAAGTGACGCAAGGCATAGGATTAACTCCAACATAGAAGCGCGGCGCTATGAAAACAATGACATATACGTGGGCCCAAAGTGCTTTGGACCATGCATAAGACCTACAAAATTCCCGGAAGGATTTTCTATTTCAAGACATATTCAAGCCTACGACGGCATAGCTCGGCCAAACACTTGGCTACAGAATTTCTTCCAAGCTTGTTGCATCGCCAAAGGTGGAAACAGCCTGGTCGCAACCTGATATCTCCCACTCATGTTGCGGAAGAAGGCACGATCATGGCTCAATGAACTTCCGGAGAACACCATCTACAACTGGTATGACATGCAAAGTGCGTTCTTTCGAAATTTCGAAGGCACATACCAGAGGCCTTGTACGGTCGGAGACCTACACTGTTGCACCCAGAAAGCCGGAGAAACTTGCCGGGACTATCTCGGATGATTGATCGACACCAAGAACTCCTATGAAGGAGTAAATGACCAAACTGTGATTGAAGCTTTCATTGCAGGTCTCCCAATTGGTTTACTACATCATTGCTTGAAGTGTGACAAAGTCACTGATTTGGGGGAGATAATAGAAACAGCGAGCAAGTATGCAGATGCTGACGATGACGTAGAGGGATTACTCAATGCCTTAGTTGTGCCACAGTCGGCAAAACAACCAAAGCAACAAGCTCAGTAGCGCAAAAATACCTCGGAAGAAAAACTCAACACGGAAACGGTAGTGGTCACTGCTACTTTCAAGTCTAGAGGACGAGGAGGACGTGGCAGAGGCCGCGGACGCGATTGTGAGACGTCAAGAGTTCAAGGTAGAGGAGACCAGCAACCCGGTAAAACCTACTCTTGGGCCGATATTTCCAATAACCCATGTGTGCATCACCTAGACGCCAATGGGGGCTCGTCCCACACAAACGCCGTGTGTCGTTTCAACGACGACATTAAGAGAGATGATACCGCTGGCTATAAGGCTAAGCAGAAGAAGGGAAGGATAAAGAGACCAAGGAAGATTCCGACATGGAGGAAGCTGATGCTTCAAATCCCAAGCCAGAAGGGAAGAAAAATTTTCCGACCAAGAAAGACACTTACGTCACCTTCCTCGGATCTCAACCAGCCAAGGTCAAGAAAGCAGTTCTACATGAGCTCAATGCAACAGTTCCGGCTGTCCCTCAATTCTTGGACTGGTCGGAAGTGGCAATCACATTAGACCGCGCTGATCATCTGCCTAAGTTACACAGGCGAGGAAAATACGCCTTAATCGTCAATCCACTTATTGACGGTTATGGTTTCTCCAAGACTCTCATGGACGGTGGCAGCAGCATTAACATTCTGTATGTCGAAACGCTACGCCGGATGAAGATCTCGGAGACCCAGCTGGACCATAGCTCTGTGATTTTTCACGGGGTTGTCCCAGGAAGACAAGCAAATTTCCTGGGAGAAATCACTTTGGATGTTACCTTTGGAACTCCAAAGAACTATTGGACGGAGGCACTTTCCTTCGAATTGGTCCCGGTCAAGAGCGCGTATCACGCTATATTCGGACGTCCGGCTTACTGGGCTTTTATGGCTCGTCCGTGTTATATTTACAATATGATGAAAATTCCAAATCCCAATGGTGTGATCACCATTAGGGGGACCCGAAGAAAGCGCGAGAGTGCGAGGATGGAAATGCCGCCTTTGCTGAAGCCGTGCTACACGCCGAGGAGTACTAGTAGATCAAGAAAAGCATAGATCCGTCCGAGATGCCCGCAACGAAGAAGGAGGTGACAAAGATGAATCCGGAGTTCAAGGCATCAGAAGAGACGAAGAAGACACCGTTGAAGGATGATGACCCCTCCAAGGTGACCCAGATAGGCGTAGGCCTAGATAGCGCATAGGAAAGCGCGCTCGTCAAGTTCCTCAAACCAAATCAAGATATCTTCGCATGGCAGCCATCTGACATGACCGGAGTACCTAGGGAACTTGTCGAGCACTCTTTAAATGTAAACCCGAATGCTAAACCCATCAAACAGTCCTTACAACGTTTCGGCGATGAAAAGCGTAAGGTAATAGCTAAGGAACTAGCACAGCTCGAGTTAGCCGGATTCATAGAAGAGGTCATCCACACTGAGTGGTCGGCCAATCCTGTAATGGTCCCTAAAAGGACACCACTGATTTAAGGATATGTGTTGATTATACCGCCTTGAACAAGGCTTGTCCCAAAGATCCATTCACTCTGCCTAGGATTGATCAAGTTATCGATTCTACGGCAGGCTCGAAACTCCTCTGTTTTCTCGACGCATATTCCAGTTATCACCAAATCCGGATGACGGAATCTGACAAAGTCAAAACTGCATTCATAACCCCCTTCGGAACCTTCTGTTTTGTTACGATGCCTTTTGGGCTGAAGAACGCAGGAGCTACATACCAACGCACAATGCAGCGTTGCCTCCACGATCAAATCGGACGCAATGTACATGCATATGTGGATGATATTGCGGTGATGTCCAAAAAGAAGGAAACACTAATTTCTGACTTGGAGGAAACGTTCGCCAATCTACGAAAATACAACATCATGCTTAATCCGAAGAAATGCTTCTTTGGAATTCCAGCCGGAAAATTGTTAGGTTTTATCGTGTCTCAAAGAGGTATAGAGGTAAACCGGGACAAAATCAAGGCTATACTCAATATTTCCAGGCCAACTCGCCTGAAGGACATACAAAGACTAACTAGTTGCATTGCCGCAGTCAGTCGGTTTGTAAGCTGGCTCAGTGAGAGAGCCGCACCAATATACAAACTCCTGAAAAAGACCAAGGATTTTGTGTGGATCGATGAAGCTGAAACTGCGCTACAAGACCTGAAAACAGTACTCTCATCTGCTCCAATCCTTGTAGCCCCGAAACCATAGGAACCGATGTTGCTCTATCTCGCTACGATAAACAAAGTCGTCAGTATTGTCATGGTAGTGGAGAGACCAGAGGAAAATCAGGAACACCTGGTGTAGCGTCCGACTTATTTTCTCAGCGAGGTCTTGACAGAATCGAAACAGCGGTATCCGCACTATCAAAAGGTAGCTCATGGTATGTTTTTAGCATCTTGTAAGCTACGACACTATTTTCAGGAACATCCAATTACCATGGTGAGCACAGCTCCCATGAGAGATATAATCAACAACAGTTACGCCACAGGACGCGTCACCAGATGGGGCATAGAGCTTTCAGCTTTCGATATTGAGTATAAACCTCAAACAGCAATCAAATCCCAAATCCTTGCTGACTTTGTTGCTGATTAGACAGAGACAAAGGAGAATATGACCCTCCCCGAGTCAGAATATTGGACCCTATATTTTGATGGGTCTAAGGCTCGTGGGGGCTCGAGGGCTGGCGGGGTACTCAAATCACCCCAAGGAGATAAACTTCTATACATGTTGCAGATCCACTTAACAACGACAAATAATATTGCCGAGTATGAAGCACTGCTGCATGGAATCCAGATTTCTAAGGATATCGGCATCCGACGTTTGATGTGTTATGGAGATTCGGATCTTGTTGCTCAGCAAGTGTCGGATATTTGTAATGCAAATAAACACATGGCAGCATATAAACCTGTCGTGGATGATTTATCTAAATCCTTTGAAGGGTTTGAGGTTCAACACATCCCTCGAGCAGAAAATGAGGAAGCAGATGCATTATCTCGAATAGGCTCTGCACGGAAAGAGGTCATGGATGCTGCTTTTAGAGCACCTCAAAGTTCTTTCAATAAAAGGAGTGGACGAGGAATATCCGACCAAATCAGACTCACCTCTAATAGCAGTTCTGGCTGGAATTCCCAGCTGGACTCAACCCTACCTTGACTATTTGGTACATGGTAAACTACCCAAAGACGAAGTTCTGAGCCGGCAGATCATCCGACAAGCAAAAGCGTATACTATAGTTAACAGTGAGCTCTATAAGCTGAGTGTATCTGGGGTCTTTCAGCGCTGCTTATCTTCGGAAGAAGGAGTGGAAATCTTAAGAGAAATCCATGAAGGCGAGTGTGGTCACCACGCTGCAGCCAAATCTTTAGTGGCAAAAGCTTTCTGACACAGTTTTTTTGGCTTACAGCCAAGGAGGATGCCGAACGGTTGGTCAAGACGTGCAAAGGCTACCAAAAGTACGCCGAACAAGCTCACGTTCCGGCTGATCAGCTGCGAATAATACCTATAACATGGCCTTTCGTGGTCTGGGGGCTTGACATGGTAGGACCGTTTAAATGGGCTCCAAGTGGATTTACTCACCTCTTGGTGATGGTGGATAAATTCACCAAATGGATTGAGGCTAAACCCGTCACTAGTTGTGATGGAGCAACAACCAAACGATTTGTCGAGGATGTTATAATCCGGTATGGTTATCCGCATAGTATTATCACGGACAACGGGAGTAATTTCTCTATGGGAGAACTTGCCGAATTCTGCAACAAACAAAATATCCGGCTTGACATTGCGTCAGTCACACATCCGCGGGCTAATGGACAACTCGAAAGAGCAAATAGTTTAATCCTACAAGGCCTAAAACCGAGACTCGAAGCACCACTACGACGTGCTGCGGGGGCTTGGGCAGAGGAATTACCCTCTGTAATATGGAGTTTACGAACAACCCCGAACAGGTCAACTGGATACACACCTTTCTTCTTGGTCTATGGCGCAGAAGCCGTTCTTCCTAGTGATTTGATTCACACTTCTCCTAGAGGAGCCGCGTATACCGAAGAAGATGCCGATATTTCTCGACAAAATGATCTCGACTTAGTCGAAGAAGTTCGCGTCGTTGCTAAAATGAGATCAATAGCCTATCAGCAGAAGTTACGCAAGTATCATAGCCAAAGAGTCAGAAACCGGTCTTTCAATAAAGGCGATTTGGTTCTCCAGCTTGTGCAACAAAGAAAGCACAAACTTTCCCTAATATGGGAAGGGCCATTTTTAGTTAGTCGAGTATTACACAACGGTTCATACTACCTAACTGATATGAGGCCAGTCAAAGAAAGACCTACTACTAAGAAGAGAAAGAGCGCTGGAGGCAGTACAAATCTGGATGAGTTAGACAAACCATGGAATATTGCTCAGCTACATCCCTTTTATTCTTAGTTTATCTTTCTTTGTAATCATATATGTGTACATGTTCTGTGAGAAATAAAAGTTTTGGTTGCCTCAAGTTTTTCTGAGAAGTTTTTACCATCTTATTTCCGAATGATCATGTCACAAAGTCAAAAATCCCAGAATACTTGAAAGTACTTTATGTTCATGTTTGTTCTGGTTTAGATTTCCGATTCTAAAATTGCTACCTTCGGCTATAAATCTATATTTCATAGTCTATACTTTGGTTATTTGTCTGATTGTCGGATGCGGGTATTTTTCGAGTAGTGAATTTTTGGTACTAAAAGCCGGCTTTGTTTTCGAGTTTAAACTGGTTTAGCAATTGAGCTCCGTTGCTCGGCAAAGTTTCCGTGCTGAAAGTTTAGCCGGCTCACGAAAGGGACGAGGCGGAAAGCCAGATAAACGATAAGTGTAGACAAAAAAGTATAAGTGCTTATGCAAACATTTCAGGCACACAAAAATTTAAAAGCCAAAAGTGCTTAAATAGATAAAACTTAGCACTAGCAAAAGTATCACACTACATATTTACAGACCCATAATGTTTTCAGAATAACACATTTGTTCTTTCTGATGATCTATGATGCAGGAGAAGAGGTAGGAGCTGCAGGCTCACTAGATGCATCAGCTTCAGCTTGATAACATTCCGAGATGTTCAAATCCGATACGGTTTGTTCATCGTCGGAAACTTCAGCTGTTTCTTCAGGAGGCGGAGGCGGTGTGTCCACGCGGGTGAAGAAAGGAGTGTTGTAACTGGTCAAATCAGCTACGTGGCACCCATATCCGGCACAGGAGTCCATGATGGCTTTGATATCCTGTTGTTGTTCGTCTTTGTCCACAGTAGAGTACCCTCTGGTCACTTGCCAGATTTCCATGCTTCCATGGTGGCTCATGACCATTGTGAGAGCGTTCTGTGTTGTGGATCGCGCGTAGGACATGTTCCAGTCCTGGACAAGCTGCATCATCTCCTTTGGCTTGTCCCGCACCTGAAAGTAGGATATGATATGCATGTCCGAAACCTTGAGAGCTTCACCAATGTCCTCGATGGATTGGCGGAAGTCATGAAGCAGATCACCGACTTGTGTAAGCCGGTGGTGCGAGGCTCGGCAGAGGTGAAGTCAGTCAAGTTCAGAGGACCTATGCATACAACACAAAATGGTTAAAAAAATCCGACATCAAAAGAGTCGAAGAATGTAAACAAGTCAGAAAGTTGGAAACATACCAAAGATGACATCATCAACTTTGGTTTTCTCCTCACGAAGACTCTGGAGTTCAGCCCAGAGTGCCTCGGAAAGATCCTTCTCTCTGAACATCTCGTCGTTGAGATCCGAGATTTTTTGCTCACGGAGTGCAATCTTGCGATCACACTCCATGGTGGCCATGGAGGAGGATTCGAGAACTTGAGCAATGCTCTTCTCATGATCCGCCTTAAGCTGGTCTAGCTCTCGGCGGAGATCCTTGTTTTCCACCACCAGGGTCTTCAGATTCTCGGCCTCTTCGATCATAGCACATGACTGCTTTACCAGTGATGTAAGTCAAAAGAACAACAGTTCAGCAAAAATATTCGACTATGAAAACACAAGACAAAGGTTTGAGTCTCAGAATGTTGACCTTCGGCCTCATCCTTGGAAACTTTTAGCTTAGTATTTTCAAGTCGGAGAGCTTTGATCTCTCTCCGCTTATTGCAGATATTCTTTAACAAATCCTGGTTATATGAATTAACTTTTTGTAAGTCAGAATACCCAGAGTCAGAAGTCTACTAAAGACTCGGGCTAATATTGTAGCTAATATCAACACGAGCCTTGGGGCTACACTAGTTCATTCTTTGGCATCCTAAGGAAGCATAAACCCAGATTGTCTATCCAATTTCATGCTTGGGGGCTAGAGGATATGATATAAAGTACCATAAAGAAAAACGTGAGTTGGAATTCTGATTTACATGATGTTCATGTGTGAGCTTGGTCAGGCACATGTTCACCTCAGTGGTAACCTTCTCGGCGAAGGTGAGTGGAATAACCGTAGGTGGTGGAAGCACACCAGCTCTTAGTCCCTCGTCGTGAAGGCGGACTTGTTCGAGAAGATCATAGTACTTGATGTCCTCCGCTTCTTGTGCTTCTTCTTAGGCAGAGAGATTACGGCTTTCCAGGCATTGCCGGGCCAGCCGCTGGATTTCCTCCGCAGATTTCTGAGACAAGCCAAATTTGGCAAGTCCCGGATTGTTTAGGAGATTTTCGGCGAAGGTCTCTGCCGAGGGATCATTACCCGAAGAGGGTTCACCCTTATCAAAACCTGAGTCACCAATGGTGACGTCAGTCTGCGACTCAAGGATCACTGGCCCTATTGAGGGAGCCGGATCTTCTACAACGGTCGAAGAACGAGTAATCTCTGGCACTATAGAAGGTTGAGAGGTAGGAGTCGGAGGAGCCACAACAGGAGAAGGCAAAGATAGCTTCGTCTGACGTAGGGGCTTCGAAGTAGTTCCCTTCCCCTTGCCCTTGATGAGCTTCTTAGCTCTAAGAAAGTAATAGAATGGAGAACATTACATCTCGGAAGAAATTACGAGTAAAGTACAAAGGCGGAAGTTGTGTGAAAAGTTACCTCTTCACAACTGGCACTTCCTTTGTGCCGATAGCCACTGTCGAAGCTTTGCGCTTTCTGGGTACAACGTCTGGCAGTGGGACCAATTCCTCCTCCTGAGAAAACTCGGGAGGATATCCCTCGATAGGAGCCAATTCCGACTCGGGGAGGTCGGCAAGCTGAAAAGAAGATAATATCTCAGTGTTGTGAAATAACTTAAAGATGAAACACATAAAAAGGGTTTACTACTAAAAGATTACCAGCACTACAGGGTCTTCCGCTGTATGCATGTCCAGGAACAAATCCAGAATCTTTCTCTCGATCCGCTCCTTTATCAGCCATTTGATATGGCTTATATAATCTTGTGGCTTCAAGGTTTTGGGGCTGATGCGGAGGGAGTCCTTTTTCGACGCCGTGATGGAATGCATTAGTCGGTTGTCGTGGTGCTGGAGAGGCTAGATCCGGCGTGCCACCCAAGACTGGACCAAGTCAGATCCTCTCAGGCCCTTGTGCTTTATGAGATATTCAATCCGCCTCTTGGCGAGAAGCAGATCGTCACTGAGAGCCGGAGGAGCCTCGTCCCAAGACGCTCGGGGCGTGGCGGCTCCATCGATGAAAGTCGGCAAAGCAGTAGCTTTGCCGGGAGCAGGAATATCATTATGATAAAAAAGGTAGTCGGCCACTGTTTGACCGACTCACTAGCTAAAATACGAGGATAGACACACTCGCGTCTAACTGAAAGACTAATCGTGCCGGTAATATAAGGATTACCGGCGGTGATGGAGTTTCTCCGGACATGGAAGTAGAACCGGAAAAGAGTGAGACTCGTCCTAATGCCGAGATACCCCTCAAACAAAGCCGCATAGGCGCTCATCTCTAAGATAGAGTTGGGGGGAAGATGGTGAAGTTAAACACCGTAGTGATCTATCACCTCGAAAAAGAATTCCGAGGGAGGAAAAGACAAACCTCTGTCGAGGTGAGTGTCGAAGTGCACTCGCTCGTCGGCGTGTGGATTGGGGATGGTTTCGCCGAAACCGCTCCGCCAGTCACCAGCACGGAGGAGCCCTTCATTCTCCACACCATGGAGCTTGGCGTCGTCGAGGACGCACGGGATCCAAACCCCGCGATTGCTTTCTTTCTCTACCGACGCCACCGCCGTCGCCGCCGCTGCTGCCGCTACCAAGCCGGATGATGATGATGAAGCCATTCTTCCGGTACGCCGGTGACCTTGGGTGGGCGGTGCTGGGAATCTGGAGGCAATGGAGCTCTGTTCGCGTGGGAGAAGTGGGAGAGAAGGAAACGACACGGGAATAGGTGAAGAAGATGAGGGAAAGGGAATCCTCACCCCTTATAACCACCGAACCGCGCCAAGATTCATGCAAATGACACAGTAAATATGCCACGCGTCGTGGAAAGAACTGGGAAGTTTCCACGTGATGATTACGCCGCCTCGATCTCCACGCACACATTAAAACGGCGACTCGATTCCGCGAAAGGCGGACCCACCAATGGTCGTGCTGATAGGGGATGTCTGTCAGTGACGTGACTTGACTATGACTAGTGTCATATGACGTCAGAGACCAAGTTCCGGCTTAGTTTGAATTGCGAGCTGGAAATGTGAATAACATACTGATAGGTCCGACTTATTCTAGAGATCTGGATCATATCTTTTGTTTTGAAGTTTTAGGAACCCTTCAAGATTCTGCAAGCCGAAGATCAAGCTAGACGATGATGAATCCGACTTTGGATCTTGGAGACTTCCGAGGGCTGCTGTTGGGGATATACCTTCCGGGTATCCTCACAGTTCCTCACTGACTTGGGTGGCCCACTTCAGGTTAGAGCTTTGCTTCACGGGCGGCCCAGTCAGGGAGAAGAGACGGAGTCCAGTCCGGCTACGGGAAGGCCCAGAAGACTTACCGACATAGACCCATAATGTTACTTGTAGTTCAAGATATACTCTGTAACCGACTCTTAGTCGTAGCCGGATAGATCTCTCCTGTAAACCCTATGCCGGATATCTATATAAACCGTTCTAGAGAGAGCCTTTAGGACAACCCTCAATAGTATACAATCTCAACTCGCATAGGCGAACCCTTGTAACCCATATCCGGCTCTGCCGTATTACTGGATTGCTCACCGTCCCGGAATACCGTACGACTCACACCCCTCTCTTCTGCACGCCTCGAGGACCCCCTCATGGCGTACTTGTCATCAATCCGACGACAATTACATAAGGGTATGCTTTAGATCATAGTTCGTTGTTGGTATGGATTTCTATTGCCTCCATCTTTGGCATCTTTTATTATAGCAGTAGTTAATGTAACAGTTAATATACCCATTATATAATTGACATGATCAAAATTGAGTGTCTCAGGCTCCTTCACTACAATTACTAGTTTTGTATGCTTTAATAGTAATTAAACGTCGTATGCATACTAATATCATCGAAGTGGCACCGGGTACCTCTTGCCCCTCGTACGAGTGGCCCTTGTAGACTATCCATACTTAGATGACAAGACGGACACACATGGGCATCCTCTATGAACTTTTGAATTTATCATTTGCATAACTTCTTATTTACTCATGTTGTAAATTTTCACCATGTGGTTACGTTAGCAGCCCAGTGCCCCTTCTTATCATACACACATACTCAAAAATATTATATTTTTGACCGAGTCGATTTGAGCACCGCCATACATAGCCATAACCAAAATATGCATGATATCAACAAATGTTGCTTTAGTTAAAAAAAATCCCATGTCATCGTGGATAAACTAACAACTCAACCCAAACATTTCAAGTGTACAACAAACATATCTCCAATCAAAATGGCAAGTTTATTAATTAGTTGTGCTCTTAATCAAGTTCGTGAATCACCCTACAACCAACTTCTCCATGCCAAGCATAGACAAGAGCATCATGATTTGGAATTCAGATAAAATAGCACATGATAAATATACTTGAAATAGCGTGCATTCTATGTAGGTAGATACGTTAGACTCTACTATAAATAACTTGGTTTTAAGAATTTATAGATGCACAAGTTTTGCTTGAACTTTTTGTAAGGAAGGCTATCAATGGGGAGAATTTTCCTGCTAAGGAATACATGTGCAAATGTGTCCATAGTACTACTCATTCCTACCATGAAAAATAAACTTAAGTTTAAACATATAAGAGATAAATGAGTGCTAATACTACATGTGACACTTGCAATATATCATAAACTCAAGAATAAAACATCACAGAAAGTATAAGAATAGTCATAAGTTATTCTTTTATGTATCTGTTCATCCCTTCACTTCTCTTTGACAACATTCCGACTTCAACTTGATTTTATTCCAGTAGCTAAATTATAAGAAGAACATATACATGTGGTTATCTTTTATTAAGGAGCAAGATTGCTAAATAAAACTAAAAACTAAACTATATACAAACGCTCCAAGCTTTTGCGATAATTTTATGTTCCTCGAAAAAATAGAGGCATGCATACCGAGAGTGTTATATGTCCATTGGGGTTCTTTGGCATCCACAAGTTCACGGTTTTCACTATCCTTTGGATAGATTGTGATATGTTGTTCATCCATTCTCTGAAGTTTCTCCTAGTATATCGTTTTTGTGGTGTGACATTAGTGGCACAAAGATAATATCCAAGCGTCATCTAGAATTCAAATTAGTTTGAATCTCAAATGTCTAAAGAGTTACTTAAGTAGCTAACATTTAAATTATTTAAAATGACCCAAAAAGAATAAAATAGAAACTCAAAAATCCATTCTTGCATCGAAAGATAAAATATGTCAGAAAAACAGTTGTTGGAAAACATAATTTTCTCGACCACTTAGAAATATATATATATATATATATATATATATTTGTCAATTTATACGTAAGAATCTAGCCTTAGGAGAGAAACAGCAATAGAAAACAATTGCTAATACCCTAAGGGGCAAAAGGAGAAATCTTTTTAAGGAAGGCCTTCGTGTCTAATTATTTAGTTGGTGAGGCAGTATATATATGGGGAAATGATTAGGATCCCCCAGGGGACAAGCGGTGCCATCGTCCAGGTGCGCGGCCATTGGATGGGCATTGATCGCGTGTTTCACTTTCTCTTCGGCCCCATCAGCCCATCCACCCCGGTCAACAACCTTATCCTCTCCCGGTCGGCCTCATCTTCTCCACCGCTCGCCCACGCGCAACTCTCTTCCCCGTCTGCAGCTACCGCCACCAAGCATGTGTCGCCCCTCCATCCTCTCCCTCCAGCGAGCACGCCCTCCACCCCGTCCACAGCTAGCGCCCCTAAGCCAGACATCGATGCCTCCCTCTCAACCTTCTCCCCCCACAGTTTCCTCTGCCTCGAGCGCGACTCGCGGGTGCCTTGCTTGTGGCAGCTCTGCTACAAGCTACGGGCGTCTCTACTACATACAAACACACAAGCAAGGCCAAAACATGTGTGCCGGGCGTGCGACCCATCAACTCCGCCCCAGCAAGAAAACGTATGCGCTAACGCGCAACGACTTTCCCTTGCTTCAATGTTGATCAGTTTTCTAAGGTGAAAAGTGAGGGCGAAGGAGTACGAGCTGTGGACTTGGAAGGGTACTTCAAACTGGGTTAATAGACCTGCCCCCTGGTAAACCCTGAAGGAAGAACACTAGGATCGTCCAAGATCAGAACGAACTTGCTGGCGGACCACTGCCGTCCCATTCTTTAGTGAGCTGGAGGCGCTGCTATGGGCAGCAGGCGACACTACTACCTATGGAAGGCGACGTTGCTACCTACAACACGTGACCCTGCTACCTACGGCACGCAGGAGGAAGTGCTACAACCTGCTGCAAGAGACTGTCTTCTCTGGCAATGGATTACAGACGACCGGTGGACTTGCTACCGATGGCCGAGGTTGTTGCTACCGACGTCTTGCGGGTTTGCTACAAGGGTATGCTAGCGTGGTTATAGACGATTATGCTGCCGGTGGTGCTCCGACGGTGCTCTGGCGGTCGAGGTCGGCCTTGCTACATGAGGCGACTGTCTTTGCTACATTAGGCGGTCGACTTCGCTACCTTGGCCGTGTTGTCGTTCTCCCGTTGCTGCCGCAACACGGTGGTGGAGCTTCCTCACCGGCGGTGGTATTAGCACGACGGAGCTCCGGTGGCATCCAACACAGTCTGCTATAGCCATGTGGGGAGCTGCGTGCGGCGTGGGAGAGAGAAGAAAAGGAAGAGTTGGTTTATTGGGGTCGATGCGAGCATGACGACTTGTCCTCATGTACCAAGCGGACCCAGATAGACATGTGGCGGGCTCTCGACCAAGACGACGGGGTTATCATCGTCCGCAGGACACCTAAGACTGTTCATATACATGTCACGTTACAACGTATGTTGCATTTTACTAGTCTTTTTTTTGAATGATATTTTAGGCTAGTTATAGTGAAAGTAACTAAGCTAGTAGCATACAACTACATGCAATGCCAACTAGGCTTGATGACATGACATACTATTAAATAGGAAAAAATGAATGTGATAACTAGCTAAGTGGCATATCATCACTTTTTCTACAAACTAGTAATTAATATAGTCCTCTACGATATTATCTATTGATTACTAGTATGTATTATGAACTAGTTGGTACCCCGTGCGTTGCAACGGGAACGAAAGATAATTTTTCTATATTATATGCAAAAAGTAGCATGCATCGTGCTGCATCCACTATGACAGAAAAAAGACTCGCGCATGTGATGATACTCCGCGCTTTGCTGCAAAACATTAGCTTGCAAAACAGACCAACTATGATGTAGAAAAATGAATATAATATGTACATTACTCGTGATCACATAAGTTCTACAGTTTTCACTGTACAAATAATACAATCAATGTTCTGAGGCAACTCGGTGGTTGTATCCTTTTAATCAAACATTGTTAATGAAAATTAGATTAGAACACACATGTGACAGGGGCAAGGAGAAAAAAGAGACATAAGCCATGAATAAAACTACTTTTCCCATTCCTCTTTCCGTCAATTGACACTTGAGGACTACCTTAGAAGGCCACAATAATATGAGGAATATGTGGAAAGTTTTGCGATGATCGAGCACACGTTCTTTACTGGAACCGAATATGCCGAGATTTAGATATAAAAAAAGAGTCAAGATTATGCTCAAGCCGACAAACTAAACGTGGGACCTAGATCGAATTGTGAATATGTGGGGGTGGCCCTTGCAGTCCTAGCACTCGTCGATCGCCCGCGCTTCTTCTTCACTACTGTCTGCTATAGTTCTATAAGCTTCAGGCTCCATTTGCTACATCACCTCAAACTCTACGTCTCTAAGTCAGTCCAAACATTGCAGGAGATATAAGAAATACCTTATCGAAGTTTCGTATATGGAAAAAGATAAAATATTACCTGGAATATATTTGCTAAAAGAAGATCAATTGTGTGTCTCCTTATTTATTTTCATATGGCTGCTTAAATCTGTTAAGAAAATATCAAATATTAGTACTCCAAAAAATGCGGTAACTTTGAGTTGTCAAATTAACCATTGCACGATCTATTTGACATAATATTTAATGATAGAGAGAGAGGGGATTAACCTGACGTCAAAAGAGAGTAAAGATTGTCCACCTTCTGAATCCTTTGATTGGATAGATCGTATGGACATTTCATCAAGCAATTTAACCATGTCAATCAGCCGTCTTATAAATAGCTTGTAGAGCACCATGATAATTCACTTGTAGTTCCCTTGGTATAAGTAAATCCATGTCAGATGCTCCTGCCCAAGCATCATCCGTACGTAATACTACAGTGGAGAAAACACATATTGTGAGATATAGGCACAACGGGATGCTTTCAGTAGAGGAAGAAAGCAGTGCCACAGCTATTATCATCGGTGGAAGGTGTGGTGTTAACTCTCTGCTAAATGGATCAGTGAATTTTTTTCAAACTAACACATACAGATTCAGCAAAGCCCAAAACATGAGAGGAATCTCAACTTCAAACTAAAAGTATTTATGGAATTGAACATCGGCAAATAGTTGTACCTTGACATTGAAGTGGCGGTGAGGCTGTCATCTGTCGAGATTCACAAATACCCTTAGCACATCAAGTACTGAAGAGTTGCTTTGGAATGTGGACGACGATATGGCTGCGCATTTTAAAATGGAGCTAGCAAGGTATCGAATAGCACCCACGTCCCTTCACTTTCACCACCAGTTTCTTCCATGGACTAAGTCGGATATTCCCAGATTTTTTTAGTGCTTCATTAGTTTACTGGGAGAGGAAAGCGACCGGTGTCATTCTTTTCTTTGGTTCGCCGAGTGACCATGCAGTTGCAAGTGAACTGAAAGCATCCAACAGTGCGTGGGCCTAGAAAGAGTGTACTAAGTGCTGACGTGGTATGATTGCACGAGCAGTAGATCCCTAATAAGATGACCGTAGATTTAAAATCAGATGGATAGAAATAATTAGGGTGATGTGGCTGTACCAGATTCAAGCTTGCAAACATTAAATGCATCTTAGTGGGGATAAATTTTATAGATATTATAGATATGATAACTTAGACTAGTGTCATGCAGCCCACTATGACCATGTCTCTCTTTAGGCTGGTCATAGTGGTAGTATCATGCATATGATAAAGATACTAGTGTATGATATTATCTTCATAGTGCATGATATCATATGATAGTATCATACTAGTACTATATTTAATGATTGTAGAATCTCAATGCAAAATTGTGTACAAGATTTATTTGCATGAGAATTTTCTAGTTTTACGTGTTATGATATGGTATTAACTATGATACTCTAATATCTTTTTCTTCACTAATTATTGTGTCATATCAGATTTTTGCAGCTATGATACTCCAACTAGGACCAGCCTTAACAATCCTAAGTAATTAATATAGTCCTATACGACACTATCTATTAGTATGTACTACCTCTGTTTGGGATTATAGATCCCGAAAGCTTTTTAATTTTGTTTGAGATTATAAGGGCTATCGCATTTATTAGTTTCTATCGTCCAATGCATGTTCTTCTTTTCCTCCACTTCTCTCGTGCATGTAAAACTATTGGTGCATGCATGGATTAATGAGATAACTTATGAAGTGTCTTGGTATTACGCCTTTCACAATGGGTGGCTCTTAGCGGTGTATCCTAGGCACTTTGCCTATGTGGCACTACAGTTAATGAGGAAAGAGAGTGATGTTGTATCTTAGCTAAGGCCTTTCACAATGGGTGTTCCTTAGCGCAGTATCCTAGGTGCTTTGTCTATGTGACATGTCATTTAATGAAGAAAAAGAGTGTTGTTGTATCTTAGCTAAGCTACACCCCTTGCACGGCATCATAGACAAAAAACTTGGCTAGACCAATCACACACATGCATGAGACTAGAATCATTAAATGCAACCCTTCTAAGAAACACCAACTAAGAAACACTCTATTGTCATAGTTGTTTCTTAAGTTTTAAGTGCTCATATGAAAATGTGCTAAGAGACCCTCCATTGTGAAAGGCCTAAGAAACACCCCTTGCATGAAACCATACGCATAAAACCATGGTTAGGCCAATCAAATGCATGCATGTCATCTAAATCATTAAATGTAGAGACACCACTTAAAAAACAATTCATTGGAGAAGTTGTATCTTAACCATTTATTTTTTCTAGCATGACGTGCTAAGATACACCCCATTGTGAAAGGCCTTAACAACTTAGCTCTTCGGACTAATAATCCCAAATAGAGATAGTATCATGAATGTGGTAAGTTAGACCAGTGTCATCCAGCCCACTATGACCAGGTCTCTTTAACCATTCTAGAGTAGGTAGGCTGATTTTTTCAGTGACGATCTTTGACCAACCTCGAAAACTCTAACGACTCCGCCGTGGCCTCATCCCTGCGCATCTCCCCTCTTCTGTTCCTCCCGATATCCTCACCCATCGCCGCCGTCGGCAAGAGCAACCGGCAGAGCCGTGCGGGCTACCATCAGCTATGAAGGGCTCCCACTCGCAGGCCCAGGCGGCAATCCGTCGGCGGCGTTGTGCGTGGCTGCTCCCTCTGCTCGTTGGCCTCGCTTTCCTCGGTGAGATCGCTTTCCTCGGTCGCATCGACATGTCGAAGAACGCTGCGGCGGTCGAGAGCTGGACTACCTCCTTCTACCGCCGCTCGGTAAACTCGGGCCCTGACGCGCTTCCGGGTGGCGGGGACGACGATGCCGACGAGATCCGGCAGTGCGAGGAGCGGCTCGAGAGGGAGGACGCCGTGCCCTACGACCGCGATTTCGAAAGGGACCCCGTCCTCGTCGGCGGCGCCGCTAAGGCATGTCCTTTCCCTCGTGCTCTACATTTTGTATTGACGCTGACGGGATCGACGGATCTGCTGCCTAATAGGGTCAACATTTACTTTTGACAACGCTTAGTTGGGTAGCTTTAGCAACATCTGTACAAGTTCCAGTGATCCCTCCGAGTTTTACTAGAAAATCTTGCCAAGGTAATCGTCATGTGAAATTTTGGGATTTTAGAGTAAATATTTTGATCGAAGCTTGTAGAGCTCTGGAGGGCGGACCATGCACCTAGAGCTATACTTAGTGACACGATGCCAGTTTGGACTATCTCCTATAAGCACTTAATTGTATTTTTATGCTGCGTTTTGAACTAGTTGAACTTGGAAAACTATCAGAAGAAGCTCGTTACTGTTACAAGGATCTCATCAGGTTGCTTGTGTTTGCTTTCGAGGTTATGTCAACGCTGCAACCCCTACTATGATACTTCTTGTAATCAGAATACCGTAATAATTATCAAGCACAAATACTGGGATACACCCAGTAATCGGAATACCCTAATACTTATCAAGCACAAATACTGGGATAAGTCGAGTAATCGGTCTGACCGAGTTCATTTTCACCCCTAATTTGTAATTGTACTTCAATTGTAAATTTGAACAATAAGATATTGTTCCTGTCATTGGCATCATTTATGAGGGTACTGAAGAAGCTCTTAGGAATCAGTTTTTTTTATATATACCACTAATAGACTTGAACACATGTGGTGCCATGTGTAGTCAGTAATCATATAAACAAATAAGCAGGTGTCATGCTAGTGGGTTAATCAAGAAACACTTTATGAAAACAAAATGCTTCATTGCCTACTTTGTTCATTACAATGTTTGGACGTTTAATTGTTGCGTCTCATTGTTCACTTAACCATACTTGACACGTCATATGTTCAAACACTAATGTTTCCATCTGTTTCCTTTTTTTTTTGTTTCCTTGTACTTATGCATTTCCCCTTCTCAGGACTGGAATAAATGTTCTGTAGGATGTGAGTTCGGATTTCCAGCTAGTAAGACACCTGATGCTACTTTTGGAATGGCCCCAGATCCTTCTATAGAGAGCATCCTCAGATCAATGGAATCATCTCATTATTATTCAGAGAACAATATTAACGCGGCTCGAGGGTGGGTAAGAGCCAAGTTAATTCTGATTGTTGATTTACAGTTCTTTGCCTATTTGAAATGACATAAACTTATTAACCGTGGTCAGAAAATTTACAGTGCCGATGACCAAATTCAGAACTGTTATGTGCTTCCATATATACTCCGTCCCAGCCTCCTAGTTCGTTATGATGTCTATATTAAGTGCAATGTTTAGTGATCTAATCTATTTGTCGGTTCCATCTTTGATTATTTAACTTCAGAATATCATAAGAAAGTATGGTGGTATTAGTTGGCTATCAGATCAGTTTGTTGCCGACTTGTAACAGTTATCACTTCAAAGAAAATCTAAAATGAACACTGCGTTCAATATGTTACCGTCACTGGCTTGCTTGGCACAATATTATTATCACGTATTCTGTATGACCCGCTGTTGAACAATTGTGCGTGCTCCCTGTAGGATTATTACTTCTGATAATTGTTATTGTAATCTTGGGCCAACTCTAATCCTTTCTGTCACAGGAGAGGGTACCAAATTGTGATGACAACCAGCCTTTCATCAGATGTGCCGGTTGGCTACTTTTCATGGGCTGAATATGATATCATGGCACCCGTGCCTCTGAAGACTGAAGAAGCCCTAGCTGCAGCCTTTATTTCCAACTGTGGTGCACGCAACTTTCGTTTGCAAGCCCTTGAGATGCTTGAAAGCTTAGATGTAAAAATCGATTCTTATGGTAGCTGCCATCGTAATCGTGATGGAAAAGGTGGACTTTTCTCTCAGTACCTTGCTAGGCATGTTGCTATCATTAAATATTTCAGCTTATATAAACAAATGCTGGATAGGCTCTGTTGTTCTTAGAAGGCCGTATCTAGTGGCCAGCTTCGACCAACTAATGAATATGGTATGATGATATTAGTTGCAATGCAACCGATAACGGTACTGAATGCTGAATATGTTGTCAATGTGTATTTTTACATTGAGATGAATTACTAATTGATTCTTACTTAGTATGGCACAATAATATTTTGTAATCATGGTTTTTTGAAGAACATTTTGTTGACGTTTTGGGATTTGGTCTTATGTAGCGAGCAACTGGTAACTTCACATTTGACTTGAACATTCAGTTCTTTCAACCTGCATATGTGCTCGTAGTTTGTGTCTATGAGGTGCTGACAATCCCACGTCCCAGGCCCTTTTACATGTTTGAATTGGGTAATTGGCAAGGGGTTTTACTGTATTACATGGCATCGAATGTTTATTGGTTCAACAATGATGCCATGTAGGACCTACTTCCCTAATTTGAATGATGAAAACATTGTTAGGTTCTACTTTGCTAATTAAAGTTCTAGTTTGTATCATTATATAGTTCTTACTCCCACCTATTGCAAACATGAACTATTTTGGACATCGCAAGTATCTTTATATATCATTTTTGTTGCTTATTAGGTCATATTACAATCCTCCAAAGAATATGTATCAGTGTGTTTCATAACGGAGTCACAATTTTGTGTAGCCAATTTAGGTAGGTTGAGGTTCTTATATACTGATGACGGTCAAATATGAAAGTGTTTGTATCAGCTCGAATTCTAGAGTGACTTATGTTTGTAACTGTACTACTGTAGGTTGTACATGTTTTTTGTTATGCATGAGAACAATGACACAATACTTTATGCTTGAATGTTTAATTTTTGCTGTTATATTACAACTTATTTGAGAAAATAATTGTAATTTGCACTTGATTTGCTGCCTGGATACAGTGGACAAAGTCGAGACTTTGAAGCGCTACAAATTCAGTTTGGCTTTTGAGAATTCTAATGAAGAAGATTATGTTACAGAAAAGTTTTTCCAGTCACTGGTAACAGGTAATAGTGTATGCTATAACCACTCACCCAAACACTAGTGCACACCTAGTTCCACTCACACAATTTGCACGGGGTAACTTTATTGACCATCACCTGACTCATAGTTTATAGATGACATGGAAAATCTACAATCTCATCAATCGAAATGTTTTGTAAAAATATCATCTTCAAGAAACTGGACAATATATTGTGAAACATAAAAAGTAGCATCCAACTGATTAGAAGAATTATGATTTTTCTAATGTATGGATTTATCATTTTGTTGCTATGATGCATCTTAATTTCAATTCGAGGTACTCCCTCCGTTTCAAAATATAAGATGTTTTAGCTTTGTGAAAGAAGTGTATCTAGACCCCTTTTAGTGTGTAGGTTCACTCCAAACCTAAATAAACCTACACACTAAAAGCGGTCTAGATACACTCCTTTCACAAAGTAAAACATCTTATATTTATAAATGGAGGGAGTATTGATTTACATTTTAAGTTGATGAAGTTTTCATTTGTTACTGGAGTTGAAGCGATTTTCAATATTCGATTTGCACAGGGGCCATTCCAGTTGTCGTTGGTGCACCAAATATTCAAGAGTTTTCTCCAGGAGAAGGTGCAATATTACACATTAAGGAGCTTGATGACGTTACTTCAGTTGCTAGGACAATGAAACATATTGCATCAAATCCTGATGCTTTTAATCAATCTTTGAGGTAGATAACCTGATTTGCCTGTTGACCTCAGCTCTGAATACATGGATAGTATACCAATCATTTTGTTCGAACAGCACATGTTCTCTGGCCAAGGTTTAGACTCAGTTATGATCCATATTTGCAAGATCTGATGCTGAATTTGCATGACAGCAATGGACATCATGGGAGCCATGTTCATTTATGCTAAGCTTAATTCCAGTTTGTTAAGGAGTAGGCTGTGTTATGTTATGAACTTCACTATGGTGATGCTTTCACTTCATTTTTGTTGCATCAAGATCGGGCATTAATCATCATAGCTGGTGAATAAATGACTTGTTGAGGAACCAAATTACTGCCCAGTGAATCAATTCCCCAGTGTAGATAGGCTTTTGTGTTGTCCTGGCATTTGGTACTAAAGCTTAGGATACGATTTTTTACTGTGACTGCAAAAACCTTAGGATACAATCTTTGACTGTGATTGCAACGGCATGAAAATGACCACCTACTGGCAGGAGCTGCTTGAATTAGGCTTCACATTAGGATAGCAACTTAATTTGAACTGACAAATATTGTTGTTATAAGCTATTTCTCTGAATGACGGTGCTAGTACACGATATACTACTATAAGCCTCTACTGGGAGTAGAAGTGGTCTCTTGTTCTAGTGTTTATTCCTGTCATGAAGTGATCTCTTTCATGATTGTTTGGACTAGGTTAGATTATGTCATGACCTATGGTTTGATCAAATGTAGGGTTGATTGATTATACTGTAGAATTTCCATGAAAATAGGTGCTTATACTGAAAATATCTTAGCTTACACTTTTATCAGACATCTTCTAGCAACCATTATTAAGTGTCTGTAGATTTCTGTACTTAAAATTATACCATTTTGTTTTGCATCTGTAGGTGGAAGTATGATGGTCCATCCGATTCTTTCAAGGCACTTATTGACATGGCAGCGGTTCATTCATCCTGTCGCCTCTGCATACATATCGCTACGAAGATTCATGAAAAAGAAGAAAGGACTTCAAAATTTATGAATCGCACATGTAACTGTTCCAGCAAAAAAGGAACGGTATACCACTTATTTGTTAGAGAGAGAGGGAGGTTTAAGACAGAAAGCATTTATCTAAGGTATGGAATGAATGTTGTACTTACCCTGTATTGGTGTCTTGTATTTGTATTTTACTCCCTCCGTTTCAAAATATAAGATGTTTTAGCTTTGTGAATGGAGTGTATCTAGACTCCTTTTATGTGTAGATTCATCTATGTTTGGAGTGAACCTACACACTAAAGGGGCTAGATACACTCGTTTCACAAGGCTAAAACATCTTATATTTTGAAACGGAGGGAGTACATCATAAAGAGCCAAGAGGACCAACAGCAACTTTACGTCCTATATTCCATAGTCCCAGTCCCTGTTGTGTTTATTTATCAGTAAGCTGCATATGTTGCTTAACTACTGTTATTTTGTTGTCTAAGGTCTTAAGTGCTAGTTCCTTTGCATTACGAAATTAAGTTATTTTTACTGCATCATTTTTTGCTTGTTTTAGTTCTGCATTCTTATGCATGTTTTTGGTCTATGCCATACAGATCAAACAAATTAACTTTAGGAGCTTTGGAGTCTGCTGTACATGCCACATTTAGATCCATCAACCATGTTCCTGTATGGAAGGATGAAAGGCCATCAAGCATACGAGGTGGGGACGAGTTGAAGGTGTACAAAATTTATCCAGTTGGTCTTACAGAACGAGAAGCATTATACAAATTTAAATTTAGTGATGATGCTGAACTTGCTAGATACATTAAAGACCATCCATGTGCAAAGCTTGAGGTAATTTTTGTATAACTACGATGTAACAATTTTTGTGCCCTTTGGCAACCCCAAACTAGTTCTGTGTGTACTGAGTTTCTGCTGTATTGTAACTTAGGGCTACATAGTAAACAGGTTATGTAACGTCAATCGTGATGCTAAGTCACAACTTCGTAGGTGTTGGGATACATAGGCTGTAAATTTCCATTGAAATGCAAGAAGTTATATTTGTTTTTTTTTGGGAAACTGTTAACAAGGATTGACGTGACACAACTAGCGACACTGTCCTTCGTAATGACAGTGCTGTACTTTGCACAACTGAGTAAATTTTTGGCGCAGTTGTGTTAAGAGCACTTGCCAAACAACTCAAATTATCCATGAAAAATCTTTACGTTTTTGTCTTTTCTTGGGAAAAGAAGACTATTGACCTGTACGCAAAAGTATTTCTGTTTGTAATTTGATAATGAAAAGGTCCACTTTATACCGTGAACAATAATGATGGATGCAAGATGAACCTCACTTTTCAGTTTGTGCAATTGGAACCCTGAACTTCATAATCCTTGTTAGTCCTGACCGTGAGCTTGTTTGGTACCCCAGGAAAGGTGACCGTGAGCTTGTTTGGTACCCCAGGAAAGGTTGTGCATGGTTCTGCATTTGGAAAACAACTGTGCTAAAGCTACTCCCTCGGTCTTAAAATAGATGTCGTAGATTTATTAAAATTTATAAATCTAGACACTATTTAGTATATAAATTTATCTAAATTTTAAAAAACCTACTACGGACAGAGGGAGTACACGATTTGGTTGGAGTAGCTCTAATAATAAAAATTGTCTGTAATGTCCTTGAGAGACCTGAGAGACCGTTGAGTACAAAAGAATAATCTCTACTCCAATCTACATATATGCATGATGATTTACGGAAGAAAATTATCGTAATTTATATTACTATTAAATAAATGTGGTTGATCCACGTGAATCACGATTGCAGCTTATAGTGCTAATGTTACATGAAGTTTACATTACCAGACCGAACAATCTTCTTCTACTCCCTCCGACCCATATGATTGTTCGCCTATGATAGACTTGTAGCCTTGTTGCCTGGGAGACAACGACTTTCGTGACAGTCCCTTGTGTACTGCTCGGTCTTGGTGTGTTGTTGGTGTTGTTGTAATCTGCAACAACGCTAGCGGCCGGGGCGAGGTGGTTCCTCTAGAGCGAGGATGTTGCTTCAGAGGTGGTGGATTTGTCGTTTTCTCCGGATTCATCGATGAGAGACGGCAGATCTTAGTTCAAGACAACATGGGACGTCCCGATCGACGTGCCACATCCACATGTGCCTCACTGCGTGCATTAGGTCTGTTTATCGACTCACAAAGTCTCGTTGGTGATGGTGGTTTTTTGGATCTTGCATTGGTAGAGACTCGGTGTCTCTTCTGGCGTGCGTCTCGACGACGCTGGATATGCATGGCAGCCGCTTACTTCGGTGATTGCAGGAAACCCTAAGAAACGTTTTGTATTTCTCGAGTTTTTAGATTTTATATGTAAATTCAGGATAATCATTTTATCCGGTCTGTCTTCTAGTTTCTACACGTGTTGCTTCATGTAACTCGATTTTCGATTAATGAAATACATGGTTGTGTGGTTGCTTAAAAAACACTCCGCTCCTATAGGACCCCTCTGTGAATTTGTACCAACCACCTAGTTCCGTTGAGTGAACCATCTTGGTGCACTGTCATCTACCGCCGGCGAACATTGCCAGCTTATAGGCCGTGCCACGTGGGCTCATTTGGACTCGTGGCCTCTCTATGAGTTTCCAAACCCAAAGTGCTTGTTCCGACAAAAAATTGGCGTGATATTTTTCTCCGATTTTATTTCCCGCAAAAAAAGACAGAAAGAAGACTTTTCCTAAAATCAGCGTCAGATTCATCACTTTTATCCCAGTCCGATGAGATTCTGGAGCAAATCACTGAGCAAAGTATTTCGAAAAGTAACATTTGGAATGTATCAACTCCCCCAATTTTAGCTCGTTGTTTATCCTCAAACAACTCAAAAAGTAGTGCAGAAGCGATAAAAGATTTTGACAAGAACTTTGCTCTACGCATGCATAACAGTTTAAGAATACCAAATATCCATAACATGGCTTCCCTAATGAATAACAAAGTGGTAGTGAGAGTTCATTCTATGGGTGTTCAAATGCTCATACATGCAAGATTAATTGATAGTGGCAACAAACAAAGTGCTTGTATCACTTTTGATTAAACCATTTGATAAAGTTATGAGGTCTCAGATTATTTCAATTGACAACTAGTAATTCACCATGCTTGCGTTGCAAACTAAATAATCAAGTAATGTCGTATCCATTTAGTATTTCAACATTTGAACACTCATAATAGATATGTACATGAGTAAGATGGTTAGCATATCTAGTTGACAACTTTAAAGTGGGAAGAAAGTAGGACAGACGCTTGCTTCTAAGCTTCATGTCTATATGAGTGGCAAAGACTTGAAACTTGCATGATTTTCACAAATTCATCATCATACTTGCTTTTGATATAAATCAACCAAGGTAATAATAATAAGCCATCTTATTGGTTTACTTTTTTGTTTCAAGGTTATGGCTCAAGGATTTTTTTCCCACCAACACTTTATCATATTGGTGGAATTGGTTTTAGGCTAGAAATGAAGGCTTGAATTATCAAATAGAGATACTATCGGTCGAAGTTATATATGACTCTACTTGAGATTCACCATTTGATAGACAGGACTGCCATACGAACATTAACCATTATTTTTCAAAGACACATAGGAATATAAATATTCGTCATTGAATGTGTGCCAAGTCTGCAATAACAAGCATAATAGGATGCCAATACCTTTATTCATACCTGCTAGCTTTCAATCAAAGGTAAATATTGTTACCCAATATCATCTTACTTGCAGCATTATTTGGCTAGAAGAACACAAATAAGATAAACTTTAGTTACCACTTTCCTAGGTATTAATGAAACCATATTGCAAGTACCTGTTATTGTTAAATTACATGCATAAATGTAGCAGAGGTGTCATACCCGTTTTAAACCCTTCATACACACTAATTCATCATTGTTGTTCCTCCTATCCCAACTGAAACTGCACAATTCACTCACATATAGAATAAAGTTGATCAAATACAATTTGGTTGATATGAAACTTTATTCGTACAAGTTAACCAAGAGTATTGCAAGTTTCTTCTCAAGTTTAGAAGAACAAAGTAAATAAACAGAAGATAAATAAGCAAAATAAACAATTTTTTTTGGTTTTTAGTTTTATACTTAAGAGAAACAACATGCAAAGAACAATAAAGTGAAAATATTTTTGTGTTTTCATTTTTCTAGAACTCGAAGCATAAAAACTACAGCTTTAACAATAGAAACATGGTATATACAATGAGAGGAAGGGAGGAATCATACCCCCAAGCTTGAGTGAAGCTAGTAGTACTGATATTGCACCCAGCTACTCGGTCCAGACTCGTAGTAGTCAGGTGCATGTCCCCATGATGGAGGCTCCTAAGGTGCAGACACGTTGTCCCATGGATAGGGAGTCTCATTAGAAACTATCCACTTGTTTGTTAATCTGTCAAAATAGTCAGGACGAGAAAGTTGTGTTGTGGCAAATTTGCCACTCCTAACCATGTAACATAACCATGTAACAGTAAGTGTAGTAACCGTCACTAAACTGAACCAACATGCTCATATTTTCCAAGATAGTTGCATCTAGACAAGTGAACTCCTCAACTACAATGCCCTTGTCAACGGAATTCATGTCATACTTAATGTAATCAAAGACCATAGTGGCTATTGCTCCACAATAAATACGTGTGCTACTGTTATGTGGCACGACATAAGATAAAGTTCTAGCAAGCATAACCCCAAATTATATTGTGATCTCCTACCTTCTTTTGCACATTTTCATAAATGTAAAACAGGACATGTGCAAGCAGAGGAGATGTCTCTAGCTAGGAATCCCCTAACAAGAAACAATGCAAAGTATCTAAGCTCGAGATGCTAGATATGGGTGAGCTTGCCTATATGAATCTCGTTAGAAACATCTACACTAATGGTTCTCCAAAATGCTTTAATTTCAGCATCAGTATCGCTAGGGGCTTCATCCCAAATACCAATATTTGGGAGACGCATGACTCTGTAGAAATTATCCAAACTCATAGTTAACATGACAAATTTAACATCAAAGGTGTGTATGGCTTATTTACCTCTCTTGCCTACCTTTGCCTTTTTGTAATCAAACCCGAAGGTGGCAAGGAACTCTCAGGTCAAATCAGTCTGGGTTTTCTTCTCATATTGAGAGAATTCAAACAACCCTATTGTGGTGGTGAAGTGGTTGAAGTCATCTTACAACACCCAATTCTTTAGCACCTGGGGGTCTTGCCACCTTGTGGAATACACACCCAAAGTCTCCACCTTGAAGAGCATCACATCTTCCCAATCCTCGACGTCCTCATAGTCCAGCGACACTTTGGTAGCAGCCCTCCTGGACCTTCCAAAGGATGAACTAAATATGCCCTTTCCTATTCTCATGGTGTTGGTAACCTTGTAGCACTTAAACAAAAATCACTAAATAATTAGATGTAGAAAGTGGTAGAAAGTTCAGAATACTTGACATGGGTATGACTTGTCGGGTTTCCATTATTAGTATACCTGGTACGAACCAATGACACGACCCATGAGGCCCATAAGGAGCCGAAGGTTCTAGAAGCACCCGAAATCCAGGAACCAGATGTGACGATCAAGGCAAAGACCAATATGTAACCGACGTAGTCATAGAGTTACCTTTTAATCTGTAACCAACCCGAACTAGACTTCGAGACCTGGCCTCTCATATAAAGGTTGGGAGGAGCCAACAAGTAAGACACCATGAATCGATCCATAGTAACCCACTGTAAGCTAGATCGCATCTAGGAACCCAATGACTTTGTACTCTCCATCAATAAAGATCGGACAAGCAGGAGTAGGGTTTCCTCTACGAGGGCTTGAACCTAAGTAAATCTTGCCTTCCTTGTTTGTCTGATAAGTCAACCAAATAACCAGCACACTTATTTCCCCTGAAACCCAAGCCCATAACAATGGATGTTGTTGAGGTTACCCCTCATCAATTGGCATCGTCTGTGGGAAATTTGGGCACTGGAGTCATGAATTTGGTGGCTCCTTCACCAAGAAGTAAATCGATAATCGGGAGTGGTCGGATCGATTTAGGTTTCATCGACTTCTGTCCACACTCGCCTACCCTTCTCCCGACCTTCGATAACCTCGACCGAGAGATATATTTGATGCTTGGAAGTTTTAGCTTTTGCGTCAGGTCACTGGGTACTCTCTGCCTCTCGGATTCGATCTGTTCGAGTCTATTGGCGGTAGTTTCAACACTAATCACAACATCATCATATTTTATTAGCTCCACTGACGGGATAAACTCATCCCAACAACTACCATGAGCAACTATGACTCTGTCGCGAATCTGGGGAATCTGGCTGATCTTTATGATGGTCTCTCCTTCAACTCTGATGGCGAGATAACATTGTCTCTAGCACTTCATGCCACAGACTTGACGAGCATCATCAACCACGAACATGACTCCGAGATCAAGAAGGTTGATCCATACCCAGAATCACACTCAAAGGACTTCGCCGATCTTAAGGATGGTGTCTCCTACAACTCTGATAGCTGCAACAGTAGCCCTTACCTAACACGCCACCATGTGTGCATGATGATCGGGTCTAGATCAAGAACTCATGGAGACTCAAAAATGTCGGAGCAATACGACTCCAACGACAACCCCATCATCAACTCTGACAATATGGCCATGGATAACAATCCAAAGGCTCGAATCAAACACCGGACCAAAGCACCCCATGGATAACCGTGACAATGTGAGACACTAAGGGGATGGTGCACACAACGAAAAACGGATAACTGTTCGGATAACAAACGAATCTTAGGAAAATTCAAGAAACACCGTCAGAGGTGCAGTCCCTATGGTAGTGGATGCTACATGTGAAGAACTCATGGCATACCAGTATCTACTTCATCGCTAGAAGCAGGAACTTATAAAGCTGAAGAGACAACTCGATGAGCACATGAGGCAAGCCGATGCATCGAGTCTTTGGCGGTCACAATTAAGCTCCACCCACAATTCCGCGAGTGTAGCCGGAGGCGCCTCGCCAAAGAGGGCGGCTCCAGGTTGGATAACATCCCCAAAAGTGACATGTGTGAGTTAACAAGGGACCTAGATCTATCCTTCATGTTATTAGACTCAACGTATAATATAAAATCCAAGACACCCCAAGCCACCATCGTCGCGGCTCAAACCTACCTACTCGCCATGCAACCGCTAGCCAATGATCCACGAGCGTCCATCCATCGCTCCGCCCTCATGGGCCTCAACATGGTTGGATCCTCGATCACCCTTGATAATGAGGTCACCACGTGACCTGATAGGTCACCGCGCCATCACAATAACCCTCGGCATGCGGTTGAAACCTGAAGATCCAGTTCACCGCACCTCATGCATTTTAGTTAAACTTCATATGATCAGGACACCAGAAACGACATCACACAGTGTAGAGTCGAGAGATCTCAAGAGGAGCGTAGCAGCCGAAGATATTCAGATGCTTAGGATGAGGATGTCCACGACCGCGAACCTTGTGGTGCGAGTTGCTTTACCCGACGGGTTCGCGAAACACTGGTTCCAAAAAAATTCAAACTACCTCATGATCTTGTAAAGTATGATGGCCTCCAGGAACCAAAAGCATGGTTGGGTGATTACCTACAAATGGTCAAACTACAAGGTGGCTCAAAAGCTACCGCCATGCAAAGTCTACAACTACATCTGAGCGGAGACAAAACGTTCTTAGCTTAAGAAACTCCCTGTGGAGTCAATTAGCAGCTAGAGCGATTTGGAGGAAAAGTTCATCCGCACCTTCAGGTCCACTTTTAAGTGACCCACATCTATGAAGATTTGGGGGCGTGCATGCAGAAATCTGGTGAGCCAATACATGCATACATCTATTGTTGGAACATCATAAAGAACATAGTCGAGAACATCTGAGAGGGCAATCGATGCTTTCAATAATGGCCTAAGATGGAAGGACCTCATCGAGGGTGAAAGTTCACGCATGTCGCCTAGAGGGAGGGGGGCGAATAGGCGATTAAAACTTCTATGAGATGGGCTTAACAAAGGCGGAATAAAACTAGCGTTTTATTTTGTTAGGCCCAAAGCCTAGATATACTAAGGTTCACCTATGTGCACCAACAACTTATGCTAGGCAATACAAGCAACAATATGATAGCAAGATAATTACTTCAAGCATGATGGCTATCACAAAGTAAAGTGCATAAGTAAAGAGCTCGGGTATAGAGATAACCGAGGCACGCGGGGATGACGATATTTTACCGAGTTCCTCCCGACAAGGGAGTACGTCTTGTTGGAGGGGTGGGCGGTACTAAGACCACCAACGCCACAAAGGCCTCACCCTATTCTCCCGAGCACCCACCACGCGGGCAAGCACCCGTTCCACTATGGGACACTTAAGGATGGTCACCGAACCCGTACAAGATTGGGGCTATCTCCACAACTTAATTGGAGGCTCCCAATAATCGCCACCAAGGCCTCAATCTTGGGGGAGCTTCACAACTTAATTGAAGACTCCAAGCACATGCCACAAAGGCCACACAACCATCTAGGGTTCCAAGAACCCAAGAGGGACAAGCAACAATGAGTATCACCGAATAAATCCTCCAGAGAGAACACACACCGATGCACCAAATGCAAAAGGCAAGAACACCACAAATATGCCCCAAATCTCCACTCTCAAGTTCCAACAAAGCTACTAAAGCAATTGGTGGAACAAGAGAGGAAGAACACAAAAGGGGAACACAAAAAGCCCCAAAGATCTAGATCCCAAAGATTCACTCCACAAAGGGGTGATTTGATTTGGTCAATTTGTAGATCTAGATCTCCTCTATCTTTCCCTCAAATATGAGCAAGAATCATTGGAGGGGATGAGATTAATCAAGCAAGAGAGGCAAATGGCTTGAGAAAATATTAGAGGAAGAACCACTAAAAAAGAGAGGGGAAAAGGCTATTTAAAGGGGGCCATTGAAATCTGGCCGTTGGGGCCTTTTCGGCCTGGGTGGGCCGATAGTACCAGAGTGGCCCGGTACTACCGCACCGGTCCAGGCGAGCCAGGTCAACACGGCAGCAGCGACGCGGGGCAAGCGATCGAACCAGGGAACCACTGAGCGAGCGAGACGGGATCGGGGGAGGGAGCCTGGGCGCGCGAGGCGTGAGCGAGCGGGGCCAGCTGGCGCGCGGCGGCAGCTGGGCTGGGAAGCGGCGGCGGCTGCGCAGGGCGAAGCGGGCTGCGCCAGATGGGCAGGGAGGAGCGGCCGCGCTGGGCCGGCCAGGCGTGGCCCGCGAGCACGCGCGAGCGAGAGCGAGCAGCTGCGGCGGCAGCGCGCGTGCGAGGCGGAAGCGAGCGAAGCGAGCGGCATCAGGAGGAAAGCCTGGAAGCGGGGCAAAGCAGACTGAGCGGGCGAGCAGGAGCTAGCTGGGCCGGCTGGTAGTACCGGTTGGCTGGCCCGGTACTACCGCTGAAGCCCGGTAGCACCGGCCAGCACTACCGGGTGGCACAGAGGCAAGGCCAGGCGCGGTCAGGGCTGGGAGGTACCAGTCCCGGTAGTACTGCCTGGCCCACAATAGAAAAACTTTTTCTTTTTCAATTAAAACAAAAGGCAAATACCCAAGTAAAAGTGAAAATATTGGATACCACCAAGTGAGAAGGTATCAAGTAGTATAATGTGAGATACCTCACTCGGTGAGAATCTGAAAAACTGCCAAGATCAAAATCGCAACAAGATATAAAAGGGAGATCCGATTTTGATGAACAAGAGCTTGCTATGAAGATTACCACAAGCTCTATATCCTCACATGGATAAGACAAAACAACCAAATATGATGATGCAAGTATGCAAAGGTTTGAGCTCTCTCTGAACGATATGATCGAAATACTCACTCGAGAGGCCCTCTTGATAGTAGGACTATCTATCCTAAACCCGGTCAACACGAGACCGGTAAAAGGGAAAACCTATCAAGAATACCTTTGCCTTGAGCATCCTTTGGCCTTGTCTTCATCGATCCATAAACACCGAAGATGGCAAGCACCAAACATGAGATCTTCTAGGGATGGCGCATATTGAGCTTCCAGAATGCATCTTCTTCTTCATTTCATCGACCTTGAAGCCAACACATGCTCCAAGTGATGTCAATGGACAAATCCTACAAGTATACCTTAATACACACATTAGTCCATAGAGATTATCATTAATTACCAAAACCACACATGGGGGCCCACATGCTCTTTTAATCACCCCCATTTTGGTAATTGATGACAATCCCTTTGAGAGGGTTTATATAATGAATTCAATGAGTAAAATGGTAGCCCCAATATCAAATACTACACAAGTATGTGATATTGGTACAACCACAATATATAGAGCAAACTCCCCCACAATCTATGCAAGTGTGATGAACTTGAATTTCATTGCATATATTGCCAATCATTATCATTGGTGGAGTTTCCTATATATATCACATGCTAAGCAACACAAAGATGCAAGAGCATGAAAGGCAAATGCTTAAGAATCAACTTAAAGCATAAACCAACTTCCCTTAAACCCTCTAAAAACTTCTCCCCCATTGGCATCGATTGCCAAAATGGGTGATAGGTTCTAGAAGGCCAATATAGTGATAGTTCCTCCAAAGGTGTGCATTCACACAAATCCAATGATGAATACTTGGGAGGAAGAAAAATATATTGAGGACCAAAAGATTGCCAAGGAAATTAAAAAATAAGCATCAACAAATAACGCAAACAACCATAAGATCCAAAAAAGAACCAAATGAACACAACAAATGAGAAAGAAGACAAAAGAGCATTACTAAATGAATTAGAGGAGCTCCCCATAATTATATTGGGGAAAAAGGTGCATGATCATGGAATCCTCACTCATCCATATTCATTTAACAATACAAAGCATGAGAGAATAAATATGAGTGCCCGAAGATGCAAACAAGAGGAACAAGCACTCATAGATAAATAAATTTGGAAGCCACCGAAGAATCAAAAAGAAATAAAAGGCGGTATCCAAGAAATAAAAATCTTCAACAAAAATTATCTTCTCTTATGTGTATAAGTTTCTAAGTGGAATGCATCACAAAGACATATGTCCTCAAAGAAACATGCACACATAAACAAGATACTCAAGAAAGCACATAAAGAGCAAAATGAAGTCATAACATATACCAATAAGATATTTGCTTGTAAGCATGGCCAAAGGCATGATTTTATCTTATTGTTCATGAATGAACTTAAAACACCAACCCGAATATATGGAGAAAAGCAACAAGTATCACAAATGAAAAATCAACTAGCAAAATCTCACTATTGCACATGAGAGAAATTGAGGAAAGGATACGCAATAAAATTGCTAGATTGACATATTTGGGATTGGTGGATCATATGCATGATTTTGTATAGTCCCACTAATATGTACTCATCTCAATTTACACATATTTGCAATAGGAGGATCTCTTAAAACCAAGGCTAGAACCATAACACATACAAATACAATAATTCATGCTAGAGGGCAACCCAAACGGTTGGAAGCAAGATATATGAGCATGAGAGAGAGATACTTGTTACC
Source organism: Avena eriantha (assembly GCA_910589775.1). Lineage (NCBI taxonomy): Eukaryota > Viridiplantae > Streptophyta > Magnoliopsida > Poales > Poaceae > Avena > Avena eriantha. Next base: position 231,385,564 of record OU342744.1, on the reverse strand, counting down.
GAGAAGTAATTGGTAGGATGTAGAGGATATGAGTTCGTTGATCATCCTATAGCTTGCCTCCAATTCTCATAGATGTACCACTTTTTCAAAATTGAGAGACAAGCAACCAATATATCTCCAATGTACCTAAACACATTAAGTACAAAGTGGTCCCCAAACTAATTGGGTCCAAAGTAGTTAGTGAAACTACAATACATAGGAGAGACTCCACATAAACATGTGCATATTAATATGAAATTGAATTTCATGCACATCTTAGCCAATTAGGATTTGGTGGAGTTTTCCCCTATATATTGGATCTAATAAAGCAAGCACGCCATGAAATAAACATGTAGTGAATATGCATGCACACGACTTTCAAGAACCAACAAGGAGATGCAATTTGAACAAAAACACCAAGTAACCCGAGATGGCACACACAAGAGTGTGACACGACAAAAGGTGTCCAAATTGTATCAAAGAACCAATTCAACACATGAATGATCACAAGTTCAACAAATGAACTAGACAAAAGCCAAAGAGAAAAAGATAGATAAAACACACATGCTCGATGATTTATCTCATTCTAAAAGGTCAAAACATGAAACGAGGAATGAGACAAAACCAACTCCCAAAAGAGCAAGGTTCCAACACATAAACCAAACTCTCACACTTTTCATGATGGCACACAATACCAAAACGAAAAGATCGAACTTATAAGAACATAAAGCATGATATGGATCAAAGCAAGAAGCATAAATAGGAGTGTTCTAAATAATATAGGAGAGCTCACCCATAAGTAGTACATTATATAGAATTTTTATTTTGAATGAAAAATGCATATAAATGAGATCATCACTACAACCTACATTAAATAAAGCACCCGAGGATACCAATAAACTAAGAAGATCCATAAGAGGCAAGGAAATCTTGGGAGAAACACAAAACATTTTCTTGGCAAAAAATAGGACAAAAATAACCAAGGCCAAAGTGAATATGATCACAAAAGATTCTACCATATATAGAGTACCAATTGTCCAAGGACAATAAGTAATGGGAATAATCTTCCCGAGGTAGTTCACACGGAAATCCAAGATCATATTCACACAAAGAAGCATATAACAAAATATAAGAAATAAGATTGATGCTCCAAAAGAGATTCTTGGTAGGCTTCCAATAGTTACACAACCACTAGTGATTGGAGTGAATTGAAGCTAATAGTTTCCATGAGGATACAAGGATCCGAATATGAAGAAACAATACCAAGAGAACCTCACACAAACAAGATCCAAAAGATGAGAGGCAAAGTCATTCAATAAAAATTGAGCTTGTTCGAGAAAATGTGTCACATAGGAGCTAGCTAATTCAATATCAATTCTAAGTGACACAACCTCGAATATTCACATTTTCTAGGCTTGTAATATGCACTAAGCATATGACTCCCCCATAATGCGATAACCAATAAATATCAACCCGAGGCAAATGAATCCAAATAGAGATAATTAATGGACATTATAGAACTTAAATTTCTCATGAGAATCATACCACAGAGACTAGATAATATTGCTAAATCACTACTAGGTGGTATTCCTCATGTACACACATTTTAGGATTGTGGAATGCCCATACATAACACTCTCCCAAAATGGGATAGTCCATTAATCTCTCACAAGAGCTAAATAAGATACCTTTAAAATTCAATAATAGCTCCGACACAAGAAACACTCATACATGGTGTGCAAGCCAACAAACACAAATATACTTGATAACTCAAGATAAGAAAATGGTAAGCACAACATATAGAACAAGCATTCATGGTACAAAACCAACACATGCACAAGGGGCGAGTAACTTTCAATGTAATGAGTTAAGCATATGTTACCGCAAGGAGGAACATTGGAAATAATATAGAGGCAATATAATACACATGACTTGGCTTGACAAATATAATAGATGAATATCCCTCAATTCTTCATAATGAAACCAAGTCTCCATTGTCCTCCCAAAACACCTATTTATCAAGTTTTGGCTTGTTGGTCCCCAACCAAGTTGGGTCCTAAGAAGTTAGTCACAATAGGCTTGGCAACCCAAATGGTTGTTTTCTTTACACCACTTTGAGCACCAACAAATTTGGCAAACACATTGCCAATCTCATCCAAACAAAGAGAATAAGCATCATCAATAATGATAGGGTTGGATGAAGAGATACCACTAGTGCATGAGGAAGAAATGTGCCCCTTCTCACGGCAAATGTAGCAAGTTCTTGTCTTGCTAGATTTCTTCTTGGGTGAATCCACAACTTGAGGAAGAGCTCAAGTAGTCCTCTTGGGAAGAGTCCCATCTACCACATGAGGTAGAGCTTGAGGCCGCTTCCCTTTTTGCTTCACACCAAGAGGCTTCTTCTTCAATGGGCAAGATCTAACATGATGCCCTTCTTCCTTGCACTTGAAGCAAATAATGTTGGCCGAATACTTCGCTTGATCTTGGCCATTCTTCTTGTTGCCCTTGTGCTTCAACTTGTTATTGGACTTGTTCTTGTTATTGGAGTTGAATCCAAGTCCACTCTTGTCATTGGGGGATTTTTGCACATTCAAGATGTGGTTGAGTGTGGCCTTCCCTTTATGACCCTTTTCAAGTCATTCTTCAAAGAAGTAACTTGAGCCTTGAGCTCTCTAATTTCCTCTACATGGTTAGTGTCAACAAAAATAGTAGAGGAACTAGATGCAACATTGTTAGAGCAACAAGGCACATAATGCAATTCATCACAATATGTAGCAATAGCATGAGTGGATGAATTACAAGGACTAGCACATGGCAATATCACATTAGGAGTAGTAGTAGTGCTAATGTCCACATGAGGCCCACTAGATGTTACCTTTGACATAATGGCCTCATGAGCTAACTTTAGCTTATCATGGGAGACTAGAAGATCATCATGCAAGCTTGACAACTTAACATGACTTCCTTCCAATTTCCCATATTTGCTAGTTAGCAAAGCAAGTTGAGCCCTTAGCTCAACATTCTCCTTCAAAGTAGATGCTTCACAAGAAATAGAGTTAGTAGCATAAGCATCATTATTAATGGCTAGAGGAGAGGGCAACTTAGCAATCTCTTTTGAATATGAAGCTTTAAGTTGCTCATGTGACTCGGTGAGTTTGATGAGCTCACTATTAACGACCCGAGAGCCATTTTCGAGGTGCTTAAAATCCTCAACAAGTTTAGCATGGGAAACTACAAGTTCATCATTTTTAGTTTTGAGAGAATAAGCCACCACAAGTTCTCTATCATGGTTTTCCTTTACTCTAGATAATTCTAGAGCAAAAGTCTCCTCAAGAGACTCCTTGGTGGTTTGTTCTTCCAAAAGAGCTTTTCTTAGATCATTAGTGAGGCTTTGAAGGTTTTCAATTGTGTGCTCTTTCTCATAATCTTGAGCTTGCAATTGCTCAATAATTTTCTTGCTCTCCATAGCAAAAGTTAAGATTTCAACAAAATTAGAGCAAGCAATATTATTCTTAACTAGAGCACAATAAACAACCTCACCCTTTTCATCTAGAGAGGCAATCTCATCCTCATCTACCTCACTATCCTCATCAACGACATCATCATCATCATCATAGGATGCCATGGGATCCAAAGAGGTTACCTTAGTTCCCTTAGCCATAAGGCATATGTGAGAACCGGAAGAAGGTGAAGGTGAGATTGAACTTGAAGCTCCATCCAAAACTTTGTCTTGATCCATATAATATTTGATTTACTCTACATGGTTAGCAACACAAGCACTAGAGGAAATAGAAGCATTCGTATCATGGCAACAAGACAAAGCAAGCATATCATCGTGTGAATTATTCAAGCCATTTCTACATGATATGCAAGGACTACCAACACTAGCATATGAGGAATTTCGAGTGCTACAAGTGTAGGAGTCCAAAGATAGATCATTGCAACTAGATAGAGATGAAGGATTACAAATAGTATGCACACTATCCAAATTGCAATTTCTATCACCACTCACCATATCATTACCTTGTGAAAAATCACATGTAGGTGAAGTGGTAGAAGATGATATCTCATCACGGCCGGAGGTGGAGGGAATACAATCATCCTCAATAATGTTGGACATACCATATTTATATTGAAGCTTTGTCCAAATATCATGAGCACTTCGATAAGGCATGATTGAAGAAATAACTACATTGCTCACAACAACTAAAAGCCTTTTAGTAGCTAGAGCATCTATATAAGAATTCATCTTCTCCTCTAAAGATTCGTTTTGGGGATCCATAGGAGAAGAGGAACCCATATATAGAATTCCCTCAATAGATGGGTGAATATCCCGAAAATAATCTAGCATGCGAGATTTCCACATATCATAATTTGTGCCATCGAATACATAGAAGGAATTGTGCACTACTCCACTAGACGACATCTTTACTCTCAAGGCGCTGAAGCCTAAAAGTGAGAGACCTTGCTCTGATAACAATTGAAAGATCACAGATGTCGCCTAGAGGGGGGGTGAATAGGCGATTAAAACTTCTACGAGATGGGCTTAACAAAGGCGGAATAAAACTAGCGTTTTCTTTTGTTAAGCCCAAAGCCTAGATATACTAAGGTTCACCTATGTGCACCAACAACTTATGCTAGGAAATACAAGCAACAATATGATAGCAAGATAATTACTTCAAGCACGATGGCTATCACAAAGTAAAGTGCATAAGTAAAGAGCTCGGGTATAGAGATAACCGAGGCACGCGGGGACGACGATATTTTACCGAGTTCCTCCCAATAAGGGAGTACGCCTCGTTGGAGGGGTGGGCGGTACTAAGACCACCAACGCCACCAAGGCCTCACCCTATTCTCCTGAGCACCCACCACGCGGGCAAGCACCCGTTCCACTATGGGACACATAAGGGTGGTCACCGAACCCGTATAAGATTGGGGCTATCTCCACAACTTAATTGGAGGCTCCCAATAATCACCACCAAGGCCTCAATCTTAGGGGAGCTTCACAACTTAATTGAAGACTCCAAGCACACACCACAAAGGCCACACAACCGTCTAGGGTTCCAAGAACCCAAGAGGGACAAGCAACAATGAGTATCACCGAACAAATCCTCCAGAGAGAACACACACCGATGCACCAAATGCAAAAGGCAAGAACACCACAAAGATGCCCCAAATATCCACTCTCAAGTTCCAACAAAGCTACTAAAGCAATTGGTGGAACAAGAGAGGAAGAACACAAAAATCCCCAAAGATCTAGATCCCAAAGATTCACTCCACAAAGGGGTGATTTGATTTGGTCAATTTGTAGATCTAGATCTCCTCTATCTTTCCCTTAAATATGAGCAAGAATCATTGGAGGGAAGAGATTAATCAAGCAAGAGAGGCAAAGGGCTTGAGAAAATATTAGAGGAAGAACCACTAAAAAAGAGAGGGGAAAAGTCTATTTAAAGGGGGCCATTGAAATCTGGCCGTTGGTGCCTTTTCGGCCTGGGTAGGCCGGTAGTACCGGAGTGACCCGGTACTACCACACCGGTCCAGGCGAGCCAGGTCAACACGGCATCAGCGACACGAGGCAAGCGATCGATCCAGGGAACCAGCGAGCGAGTGAGAGGGGATCGGGGGAGGGAGCCTAGGCGCGCGAGGCGTGAGCGAGCGGGGCCAGCTGGCGCGCGGCGGCAGCTGGGCTGGGAAGCGGCGACGGCTGCGCAGGGCGAAGCGGGCTGCGCTAGATGGGGAGGGAGGAGTGGTGGCGGCTGCGCTGGGCAGGCCGCGCGTGGCCCGCGAGCGCGCGCGAGGCGGAAGCAAGCGAAGCGAGCGGCAACAGGAGAAAAGCCTGGAAGCGGGGGAAAGTAGACTGAGCGGGTGAGCAGGAGCTAGCTGGGCCGAGCGGTAGTACCGGTTGGCCGGCCCGGTACTACTGCCGAAGCCCGGTAGCACTGGCCAGCACTACCGGGTGGCACAGAGGCAAGGCCAGGCGCGGTCAGGGCTGGGCGGTACCAGGCCCGGTAGTACCGCCTGGCCCACAATAGAAAACCTTTTTCTTTTTCAATTAAAACAAAAGGAAATACCCCGAAATTCATAACTTGTGCTAGGAGACTCCGATTGACCCGAATCCAATTGCGTTGGAAAGAGGACAACAAGAGCTACCCAACTGAAAGTGAAAATATTGGATATCACCAAGTGAGAAGGTATCAAGTAGTGTAATGTGCGATACCTCACTCGGTGAGAATCCGGAAAACCGCCAAGATCAAAATCGCAACAAGATATAAAAGGGAGATCCGATTTTGATGAACAAGAGCTTGCTATGAAGATTAACGCAAGATCTATATCCTCACATGGATAAGACAAAACAACCAAATATGATGATGCAAGTATACAAAGGTTTGAGCTCTCTCTGAACGATATGATCGAGATATTCACTCGAGATCCCCTCTTGATAGTACGACTATCTATCCTAAACCCGGTCAACACGAGACCGGTAAAAGCGAAAACCTATCAAGAATACCTTTGCCTTGAGCATCCTTTGGCCTTGTCTTCATCGATCCATAAACACCGAAGATGGCAAGCACCAAACATGAGATCTTCTAGGGATGGCGCATATTGAGCTTCCACAACGCATCTTCTTCTTCATTTCATCGACCTTGAAGCCAACACATGCTCCAATCGATGCCAATGGACAAATTCTACAAGTATACCTTAATACACACATTATTCCATGATATTGTCATTATTTACCAAAACCACACATGGGGGCCCACATGCTCTTTCAGAGGGGCTGGGCCGAGCTAAGGAAAAAACAATCTCTCGGCTGATGGACATCGCCAACCAATGGGTTGATGGTGAGGACATTACTAAATAACAAATGGGCCCGCTCACCCGAAGACGGCCGCGATAGGAGCGACCACAACAGTGATCACAGGAGAAGGCATGATCGCAATTACAATGATTATGATAGACCAAGCCAAGTTGCAGCTGGTTTCACTAATGAGGTAAACCGTAAGGATGGCTACCACAACATCGGATACCGCAACAATAATCGGGATAAGGTCAAACCTAGCAGGTAAACTCAACAATACCGACCGCGTTCCTCTCAGGACGTCGGGCAGTCACCACTTTAGATGCTCGAGGGACCCTGTAACATGCACTACTACACTGATTTAGAGGGGAGGCAAAGGTCGAATAATCTAATGAAGGACTATTGTACCTTTTTGCAGCTACATGGGGCTTACAACGCCAGACATCATGACACAGCAAACCAAGGGTTTACCGTCGTACGTGAAGCCTTGGATATTGGTGCACCACCGCTACCAACACTGCCAGCACCTCGAGCCTCAGCGGTTCAGCAGCAACCCGTAGCAAACAGAGCCCGGAACGACGAGTAATCGCAGTCCAGAGGGGCCATGCACATGATTCAGAAGGGACGCCCGTCCAATGGGATACCAAAGCTAATCACCTAGCAGGTTAACTTGACGATCGGGGCACCTCCATCGACACCCAAGTACCTCAACTGGTCCGAGCAAGAGATTACTTTCAGGAGAGACGGTCACCCTCTCTAGGTCCCACGACCAGGCCACACTGCCTTGATCGTCGATGCTCAAATTGGCAGATTCGACATGAGTAAGGTCTCCATGGATGCTCGGAGTGACATAACCTCATCTACGCCAAAATGTTGCGAGCAATGAATGTCTCCCTGACCAATCTTGCACCCTCGGATACCTCCTTCCACGACATAGTTCTCGGGAAAACAGAGATTCCTTTGGGAAAAATCACACTCGACGTCATATTCGGCTCACATGACGATTTTAGGCACGTGAAGATCGACTTTGAGGTGATGGATTAGCCATCGCAGTATCATGCAATTCTAGGGTGACCCGTGTTCGCATGGTTCATGGCGGTCCCGTACTACACCTATCTCATAATGAAGATGCCAGGACCCAATGGAATCATAACCATGAAAGGAAGCTTCACTCGCTCAGACAAATGCGACCAAGAATTCAACAAGATCTCCGAGTCTTTCAGGATGGAGATAGAGTCTGCTCAACTCAAAATTTCCACCAATCATGATGTTCTGCTAGAGATAAAGAGGGTACTACCCAACCAAGATTTCGACTCCACCGAGGATATGCGAGAAGTCCAGATTTATAACACCCTTGAATCAGCCCTTTGCAAATTTTAGCAATTTACACCAAACCCGCATAGAATCGATTCAATGATGCCCACTAGGCACTTGCGTGCGGGTGGAAAACAAAGTAATATCATTACACAATAGTTCACGATGGAACACACAAGAACTTATGTATACAACAGCGACTCAATGAGTCAAGAATACAGATACACAGTACAAAGATCCAAATCATCTTGAAAATGATACAACATCTAAGTACAGACAAGATGCAAATTAGACTAAGAGTCCTAAAGAATAACCAATGGCGTCCATAACCCTGCCTAGGCCAAGCCGGAAGGGTAACCTTGATATCATCGTCAACTCATACCTGTCAAAGCAAAAGGGGTGTCGACAAAGGGCAAAGTAAAAAGGGAGTGGTCAGTATTGAGGCCAGTACACAGTGAGTCTTAGAATTCTGCGGCTCTCGCCTACATAGGTATGGTGGAAAGAAGTTGCAGCGAAGCATGCACTAAACAACCTATAGAGACTCGATAAATTGTCGGCTATTAGAGAGGGATAAGGAAGACCTATTCGGAACCAACCTGATGCTAACACCAAAGATACCCATCCTGGTATTTCCCCCTCAAGACCAATCGAGGAAGTCCTTTCGAGGAAACTCACACAATTGGCCGTTTTATTCATTCATTCCATGGCGGTTATCCAACTTACTAGTCATGACAGATCCAAGTTAAATTATAACAGTAATTCTTAGTGTAAGTTGTCTATGATCGAGAAACTATGCTCCAAGTCGTCCATAACTGCTGACACGATTAGAAAAGATTTAACCCTGCAAGGGTGCACCAAAGTGTCCACGCGCACTACCACCCTTGTTTGCCAAATCGTGTAGGTGCAAGATCATGAAACATATACCCAACGGTATGTCGGCGGGGCTTCGGAAACGATGTTTCCCAAACCCAAAGCAAACACATAGGGTCCACCCACTAAGGTACGTGCAACAAAGTCGGCCGGCTCCGAAATGGACCCTGGGTTTGTGTCAATGGCTGCAAATGACTGGGAACCTGAAGTGTGTCTAGGCTTGTCGATACCACGAAAACACTCCACATTTGTTCCTAAACAGTACAGTAGTAAACAGCTCTCCGCGAGCAATAGTAGTAAATAAAGCAGTAAAACATGGCATAAGTACATGATAGTAATAAAGCCCTAAACTAGTTTGTGCCCCCAGTAAAGTACTTTCAAATCTGGTAGTAAGCCGATAGGGGTGCCCACACACCCCACATGTGGTTAGCACACCGTGTCAAGAACCCGGGTCCTAGGTGGACACAAATGGGCGAGATAAGAGCCATATATCAACTATTACCCACCGACGCCTCTTCATTAATTGTATCTACCTCTAACATTTAATTACCAAACTATAAGTAGAACCATGAATTATCTCCACCATTAAACATGTGTCAACCTCCCAACAATGGAAGAAATCGACGACATGAAGCAGCACCTAAGAAAGCAACTATGACTCGCAAGGCCAATTGTCTACCATATAACAAGCAATAGGAGGTGTTTAAGGCAATATAGGCTGCATGGAATATAAATGGTACGGAAACTAAAGCATCGATAATAGGAATAGAAATAGATCAACAGGAAGAAGTAAAGACTAGAAATGAAAAATAGGTAGAAAGGGGAGAATGGTCGCCTGGGAAACACTGCCGAAGATACATCCAAACAGCAAGGCGAAGCTCGCATCAACTCAACGTCCTAATCCATGAAGAAGCAAAGTGCTAAAAGAAACACCGGATGCCCTATTTAATACTATGGTAGAAGACCCGACATGTTCATGATATGATGCATGACATGGCAAAGATACGATGCGATTAGGAAATATTAAACAAAATCGGAATCCTGATAATTAATTAGGCGGTTCATGTTGTTTAGATACCCCACAATTTAAATGTTGACTTAACAAGGCAAATCATGGCATCAGTTCGCTACACAAATTTAAATGGAGTCGACATAAGACATAGGTAGCTCGCATATACACTCCATGTGTGATTATTAGTTGAATCGTCTAAATGCCCCCAAACCACAAAATATGTATGCAAGTATGTACAATTTAATTATGTAACAAGTTATATACATTTATAAAGAATAGGGTGGATAGGGGTCACACATGTCGGATCGTAGATCTTGCGGTTCGATGGGGTTTGGGATCGGTCTTCGGAATTGGGGTCTTCAGGGTCTCGGCCATCGAATCCGTGATGGAGTACTTGGTGGTTCAGAGAAAGAGACCTTGGCATGCCGATGGTTTGGTCTTCAGGGTTGGGGTTTGGGAAGGGGTCTTGAATGGCACCATATGCATCCCTCGGAACCATCGACATAAGCCGGTCTTGACGGCGAGGAAGGTCTTGTCGGGATCCTCAGGTTCATGTGGCTCCTAAAGGTGAACTTGTCGATGTAGTCCTGTTAGGAAGTCACGAGCATCTTGGTGGCACTTTGATCTATGGAAGATCCTCGTGATGCAAAACTTGTGTCGAACATGCTGTAGACGAGTACCTCACTGCCAAAGAGCAACCACACATCACAAGGATCAAACGGAGGGAGCCTCCCGACGACCGTAGCGAGATGGAAACTAGCAGCACGGCTAGCAGCATGTAGACCGAAGGATACGGGGTCGAGTGAGCATCGACACAAAGGCCTTGGGCGGCAGAAAACTCGTAGACAGTGATGGCGTCAGCGGCTTGCGCACATGCGGTGGCGGTGGGATCCAGTTGGGCGGAGGAGGCACTCAGGGCCAGCGAGGGAGCTCGATGAGGCGGAGTGGTGGTGCGTGGAGCTTGCAGGGATGGGGTAGGGTGACAAGCTAGGCGCGGCTACGACTCCTGGAGGAGGTCGCACCGCAGGGACCCAACAAGGGAGGGCAGAGGAGGACACGAGACGAAGGATCCCGATGTAGTGCCGGCGCTTGTTGGTATGAGGCCACACGCGGGAGGAGCAGGTCGGAGCTCGCTGACGACGACGGCATAGAGTGCAGACGCAAGAGGAAGCGTCGGCAGCAGAGGGTGCTGGAGAGGGATCCCGACGAGGAGGGGAACCAAGGCGGCGCTCGACGCAGGGGGTGTAGAGGCGAGGACCGGCGGCGGCAGGTGGGCAGGGGCGATGCACGGGGTTGGAACCGAGGAAGGTAGGGGTAGGTGGCGAGGCCTGGGTCAGGGTGAGATTGGGAGCGGGGTCGTGGAAGCATGTCTGGTGCGGGGTGGGTGGGGCCGGCTCGCGAGCGTGAGGGAGTGTGCGTGCGGTAGCAATAGGGTCAGGGGGCGATGGGTAGCGTGAGGGTAGGGCCGTGGTGCGGGTAGATAACGTCTGTTGGTTGGGTAGCGTGGTGTGCGTGTGTCGCGCCTGCGCCGCTGGGTCGCATGTGTGGCGTGTTGTGTGTGTGCGTGGGTCAGGACAGGTCGGTATGACGCGCGTGCGTGTGTGTGCTGTGTCGTTGTGTGGTGGTGGGATAGGTAGGGTTTTCTAGGGTTTGGTCAGGTTTTGGTGGGGTTAGGTTGGGGCGGGGTAGTAGGCTGCTGGCTTGCTGGGCTTTTGGCCTGGCAGGCTGACGGCCTCCCCACAAACAAAAATAGTTTTTATTTTATTTATGTATTTAATTTTAAAAGACTTTTGTAAATAGTTTTTAGACAAATAAAATATCTAAAAAAGACCGGGGTTTTATAAATTATAAAAAGAAGAAGGGGATATTTAGAAAACAAAGATAGGCTTTTAGGGAAAATAGTTTTAGAAAAAAATATGCATGATGTTATGATGATGCACAAAGTACAAACAACAAGCGATTTTCTAGTAGTGATTTCCCAGGGTGCTACAAGGTTCACCTATGGACCCAAAGAGGACGACCTTTGTGGTAGCAAACCTTAATTTTGCATAGGAAAGCGCGCTCGTCGAGTTGCTCCGTGAGAACTGGGAAATCTTTTCCTGGTGTCCACCGAACATGCCAGGCATTCCCAGGGAACTCTTCGAGCATGCACTTAACTATATCTTGATATCAAGCCAGTGAGACAATCACTCCGTTGTTTCGCGGAGCCAAAGCGCAAGGCCATTGGCAAAGAACTACATCGACTCCTCGAAGCCCACTTCGTTAGGGAAATCAAGAAAGCAACCTGGGTAGTCAATCCAATGATCGTCCCAAAGAAACATACGCACATACTCATCATGTGTGTCGACTTCACCGCACTAAACAAACATTTCCCAAAGGATCACTACCCGCTCCCTCATATCGACCAGATTATTGACTCGACCGCAGGATGCAAGCGTCTTTCCTTTCTAGATGCTTATTCTGGTTACACCACGGCCGCTCAGGCCACCAAGAAGGTGGGGAATTGCGCGAGGCACGAAACTCCGACAATCTGGAGGAGGGAACCTTCAAGCTCCCTGGGGATGAACCTGCTCCAATCCCCCAAATCGGGCTAGAGGGTAATGTTTCTTTCCTTTCTCTTCCGCGGACTTTCTCTCCCTGTCAATGAATTCCTTTGTGGTCTCCTTTTTGTCTATGGAGTGTAGCTGTATCAGCTCACGCCCAACTCTATCCTCCATGTTGCTTGCTTTGTTACTGTTTGTGAATGCTTCCTCGGTATCAATCCCCATTAGGGCCTATGAAAGTACCTTTTTATGTTCGTTGGAATGCCACCGACACCATTGTCCATGACGTTGGTGGTGCCATTTTTTCTGTCTGCTCCGATGTAGACTATTTTGACTTTAAGCTCACTGGCTCCATCCAAGGGTGGAAAACCAAATGGTTTTACATCAAGGGTCAGTTAGTCGGAGGCCAGTCTTTCGGCTTAGCCCCCTTTGACCCAAGAAGCCTTGTCGCAAACTTGATTCTTGGGACCAGCATCCCACTCCCAAATAAATGACGGAGATTGAGCCCCTTCTTGCTTGTATTTCAAAATTGCGTCATGAGGTTGGCAAGGAATTGTCGAGACTTCAAATTATGGCATATTTCTTGCGGATCCATGTGCAGCCTCTGCAAGCCAGGCTTTCTAGTATGTGGGCATATACTGGCAAGAAGGACCCCATGAGGAACTTCACGGGATGATCTTACCCTCAAGGTGTATGAAAAAAGGGTTCAAAATTTACAACCCTTACAAAGAAAAACTCTGTTCCCGCTGATTGTCACATAGAGCCTTTTGGCAAGAAGAACTGCCTTCCCGAGGTAAATTCCTTGATCTTTTTGCTCTTTGTTCATCTCTATTTTTTGTTATTTTGCAATTATCCTCGTTTGTGATTGTTAGTCTTCCATTTACGTAGGATCATGATCATCTATCCAGCCTTCCTCCTCTTCCTGAGAGCGATGATCTTCCCGCCAATCCTTCTGCATCCGACGATCTCTCTATGACTGGGACTACCGCTGATGAGGAGATGGAGACGTCTGCTACAGAATCTTCATCGGGGACGCCGTCGCTTCCGTCGGCTCGTTCTGAAGATTTTCGCGTGGCGCCTACTGGCGAAAAAGGAAACGTTCTGATGCCACAAAGAAGATTCAAGACTCAGATGACTCCACTGGTTCAAAGCCTTTGCGTGCCATCCCAGTTTCATCGGCTCCTCCCTGGATGAATCTATTCCGCTCTACGCAGAATGTTTCTTCGTAAGTACTTACTGCCTTTTCTATTTCTCTGGATGAGCCTTTGTTCTGATCATTGTGTGTTGAATTTGTAGTGATGAGGGCGAATGTCCTTCTTTGTCTCCTGCCGGTACATTTGTTTCCCTTCCTTCTACAAAGTCTCCGCAGCTATCCACTAACCCAAAGGATTTGCATGCATTTCCTGCAGGTCAAATTATGCACAAAGATGTTGCCACCTCACATAGACCGCCGCCGCAAAAAAGAAGAAAATCAATAGGTAAGGGCATGATGATATCTGAGAGCCATGTCGAGGTGGATATGCAAGACGTAAGTATATCCGTGCTTTTTAATTTCACCATGGATCCTCCTTTGCTTGTCTTTCCTAATGTCCTTCTTCGCAGCCTGTGATGCATGAGATGGTTGATATGGCCTCTCACTTCATCAGGATCCGTAATGAAGCCGAAGGTCTGAAAGATATATTTTCATCTTTTTGCGATTTCTGCACTTCCTCCTATTTTTCTGACCTTTTGTATTACTCCCTTTGTCCCAAAATATAAGGCACCTAAGGTTTGGTCAAAAGTCAAATCTTACTAACTTTGACCAAATATTTCGCAATAAATATCCAAATGTACAATATTAAATGGACACATTAAGAAAATATATTTCATGATGAATCTATTGATATTTGATTCAGTATTGTAAATATTTATATTTTTGTGTATAATCTTGGTCAAACTTAAAAAACTTTGACTTTTGACTAATCCTTAGGCGCCTTATATTTTGGGACAGAGGGAGTACTTTCTGATTTCTCCAGCCTCTACCAAAGAGTTCGAGGTCGTCCGGGATGAGGCGTTGATGTGTACCGATGATCTGGAGGCCAAACTTTGGATTGCTGAAAAAGCTTTGGAAGAGGCCAAACATAAAGCTAGTGCTGATACCAAAGAGAAGGCCAAACAAGTTACCACCCGAGATGAAAGTCTTCGGAAGCGCTTGGAGACCCTCAACACTTCCTTAACTCATAAGTTTTCTGTTGGGAAGGGAGAATTTTTTGTTTTAGTCCCCATTGCTTCTATGTTCTTATCCCTCCTTTTTTGGTATGTGTAGAGCTGTCAGGCCAAAATTTGTTGTTGGATGAAGATAAGAAGGTTGATCCTTTATCATATGATGTTAGCACTTTGGAGGCTAACAGTGTTCGTGTGTGCAACCTCCTTGTCCGCTCATGCCGCGCCTTCAACAACCTGCATGCCGAAGTTTTCCATCGAAGGAAGTACCTGCTGACTTGAATGACCTCGTCTCTATTTTTGGTACCGACCCTAGTCTGCTTGTTGGATACAACATGACTCAATCGAAGAGCGGTGCTGAAACTTCGATGACATTGGCGATGGCGCACGGCGAGAGGGTGGATAGGGAGAAGGTTAGCTCCTCTATCCCGGTCAACTACAAAGGCCAAGCAGGTGATTTGAAGCCTTCCATTAAGAGGGCCAAGAAATATTCTCGGCTGCTTCTGGGTATAGGTTCAGGTCCAGAGAAATTAGTTGCTTCTTCTTCGGTCAGTGCTCCTTCTTTGGCTGCTACCCCTGTTATTCCCGTAGCTAACGCTCCTTCTGCTAGTGTGACTCTGTCTTTGGAGAAATCAGCTCGGTAGCTTTTGTAGTGTTCCATATGTCTTCTGCTATTGTTGTAATGAACATTTATCGTATCCTGTTTCCCAATGCTTTCTTTTGATGAAAAGAAAAATTCGGTATGTATGCATGTGTGCTACTTTTTTTTAGGCTGA
Source organism: Avena eriantha (assembly GCA_910589775.1). Taxonomy (NCBI): domain Eukaryota; kingdom Viridiplantae; phylum Streptophyta; class Magnoliopsida; order Poales; family Poaceae; genus Avena; species Avena eriantha. The sequence continues at coordinate 231,370,069 of OU342744.1, read as the reverse complement.
AGGCTTTTGTGTCTTTGCATGTCTTGCCAGAGTTTCAATGATTCGGCAGCTCCTACCGCACCTGTGCAATCATCAGATGTACTTCCATCCCCATCTAGAACGGGTGCGACCGATATTGCCATTGTACGCACGATAGATCCGCCGTTGTATGCCGAGAAAATTGATCAGGTGAAGAAGCTTGAAGGGTAACTTTGGGTTGTTCAATCAATGGTGGATTTTTCCTAGTCGAAAACACGCCAGGCCCTCGACCGTGAGCGTACTTCTTGGACAAAATTTATGAGCCGAATGAAAAGATGTTGTGTAAGTCCTTTTGCTTTTGCTTTCTATTGTCCCCCTTTTTTGGGATGCCAATGTTTTTTCTCTCACTTTTTTTGTTTTGTAGGCATTAAATTGTGTGAGAAGGAAGAAACCCAATGTCTGCGCAACCGAATTCAAGCTCTTGTGTCTGCTTATGCCGTGGCCCTACTTCAGGACCGCGTATCCGCGGTGGAGTAATTTGTCGAGTGCTTTCGTAGATTGCTGGCCACCATTTACAATGCCATGTTTCCTCGAGATCCCCAACCTTAGACTTTAGCTGATTTGATTGCGAAGTTCCGACAGGGCGAACGGATTCATCATTTGGTAAAGCTTCAACTTGTGGCGGGTGCCAAGCTTGCACTCTCTTGGGTGCATGCATATCATCGTACGCTGGACTTGGACATCATATCATCGGGACTGGCTTCTCCTTCTGATGGTGGTCTTGTTAGTATGGCGCCTCACCATGCTGCTCCTCGTAGACCCGCGATTAGGATTGTCCGGAGGTGCCTAGAGGCAGACAAGGAGTTTTTTATGAACTTTGCTATCTGACTGTTTTAGCTCCTATTGTGTACCTTTGTACTTTTTAGGAGAAAAATTGTATAGTGCCATTTTATACTTATCAAAAAGGTCGTATGTTTATATGAGATTTTGATTATATGTTATATCCTTTTGTTCGGGACCTAACGAGTTGATGTACTTTGCATAATTGGCTTCATGTGCCTTAGGAATTTTGTGCTGAGGAGTACTTTCTTTATTCATTGATAAGTATAAAGGGATACATTGCATGGGCATGTTTGCCTGGCCATTGGCCTTATTGAATATAAATATGTATAAAAGTAAAGAATTTTCCTAAAAACTACGACTTCTGTCTTGAGGTGCTCCATCACGCCCCTTGTTGACTCGAGGGGGTTTCATCTTTTCGACCGGAGGCACCGTGTCTGCACGGCGGACCAGAGGGAAAAGTGGTTGGTTTACTGGGTCGCTTGTAAGCGCCCTCCTACGTGGGACTAGAAGTGGAAGCCGAATAGGTAGCTTTTGCGGGTGCGTGGTGTACCTGATTTTCCGGGGTTCGCTCGCTGGGGACGCGTCCTTCGTGTAGTAATTCTTCATCCGACATTTTCATCTGTCCAAATTGCGTCTCCATCCTGAAGGATTCTGATATTTTGTTGAAACTTCCTATTACTGTTATGACCCCATTGTGGGCTGGCATTTTCAGCACCAGGTATGCATAGTGGGGTACTGCCATGAATCTAGCGAAAGCTGGTCGTCCCAGGATCGCGTGGTATTGTGATGGCCAGTCCATGACTTCGAACTCCAGTTTTTCACGCCTGAAGTTGCTTGTCGATCCGAAGAGCACGTCAAGGTGCACTTTGCCCAGAGAAGTTTCGGTTTGCCTAGAACTATTCTATGAAAAGTTGTATTTATTGGTGCTAGATTCATCAAGGACCAATTCATTTCCCGTGGAGTCTTGGCGTAGATGAGGTTGATGCTTCTTCCTACATCCAAGAAGACCTTGCTCATGTCGAACCCGCTAATTTGTGCCTCCACTATTAGTGGTGATTGACCAGGTCGTGGGACCCAAAGTGGGTGGTCATCTCTGTTGAGGGTTATTTCTTGTTCTGACCAATGAAGATACTCCGGCGTAGGGGGTGGTGCTGTTTCCACCATGTTTACTTGTCTAGTGATTAGTTTCTGTGTTCTATTAGAGGGTCATCCCTTCTGGATCATCGACATTTCTCCTTTTGATCTAGGGTACTTGTCTTCTTGGTTTGTTGTGTTTTGTGGCTGTCCTGCTGGCAGATGCCCCGGTGGTGGTGGCGGTGCACCGATAGCAAAAGTGCTAGGTGTAGTAGCGTAGCCTCGATTTGCTGCTTCAGTTGCCCTTGCGTTGCATAACTCTTGCATTTTTAAGAATGTTCGACAATCCTTTAGGAGGTGATTGGATCTCCCTTTTCCTGTTGAGTCGACATAGAAGTACATATTGCATGGTCCTTCCAACATTTGTCCTGCTGACATAGTTGGGTCTCGACTTTTTGGCTGGTACCGTTGTTGCGGCTAGCTTTCGCTAGTGTCGTCCCTACTACTATGGTACCCATTGTTGTAATCATCGCTTCATCGGTTTTCCTCTCCAGAGAAACCGGCTGCAACATAACTTGGTGTGCTATACCCATCATTGTTTCGTCACTTTCTGTCGTTGTTGCGCTTGTCCCTGTCTTCTTCAGGTGAACGGGCTCTTTTATTGTGTAATGCGTCTTCTCCATCGGCCTAGTGATTGTCTATGTCCATCAACTGCGAAATTGTCTTTGGTTTGATTCGCCCTAGTTCTTTAATGAATTCCTACCGACGAAGTCCATCATTGAAAGCATCGATTGCTCTTTCATCTGATATGATTTTAGCCGAGTTTTTGATAATGTTCCACCGCTAGACGAAAGCTCGGATTGACTCTCCTGCTTTTTGTTTACAAGCTTGCAATTGTTCTAGATACGTGGGTTACCTGAAAGTGGATTAGAAATTTCTTATAAATTTGTCCTCAAGGTCATTCCAACTACTGATGGAATCTTCAGGTAGCTATCTTAGCCAAGAGCGTGCTGCGCCGGTTAAATGCAGCTGCAAGCTGTGCATTGCGGTAGCCTTGGAGCCGCCTTGTATGTTGTCTGTTGCTAGATAATCTACCAACCAAGCTTCGGATTCTTGGAGGCCATCGTATTTCTGACGATCGTGAGGTAATTTGAAGTCTTTTGGTACTGGAGTCTTGTGAACCCGTCAGGTAAAGCAACTAGCTCCGCATAGTTATTGTTCTTCTTTGCTATCACCGTCATAGTATCTTCGACTACTATGATCTTCTCTAGATCTATTGATCCTTCATTCTGTAATATCGTTTCTTGCATCATTTCGTGGCTCTGATCCTAAGAAGTGGAACCGATGTGGTGATCGTGATCATCGTGTGTGACCTACTTGCCGAGGGCTGCTGCAACGACGTGGGGATCTGTCGAGTTGCCGCATGGTTCCATGTTCTGCCTGTGCGAGAGATGCTCTTACCATGCCGAGGTTCACCAGAGTGGAACGGTGGAGGGCCGTGCGAGGATCGTCGGGTGAGGGTTGAGTTGTGATCAAATATGTTTGTGCGGCTACAATTGCTGCTTGAGCCATTTTTGCTTTGATGTTTCCTGCTCGGTCTAATGACATAAACGATAGATTAAGGTCTCGGATCAGTTCATTTCTTTCTACTTCGGCGATGTTCTATAATAGAGATGTTCCCCTTCTTGGCGGTGCTCCTCCTGTTACGCTTCGCGACCCTCAGGTAGAGCTTAACTATGCCCGTCACATGCTAGATTCGTTAGGTAACCTTTTTCTTTCGTCGAGTTTCCTTTGCATCCTTAGCAGATCTCTCTTTTTATGGTGAAGCAAATATTGATATGCTAATAAATCTTCATGTGAGGCATCGACTGTCATTGGAACTACACCCGAAATTGCCGCTCTTGATTTTTGACATGCTTCGGCTGGTAAGCGAAGAGTTTGCCTCTCGTCTTTGTGTGGTTCTCATTCTCCCTGGATTACGCGGTTGACTGTTGGGTTTCCCCCGTTTCCTTGGCTTCCTTCATTTCCATGGTTTCCTGCATTGTCGCTTGATAGGATATCGTCACGGTTAAAAATAGGATTACCATTCGAGTCTTGCTGGGTCGACACATCCCCGATGATCACACATACTTGGTGCTGGGTAATATATGGACCGGTGGCATCGTCATCTGAACCGAGGGAGACACTGTCAGATGGATTAGTGAAGTACATTAGTTTTTGTCCTGGGTAGATTTCTGCCATCCTTATCCCGAAGTTGATGCTTTCGCTGCTTTCTTCGGGTTCGGGGTTTGCTAGGCTTGTTCCACGTGGTGGAGTTATTTGGGAGTCCGATCCGCACGAGAGATTGTCGTAAAGACCATCAAGGCCCCCTAGATCTGTCTCATCTTTTTTGTTTTCTTCGGATGCCTCGATCTGCACCGTGACTTCCGTAGAGGATCCGACGGATGACACTGGTATCGCCATAGGCACAGTCTTTTCCACCGACGGTTCTGATGTCATCAGGGCCGAGGGGTGTGATTCTTGGAGGTCTTCTACTTGGAAGTGGAAGCTTCCGATGATTAGATCGAATCCGGCGTTGAAGTCAGCGGGTAGTAGCATAGGGGTGGGCGGGCGTGGATCCGCTTTTATTGGGTTGCTGCTTGGAAAAGAGAGGTCCGCCGAATCCATGGTTCCAGCGTTCAGGTTTCCCACAGACGGCGCCAACTGATGAGGGTTAACCTCGACAATGTCCATGAAGGACTTACGGTTTTGTGGAAAAGAGAACGCTGCGGATTTCATCGAATATCAGGAGAACAATGGAGTCAAAGTAGCCTGAATATTTGGTGAATCGCACTATTACAGATTGCTTGGGGATTTTTCGGTGACCTCGCCTAGGCTTCCCCCGTCCTATATATAATAGGCCGGGTCTCAAAGATGTATGCGGATAGGTTACATATACGTAATTACAATACCAACACGATGTCAGTCCTTTGTCCTCCTTCCTAATACAACTATAGCCTTTGTCGGTTGCTCCTTTGGGCCATCATCTTGACTCTTCATGGGCCGTAAGACTTGTACATAGCCAGGGTAGTGAATTATAGGCACCCGAGTGATCGTACCTATGTCAATGACCCACTAGAGGGGGAGGAAGTCCTCGTGCAATTTCCACAAGATTAATTGTCGGATGATGCGCATGTACCCACGAAAGAGCGTCCTTGGCACCCGTAGCAAGCTATATCCATACGAATTTGTGAATTTCTTTGCCTCTCTCAAATTTATTCATCAGAGCCGCAAGTCTCTAAGGTTGAGGATCCCTGGGAAACATCATGTTGTAAACCAACGCCAAGGCAGAGCAGTAGCACTCATCAAACTTGCCCACTTCGGAAACCCAGTCTTGGAGAAGTGCCAGTACATGGCCCCATTGTGGTCTGTCTAGAATTCATTAGCTAAACCAAAAGAAGCCCCACAAAGGGCGTTCAGTCGAGTCATAAGCTGTTGCACTTTAGACACAACATCTAATCGGATACCTGCACAATATGAAAGAAGATAGTCGATTTCCAATGCAAAACAAGGACTCAGGGGCTCTACGAAAAACTTACACAACATATCTTCGCTCACCCTTGAGTTTTCGTCTAGCATGAAAGTTTCGCATTCAACAGCCCGCTGAGCCTTCGAATTAGAGACATTTACATTTCCCTTCACAACTCTAAGCTCACCTTCCAGCTGCTTAATGCGCCAAATTTTCTCCGCATACAATGGAGGGTCAACACCTTGAGTTATGATATTGGCATTTTTGAGTGCACTTATTTCCCTTAGTGATAACTCTTGACTCGGAGAGCTGGGAGCAGTCAAAGGATTGGATGGGTCATCATTTTTTTCTTCTGAAGAGCAGAAGGAAAAAGTTCAAGTAAAAACTCATTAAAAGCAGGGGAAAAGAAGAGAAACATTCAAGGTTCTTCATCACAAAAGAGGGATACTCCCATTACTAGTTAAAGCCGTACATATGGTGGGTTCATTACATTCAGAAAAGTTCAAAGCTAAGTTATATCAACAAATTGCTAGCAACAAGAGTTGTGCTAGATAAAGGCGCATCCCTCCAAGACAGCCATGGCATCCAACAATGGATCAGATTGTTGATCCTCTTCCAATTCTAAGGAATAACGAGTGATATCTGCACTAGAAAAGTAGCAATTTTAGGAGACGAAGAAAGTAGCAAGAAGCGAAAGATAAGGGAGTTGAGAGGTAAGAGAACTTACTTGTCAGGGAGGCGATCAGGGAGTCAAGACTTTTGCAAAGTTCCTCCTCACGACTCGCAAGATTGGCGACTTCTTCTTCACGCCATTTTTCCTCGGATTTGGCCGTAGTCTGGGCTTCCTCGTGTGCATTTTCAGCGGCCTTCAACTTTTGTAGGGATTCACGCCTGAAAATAAAAAATTCCTACGCCAAGAACCCTAATGCCAGGACCTATCTATTAGTAATGCAGTAACATGAGGAGCTTTTCGAAACTTACCCTTGAAGACCCAAAAGCATTGTCAACATTCACGAGAGCGTGGTTGATGCAGTCGTACCAACACCGACCTTAGGGTCTTGTTGAAGTCCAACGGCTCCTGCGGCTCCAACAACTCCTAGTGCCATAAGTGCAGTAACTCATGGGGATTTACACACATACGGTACATGACGATGACTCCCGCTCCTCCGATCCAGCAACAGTTGTAGAAGTAGACCTTCTAGATCCGAATATCGCAGCGTGGCGGTGCTCCGCGGTGAAGAAGTCTCATGATCGTGCAGTCAGACTTGGGACCGCGGTCTTGGGAGAGAGAGAGAGTGATATGATCAACGAGAGGTCACCCCAAAAGAGAGGAAACCTTTTATTAATTATTGGTGTATTTATTATCTCAAAATACCTCTCAATATATAGGGGAAAAGGGACCCCATGGCTTATTAGCTAAGCCATATGGGACTAAACGAGGGAGATGGGAAAGGGGGCTGGCCGCCATCGGCCATGGCCCTAGTGGGTCTGAAACAAGGTCCCTAGGCCCAGCTGGCCACCTCCCCTCTTTCCTCCCTTTGGTCTTTCCCTCATGAGCCTTTTTCCCCTAGGGATTTTGGCCCAATAGTGAATTTGACCATTTTAATTTCTTTTCTTTTATTAAATCAATATATAATATTTACTTACATATTATTCAATCCCCGTGGCTATGGAACTCCTTCCATCCCACTGCGGACATCCTTCGGTCTTTCTCGGAACCCTTACTGTTTTCTCTCTTACTATTCTTCGGTGATTCTGACAATACCAGAACAATCTCCGAGAGCATCATCAAGCCCTTAAGCGTGATACCCCATGGTTCATGAACACTCCATACATGGTCAAGATAACTCTCATACCAATGATCATCAGCAGGACCTGGATGCCCATGATGACCCGTATGTATTCCATGAAATCTCTGTCGTTGAACCATGAACACAATATGTTATTCCTTTTGTCTCTTCGATACTTGCATTTTCCAAGATCTGAACAATGGCATCACCATGTCAAGTTCAATCTTGTTACCGACAAATGCTACTTAACTCGTTCCGACAAGTGATATCCCCATGACCTAGTCACAGGCTGTGCAACTGTTGGATATAACTTATCTGAGTGGACCCTTGAGTATCTTTCCGTCACACGGATGGACACATCCCACTCTTGACACATAGGTTTTTACATGCCCCTATGAATACTTGAAAACACCTTTATGATCACCATTTCATCGAGTGACGTTTGATGCATGCTATCAAGGCAATCTCAGGTGACCGTGATTGATATGGTCTCACTATCTAAGGAACAAGACACTATGTTTCCTAATCATTGTAATTTGAACTTTGTGACATGATCGTGTTATGATGCTTAGATTAGGTATGTTCATCATCTCATTCTCTCAATAAGGTGACTCTATTGTCAACTGGTATACATGCCACGTGATCAGGAAATTGATCATCTATTGACCAATGAACCAGTGACTAGAGATTCACTGAGAACTCTTGGTTGTTTACATATCACACATGTATTGACGTTTCCTTTTAATACAGTTATAGCATGATATAAAACCTAATTATAAGCTTTGTGAAATATGATAATAATCCATATTATTATTTGTCTCTAGGGCATATTTCCAATAGTCCCCCACTTGCACTAGAGTACAAATCAACTAGCTGCATTTGTTTACAATCATCGACACCATATAACATGGCACTTATGATCATGCTTGCTCGTGGAAGAGGTTGAGTCTAGGATATGGACTTTACAACCCCATATCCTTTGCAACTTACCAATGTCGCCTTAATTGAAATTATTATTTTATCATCTTATGATAACATCTTGTGTATGTATGGTAGTTATGGCAACAGAGTGAGGTCAGTTTCCAGGAGCCAGCAGTGATATTAGATCAGCCAATGCATACTTTCTCATGGGATTTGTGCCATGGGACACACCCTCTATGAGAAGACGAACTTCTCTAGCCATAATGTTATACATGACATGAAGTAGTATCCTTATACTTCGATTTTAAATGTAGTTATCAAAACACTATTGCACCATGTGCATTTTTTGATGTTGACCACCATGCTTCCTCTCTGACTTAAGTCCCTATTCTCAATGCAGAGATTTACAATATTTTAAGGTTAACATGTGCCCTTTAGCATAACGCCTTATGTTTTAGGCATGTCGTTCTTCATGGATCTGGAAAACATGTCTACAGTTCTCATTAGACACTATGGACAAATTTAGCTCAATGTTCAGTGATTTACACTTAATCACTTCTGAACTTTTCTTCTTGGATCACATTATGTTGAGTTATCATCATGGTTTCTAAGACAGAACCTATGTCAAAACATAGTGGATGACGATCATCCTTTCCTTTCTTTTAACCATTGATGTTGTACTCAATGTTGTTCCTAATTCGAATGATCAAGGACCATTACTTTATCAATTCCTATTCCAAAATTACTTTAGAATATATTTTAGGAATAAACTAGCCAAGTGGCCCGCGCAGGCAACATCTGTAAGGATATTTATAACTATTATATTACATAGGCTAGTTATGATCAATATCTTCATGACTATGTAATTTATAAATTTCTTTAACTTATTTTATAAATTTAATCAACGAAAACTTAGTGTAAGGTGTAGGCAATTAGAAACCTACTTGCTGAAGAAAAAAGGATGATCATAATTTACCGCATCAACAAATTTAGCCTAGTCACAATACAACAACAGATAATTACTTTTTTATTTTATATATTGTATTCCTTTTTTATGTTGTGAAATGTTTGGATAATAGAGAGTATTTCACTTGAGATGTCATAATTATTTACTTAGTATTTTATATAGTTTATATTTACATAAAAAACAAACGGTAAATACATATTTATTTTCTTCGCTTTCACGTTAACTCCGATTGTAGACGAATAAAATTACTTGTGTCTTGGAAAATATATAACGTGCATGACTTTTTTTAATGGGTTTATAACCTCAAACTTGGGAAACACAGTTCAAAAATTGACAAATAAGTTGTAATTACCAAAGAAATATTATATCAACACATTTGTATTACATATTTGAGAGTCACACCATACATCTTATATATGTGATAACATAAAAATTGCACCGATGGGTCATATGTTGAAGTTTAATCATGATACAGACACCTAAATATAACATATCTTGGAAAATTAGTCAGAGGTTCATACAGCTAGCTAATGCAAAATAGTATACATGTGTTTGGAAGATAAATCATGACATTATGTCAATGAAAATTCTTTGAATTTTTAGTATACAATTTCATTCTGAACAAATCTATGCATGCACCATTTAGTGGATGTGAACTCAATAAAATTAGAACCTAAAATCCCTAAATCTGTATGTACTTTGATCTATATCCGTGTATAATTGGTGATAACAAATACATCCTATATAACTTATAAATATACCAAGCAAAGAAGGCAAATATCTAAGGTCAAGTACCAAAACCATGGATGCAAGTAAGCTTTAGATCTTCAGCGAAAAACGAGCATCATGTAGACCTATATCTGGATCATCTTAACAAAAATCACAATTCACAATATTTTTTATGTTATAATGTCGGTGTTGTTCCAACAGACAATATTATGATCCTCGATACGATGTTTGTACAAAGTTTGAAAAGGTGGAAATGATAAAATGGGAGAACAATCCCAATTTAATCTTAATATATATTAAATACATTTTTGGACTTTTACCAAGTCTAAGGAAACATTGCAATCAAAAAATCATTTATAAATAAACTAGCGGTCAACAAAATATTCTAAGGTTGTTACTAACAAAAAATATCATGTTATGTAAGCAATAATGTTACGCATAAAATCAATATGTTGAAATTATCAACAATTTCACCGGTGCATGGAGGATGTGTCTCGTAAACGCTAATAAATGTATATTTGTGTTTAGAATATAAATCTAGTAAACTGTCTATATACATACATGTTCTTGTGAATTTTGAGTGTACCATTTTAATCTTGTGATTATGTTTCCTTATTTCTGCTAGCCTCTTCGAAAAAATTGGTTCTGGACTTGCCTTTAAGAAAACAATACTAGCAGGATTCACATTTATCTACTACAAAAATTAGCAACTTTGCTAATGAAATTTTGTTGGGTAGTAATATTTTTCTTGCATGCTAGCCTAATAAAGCTCAAGGGCTCTATTTTGAGTGAGCAATGCTGAAGACTGCACCACCTGTTCTGAAGACTACTATCAGACTAGATAGAATAACTTGCTACCTTTTTAGCTAATAATCTAAAACCAAATTGATCTGGGAGATCTATGTTGTATTCAAAAGAAATAGATGGAGACGTAAAAGAAAATCTCACGTAGTATTACCTGACTTTTGGCTGTCCGGCTGGGTGTATGAGGAAGTAAAATTCCATTGATTGATCCACATTGCACGGCAACATTGACAACATGCACAAATACATGCTAGTATGCAGCGGCGGCAGGCTGCTACCAGACCGACGAGAAATAGCTAAATTCTTTTGAGCTAATAATATGGTACCAAATTGATCTAGAAGGTCTATGTTGTATTCTAAAGAAATATATGGAATACTAAAAAAAGCTCACCATCCTAGCTCTGGGGTGCCCAACAGGATCTATAGGTGAACGGTGCATGTCAACTTCCAGCGATCGATCCATGTTACATGGCTGATGTCTTTCAACACCCGGATTTTTAAGTCCAGATGCCTGTTATGCCGTACATCGCAATCCCAGGATTACCATATTTGCGAGACATAACAGAGTTGTACCACAGTACATCATCATTACAATCCATAATAAAGGTTTTACAAATAAAGGATCTCATGATCTAGTCTCAATACAATCAGAGCATCGGAAAGTAAACGTAGTAGGCTCCGTCTTCATGATCACAGGCAATGCTGACGATGGGAGATGATCCTAGTTGTCATAGACCTCCTGCTGTCATCTTCTGGGTAATCGTCCTCATAGTCTGGCCATTGAAATAGCCAGGGACAAAGCCATGAGTACTCTTTAAGTACTCGCCAACTAACACTAGCAAGAATAAGGTAAAGAGTGGAAGGAACCTTAAGCTATAGTTTTGTTTGCAAAAAGCCATGTTTATTTCATAAGCCTTAAGGTTAAAGACCTAAGTTTATTTATCTACATTACTTAAGTGGGAACACATATTTCATGTCCACAACACTGTTAGGGTCAAGTCAAAGTCATCTTTCAAGTCACAAATCATTTTAAAAACATCTAATAACGGAACAGTATGGCTACTCCAACTATCCATAGCCACGGACGCGGCTATTCGAATAGTTTGACACTCTGCAGAGATTGTACACTTTCACCACAAAATTCTATACATCCGTTAGGGGTAAACCTGAATCATCATACTTGGTATGCGGATAATCAATCGTAACCTTTCAATTACACACCCTAGTATAGGCACCTCCCCTATGAGTTTGGCCTCCCATCCATGACCAACTGTCATCCTGGGCACTGCATAGGTGGACATTCATCATGAGGTAGCCTCAGATCAACCTCTTCCGCAAGGAACCCCATACTAAGACATATAAAATTCCAGTCAAGCCCTACCCAACTCAGGTAATGTGGTTGTATGGTAAAATTGGAATGGTATCGCATCCGAACCCAACCATTAGTTTTATTAAATTCAAGGCTCATGCCTCAAGAGTTTCATCATCAAACAATGGTGTATCATAATACATGTCAAAACATTTCATCATTCCAAGGTTTTCATAATCATTTTTACCGAGTATTCCCATCTAAAGTAATCAAATTTTAGCTTAGCACTAGCCACTAATGTTGATGGTATCACTATTGAGGGGTGCTAATCAAGTATAAGTATCCAAGTCTAGTTCTATGATCTTGATGATCTCCATCCTATTTTCCACTAATCACAATCCATTACCTAAGTAAGAAACTGTAGTAAAGGAAAAGTAAAGCTTGGAGTAAAACTGGGAATGGTATAATCAAAGTTGCATAACCAAGCATGCCTAGGGAATCTGGTACATGGGCTTGCACATATAGCATGCATAGTTCTATCTTGCCTTATTGGTTGCAGTCGTTGAAGTTTTCTTCCTCTTCCTCGAAGTAATCCTCCTCATTGTAGCCCAAGTCGGTACTAGCATCTATAAATACACACATGATACACAATCACCAAACAACACATCACTACATCTATTTAGCACACAAAGGCTCACAATAGATGATCTAGCATCATCTCAATCATCATATGGAATATTAATATTTCCTTATTCTTCTTATTTTAGAAAAATAATTTCTACTCATTTAATATCTTTCAGATTTAATATTCTCCAATTAAAATAGGGGATCATTTTGACACATGTCATCACCACCTACTTCAATACTTGGGAATGTGATTTAAAATGATGGTCATGCATTACAAGATTTAATATCACTATTTAATAATATTAAAGTGGCTAGAAATGCCTATATAGCATTCCTTTAATAATAGTCCATGTTTAATATCTGTATAACCAAATCTTTTTACATATTCAAGTAGAGCATGGAAAATGTGATTTTTGAGAGTTTGAATCAACTCAAAAGCATTTGTAGCTTATTTTATAAAAATGTTTGAAGTGGCAAAAGTCTCTTTCTTATTATTTTTAGTATAGGTGATCTGTAAATTCAATTGTTTTGAGTCCATCGGAAGTGGATATATATTTTCAACACCTTTCCAACAAAATTGGAATTATGCATTTTAGATCAGCACAACTCTTTGAATTGAATTTTGAATATAGCTACTGAATAGGATTTTAACTAAATAGCAAAATTCTTCTTTAAATGGTTGGGCTCTTCGTGGGAAAAGAAATGGGCCGGCCCAACTGCACTGCGCTAGCGCAACGGGCTGCTGACAGAATGGTCCCACGCGTTAGCGGCCCATCTAACCCGAAACGGTATCGATCAATACTAGCCCTACGATTAGAAGAGGATCTACGGCTGAGGTTAATTGTCTACGGCAAACAGCTCCAGCAAGATTCTAACCCTAACGCGATGGCGGGGGCCGCTAGGGACTCACCGGGGCTCCAGCTAGGGTCGGTGATGGGGGCGAACGAAGTGGTCGATGACGGCGGGTCGATTGGTGGTCACGGTGGCTCTTGGGGTGGCTCCAATCGATGGCTTCCTTCCTCGACTACAGCGGCGGACTTCGGCCGAATTCCGGCGTCATGGTGCTCTCCTTGCTCAGGGAAAGGGTCGGTGAGGTTCCTAGGTGAGTGGGGAGTGGAATGGTGTGCTGAATGAGGTCTGGGGTGGCCTCTATTTATACACCAGCATTGGCGGCATGGCGGCATGGTCAGGCTTCTCCGGCGCAGGTCGTGCTAAGCATGGCGAAGGGCATGGGTCGATGCGGGGTACTATGACGATCGCCATGCGCGTGACGGCACCGCAAGGGCCGGTCTCAGTTGGTCGGGCGACGTCGGTGTTCTGTTCGGGTACGTGGGTGTTTGTCACTTGGTACGGTGGTCACAGCGCGCGGCGGTGAACCATTGTGTCTGGGAGGTCACTTGTGCCACGGCGACTGCGGGTACGAGCGGAGAGAGCGAGGCGCGGCGTGTCTGCACGAGGCAGCAGCGGCGCTTCATCGTGCTCTCGGCATGGTGAGGGATTAAATGGAAGCGACTGTCCTGGCTCCTCCTCTCCTCGCCATTGGTCAAGGGGTGGACAAGGGGTGGCGGTGAGGTCAGGGCTACTCGCTAGATGTCGTGGGAGAGGGCGACGCGACGTGCAGAAACTGGTTCGTGCTCGACCGGCATGGTCGGCTCGGTACGGGCATGCCACTGGTCAATACGAATGATGCCTCTCCAGTGCACGGCCAAGTACCAGGGATGATCATGGACAATTGAATAGGTTGATTGCAGTATAAGAGATGAGCAATTGATAGCTCAAAACAGTGTATAGTGGTTGAGGTTGTACTGTGTTTGCCAGTTGGTCGACCAAATGGCCGCATGAATTCAACTTTCAAATTTTTGAAAGATTTTTGGTGAGTGATCTGGTCATATGCTTGGTAGTCTATGGTTGCTGGGATTTGTCAAGTGGAAGTGGTTTGAGTGGTTTTTGAAAAGTGATGATCTAGGTATATGAACTTGATTCAATTTTGAACTGCCTCTTAAATAGACTTGAAAATAGTTTCTGCCATTTTGTAAAGTTTGCTTGGATTCACTTTTACTTGGTCTAGCAAGGGGTGAAAAGAATTGGCATTGTTTCTGTTAGAAATCTTTTACTAGAGACACCCAAAGTGGTCTAGTGGTTAAGTTTTGCCAAAATGACCATATGCTCATATGATCCATATTTGACTTTCTTTTCATTTGATTTTGTTTGTAATTGATCTAGATGATGTAGTAATACTTTTTAAACTAATCCTTAACCTTTGTAGCAATCAAACATGGCAATTGCAAGCATTCACACATTGATACAAATCACACATGCATTCATATTAAGTTTAATGATAAAAGTTTTTGTTAACCCTAAACTTGGGTGATTAAACATTGATAAGCTTGTTTAATATTTTTGAGGTGTTACAAACCTTCCCCCTTAAACAGAATCTCGTCCCGAGATTCAGGAAAAACTAGGAACTAAAGAGATTGGGAAACTCAGTCCTAATATAATCTTCTCATTCCCAGATGGCTTCTTCTTCGGTATGGTTACTCCACTAGATCTTGAGAAACTTGATACTCCTAGTCCAGGTGGTTCTGAATGCTTCTTCCAAGATATGGATGGGTACTTCACGATAAGTTAGATCCTTGTCAATATCTATAGCTCTGTGATCGATGTTGTTGAAAACTTAGGTCTTCTCCGGAACTTCTAGGCATTTTCTAAGTAACGAGCTATGGAACACATTATGCACGGCTGACATCTCCTTAGGCAGTTCTAGTTGATATGATACTTCTCCTCGGCGATTTAAAATCTTGAAGGGTCCAATATTTCTGGGGGCTAACTTCCCTTTCAGTCGAAAACATTGCATTCCCTTCAGGGGGGACACTTTGAGATACACAAAATCTCTTACATTGAAGGTCAGGTCTCGACGTCTTTTGTCAGCATAACTCTTCTGTCTGGATTGAGCAGTCTTGAGGTGCTCATGGACTTTGTGAACCTTCTCTTCGGCTTCTCATAGGATGTCTGGTCCGATGATCTGACTCTCTCCTACTTGCGACCAATTCAACGGGTATGGAACTTTCTTCCATACAAAAACTCAAATGGGGCCATTTGCATACTGGCTTGATAACTGTTATTGTATGAGAATTCCACGAAAGGCAGACAATCTTCCCATTTAGATCCATATTCTAACACACAATCTCTCAACATATCTTCTAAGATATGGTTGACTCTTTCAGTTTGTCTGTCGGTTTGCGGGTGATAAGCTGTGCTAAAGTTCAGTTTGGTTCCTAATCCTTCTTGGACGTTCTGCCAAAATCTTGAGGTAAACTAGGTTCCTCGATCTGACACTATGGTCTCAGGGGTTCCATGCAAACTGACTATTCCAGCGATATACATCTCCACTAGCTTCGAGCTTTGGTAGGTGGTCTTGATGGGTATGAAATGGGCTACCTTGGACAGTCTGTCTACTATGACCCAAATAGAGTCATTTCCCCTACTAGATGTAGGCAAACCTGTGATGAAATCCATTCCGATAGAATCCCATTTCCATTCTAGAATCTGTAATGGTTGCAAAAGTCCCGCGGGTCGCTGATGTTCCGCTTTGACTCTCTGACGGATATCACACTTGGCTATGTAGCTTCCGACTTCTCTCTTCATTTTTTGACACCAAAATTGCTCCTTCAAATCCTAATACAACTCGGTTCCTCCCGGGTGGATAGAATAAAGGGTATTATGGGCTTCCTGCATAATGACTTGTTTCAACTCTGAATCTGCTGGAACACGTATACGTCCTTTGTACCACATAACACCTTCTTCATCTTCGGTAAATCCGGGTACCTTCCATGTTCCGATACGACGTTTGATTCCATCGATACTGGCATTTCCTTTCTGGGCCTCCTTTACCTGACTAATCAAAGTGGGTTGGAGTTCTTTGCTAGCTAGAAATCCTTCGCTAACTAGCTCCACTCTGAAGTTCTCCATATCCTCATGCAGACTTGGCTGAGCTTCCTTAATCATGGTGTTTAATCTACATGGCAATCGACTAAGAGCATCCGCTACCACATTGGCTTTGCCGGTGTGATAGTGAATTTCAAGGTCATAATCTTTGATTAACTTTGTCCATCACCTTTGCCTCATATTCAGCTCCTTTTGGGTGAAAATATACTTCAGACTCTTGTGATCCAAATAAATCTCACAACGGTTACCCATAAGGTAATGACACCATGTCTTCAAAGCTAAAACTACGGCTACCAGTTCTAGGTCATGGGTGGGGTGGTTCTGCTCATACTGCTTCAGTGGTCTGGACATATAGGATATGAATTTGCCTTCTTGCATCAACACACATCTGAGACCAATCTTGGATGCATCACAATACACATCAAAAGGCTTCTTGATATCGGGCATGATTAAAATTGGGGCTGAAATCAATCTCTTCTTGAGGTCTTGGAAACTTGCTTCACATTTGTCCGTCCATTCAAACTTCTTGTCTTTCTTCAACAACTGGGTCATCGGTCTTGCGATGCTCGAAAATCCTTCAACGAACTTGTGGTAATATCCAGCTAATCCAAGAAATGCACAGACTTCTGTTTGGGTGGTTGGGGCTTTCCATTCTTCGACATCCTTAATCTTGGCGGGATCGATGGCGACTCCTCATGCCGACAAGATATGGCCTAGGAATCCTACTTCCTTTTATCGAGAATTCACATTTGCTAAACTTGGCATACAATTGATGCTCTCTAAGGGTTTCAAGGATGGTTCTCAGATGTTGCTCATGGTCTTCTTCTGATTTGGAGTGGATCAGAATGTCGTCGATAAACACAATGACAAACTTATCTAAAAACTTCATAAAAATCTTATTCATGAGGTTCATGAAATAAGCGGGGGCATTGGTGTAACACACTCGAATCGGCCCTATGCAAGTTTTAGTGCTTCCCGCCAAACCCGCATAGAAACGATTCAAGGACGCCCACCAGGCACTTTCGTGCGGGTGGAAAACGAAGTAATACCATTACACAACAGTCCTCGATGGGACCCAAAGAATATATATATATATATATACAGCATGACTCCAAGAGTCAAGATTACAGATATACACTACAAAGATCCAAATCACCTTGAAAACGATACAGCGTCCGACTACGGACAAGATGCAAATGGGGCTAAGAGCCCTGGAGAATAACCAATGGCGTCCATAACCCTGCCCAGGCCAAGCCGGAAGGGTAACCCTACTAACGACGTTGATCTCAAACCTGCTAAAACAAAAGGGGTGCCGACAAAGGGCAAAGGAAAAAGAGGAGCGTCAGTACTGAGGCCAGTACACGGCGAGGCTAGAATTCGGCGGCTCTCGCCTACATAGGTATGGTGGACTGAAGTGGCAGCAAAGCATGCACTAAACAACCTATAGAGACTCGATACATCTGTCGGCTATTAGAGAGGGGTAAGAAAGACCTATTCGAATCCAACCTGAGACTAATACCAATCATATCCATCCTGGTATTCCCCCTCGAGACCAAACGAGGAAGTCAAACTGTAGTTTTTGGCATTTTTATTATCCAATCATACCCAACCTATAGTTTTTGGCATTTTTATTATCCATTCCATTGTAGTGAAGCTGACTAGTCACATATTAACTCAAATTTATAGCACTACTTTAGTTATGCTTGTCTATGATCGAGATACTGTGCTCCAAGTCGTCCATAAACACGGACACAGCTTTCAGAAAGATTTACCCTGCAGGGGTGCACAAATAGCAACACACAAATGATCGACCTCGGAAAAACCAAATCAAAACCCAACGAGGCTTTCACGACAAAGCAATCACATGATTCATAAAATATTTCAGGGGGACACCCCATTAAGCTACCCGCAACGAAGTTGGCCGGCTCCGAGACGGACCCAAGGTTTGTGCCAATGGCTGTAAATGACTGGGAAGCCGAAAGTGTGACTGGGCTTGTCGATACCGCGAAAACACTCCGCAATTCTAAACAGTACAGGTGCTCCACGCACAATCTTAAATAAAGCAGTAAAGCATGGCATAAGTACAGGATAGTAATAAAACTCCAAACTACTTGTGGCCCCAAGAAATAATAAATGAATCAAGCTCTGGCTAAGGGGGATTCATAGAGTCTCCCGTATGTGGATAGTGCGAATAGTCAAGGAATAGGTATCAAGTACTCGGAGTCCTACGGGACACAAGTGAGCGTGGAAGAACCAAATAACATCTATTGCCCACCGATGCCTCTACATTAGTTATATCTAGCAATTTAATAGTTGTATTTAAAGTCATGACCATCTCCACCATTAAGCATCTCCACCATTTATCATGTGCCAACTTGCCGTCAACGGTGGAACGACAACAACGCGAAGCAACACATAAGCAAGCAACTACGACTCGCAAGGCCGACTATCTATCAAACAACTGGCAATAGGATGTGTCCATGGCAATATAGAGGCTGCACGGGATATAACTGGTGCACAGAAACTAAAGCATCGCGACACGGATAGCAATAGATCAACATGAGGAAATAAAGACTATAAATGCAAAATAGGTAGAAAGGGGGAGAGATGCTCGCCTGGGAAACACTGCCGAAGGATCATATCCGGAGAACTTGTCGATACTCGCATCCACTCATCGGTCTAATCCACGAAGAAGCAAACACTAGAAGAAACACCGGATGCAATATTTAATACTATCGTAGAAGATCCGGCATGCTTATGATATGATGCAGATGCGGTGCAATTAGTCAATATTAAGCAGAACCGGGGTCCTGACAATTAATTAATAGGTTCGAGTTATTTAGCTACCCTGCAATTTAAATGTTTACTTAACAAGGCAAAACATGGCATCAGTTCGCTACACAAATTTAAATGGAGCCATTATAAGACTAAAATAGCCCGCATATGGTCTCCATATTTAATTATGAGGTGAATCGGCATAATGCCCCCAACCCACATGATATGCATGCGAGATGAACAATTAATATGCGACAATTGATAATGTCATATTATAAAATAGGGGCTTAGGGGCACACATCTGGGTTTGGAAGATCTTGGATTCCGGGGGTTTCGGGGTCTGGTCTCAGGGTTCGACGGGGTCAGCGGGACTTGGTTTGGCGTCGGTGGCTCATCGAATTTGCCCTGGTCGGTGTCGATCTTGTTGTCATGAAGATCTTGTTGGGTCCTCGTATCGGGTCGGTCTTGGCGTTTGGGATGAAGAACTTGGCGTCCTTCGGTTCCATGTCGACGGTCTTGTCGTCTGAGAATGAGTACTTGTTGTTCCATGATGGAGATCTCGAGGCAACGGCGTCACCGGGTCCGGTAGGGGTCCTCGGCATTCCTTTGTCGGCACACCTGGGGGTCTCGATGTCTTCGGATCCCACCTTGATCATCGGTCATGGACTTGTGTCGATGTTCGTCGGCGGACTTGGTGTCGGTTGTTTCGAAGATCTTGTCGACACACTGTCGGCACATAGATCTTGGTGTCCCCTCGCTCGTCAGGAAACCTTCGTGGGAGCCGCTCGGGTACACAGGTACGACGCGCATGTCTTGTCTTGGTGATGGCCCGTTTTGGGGAGCAGAAACACCAACCAATAGCTGGTGCTACACGAGCACCCTATCTCCCGAGACCTGTAGAGCATCAACACGGGACGGGAGCAGCATCAACGCTTGCAGTAGGACGGACGCAGAAGGCGAGGCAGAGCGGAGGCCGCGACGGCGCGGAGGCGAGGGGGTCGCAAGGCGGCGACATGCGAGGATCCGGCAGGGCACAAAGCGGGGCCAGGAGACGTGGCTCGGAGGCGGAAGGGAGGTGGGCGACCAGCGGAGGCGGTAGGCTCTCTGGCGGCATGGAGGGCTTCGACGGACCGTGTCTGTGGCAAGCCGCGGCGGCTCGTAAGGAGCCGACGGTGGCCGCATCTGCGGCGGCTCGCGGGAGCTCGAGGTCGGGGGGCTTGCACGATGGCGGCGCTGGCCTGGCGGAGAGGCGGCCGGGCGTAGGGCCGAAGGCGGTGGGTAGGCGGAGTAGTGACACGGAGGCGACGGTCAGGCGAGCTGGGTGCAAGGAAGGGCGGCACCAGAGCTGCGGGGAACAAGGCGAGGCAGGGCCGGCGAGGCGGCCTGACGCTTGAGGCGGAGGGGATCGAGCCGAAGGGAGGGAGGAGGAGAGGCTAGAGAAGAGCGGGGAGAGGGAGCCCTCGCTGTCTTCGCGGCGGCGGGGAAGATGCGGGAAGGAGCGCCGCCGGCGGAGCTCTGCAAGCGAGGGAGAGGACGAAAGCGGGGGAATCGGGGCTAGCAGGCGGATGAGGCGACGCGGTCGCACGGGGTGGGCCAAGGGGAGCTGTCGGTGGTGGGCGGGTGGGACCAGGGCGACGTGGCGCGCTGCGAGTGGAGGGAGTGAGGTGGCAGGGTTGGCGATCAGGTGGGGGTGTGGTCGGCAGGTGGGCGGGAGATGGTGGTGGGATGCACGCCTAGGTGGTGGCGGCTAGGAGGGAAAATGAGGGAGGAGGGGTAGGTGGCTGGGGTGGTTAGCTAGGGTTAGGATAGGTTAGATTTTGGGTGTTTTTATTGGGGGTGGCCGGCTGGGCCGGTTTGGCCTGGTTCGGCTGCCCCCTAAAAATAATATAAATATTTTATTATTTAAAACGGGGCTTTTGCAAACCGTTTTTAGACAAAACAAAATAATCCGGAAGAGCAGTGGTTTATAGTTTGAATAAAAGACGGGGCGTTTAGAAAATAAAAAGACTTTTCGAAAATAGTTTTAGACAAAACCATGCATGATGATGACGATGCTCAAATGCAATGTGGCATGATGACATGAGCATGCGGTCATGATGATGCAATGCACAAAAACACAACGATTTTCTAGTAGTGGTTTTAGCGGGGCGCCACAATTCGACACCCATAACAATGGATCTCGCCTTCGAGATCTGCCTCATGGTATGGGGAAGAAGGTCGGCGATCTGAATCTTCTCGCTTCGTGTAGATCCTCGCGACACCACTAACAAGAGGTCGTTGTCCGTGATCGTCGAGAGAACACTCCGGGAAAAAAGGACGAAGATAAATGTCTCAAAAGATAAGGCCACCTTTAACTTCCGTGGAAGGAGTGAAAATTGCATTGATCCTCCAATTCAATATACAAAAGCGAATGATAAGAGTAGTGGTATGGTCATGAATCCACCCCACACTCAAAACATTACTCCGTACGTGAATAGCAGAATTATACAACCAACTCTCGGAATCAGACTGAAGATCTCGACAAGCGAGGTTAGGAAGAAAGGAGTGATGCAGACTCTGCATCGGATCTGGCGTAGATGATGTCGTCGTGTCAGAAAACACCGGAAGGCACGAGAAGGAACAAAGAGAAGTCCAATAGATGAAGGATTCCTTAGATAGCATGAGGACCGGATGTAGAAGTACCGTTACCCAAAGAGGAAGTGAAACCCTGACGGTACGATGGAAACCCAACCACGAGAAAACCTGGACTTGAAGAAAATATAAGAGGGTAGAATCAAAACACGCAGAGGTAAGAGGAGAACAGCAGAGGGATAAGGAGTAAAAGCAGACCTAATCAGATCTATCCCGCCGATTTTGAAAAATAGTTTTGACACTCTAGATCGTCGTTTAGCTAGGTTATCCTACAGGCTGGACTTGTGGGGTATCGTAACTGCTGAGCTCTGATACCACTCTGTAACACCCTCGAATCGGCCCTATGCAAGTTTTAGTGCTTCCCGCCAAACCCGCATAGAAACGATTCAAGGACGCCCACCAGGCACTTTCGTGCGGGTGGAAAACAAAGTAATACCATTACACAACAGTCCTCGATGGGACCCACCGAACAGATATATATATATACAACACAACTCCAAGAGTCAAGATTACAGATATACACTACAAAGATCCAAATCACCTTGAAAATGATACAGCGTCCGACTACGGACAAGATGCAAATGGGGCTAAGAGCCCTGGAGAATAACCAATGGCGTCCATAACCCTGCCCAGGCCAAGCCGGAAGGGTAACCCTGCTAACGACGTTGATCTCAAACCTGCTAAAACAAAAGGGGTGCCGACAAAGGGCAAAGGAAAAAGAGGAGCATCAGTACTGAGGCCAGTACACAGCGAGGCTAGAATTCGGCGGCTCTCGCCTACATAGGTATGGTGGACTGAAGCGGCAGCGAAGCATGCACTAAACAACCTATAGAGACTCCATACATCTGTCAGCTATTAGAGAGGGGTAAGAAAGACCTATTGGAATCCAACCTGAGACTAATACCAATCATACCCATCCTGGTATTCCCCCTCGAGACCAAACGAGGAAGTCAAACCGAGGAACTCGCACAGTTGGCAGTTTTATTCATTCCATTATAGTTGAAGCACTTACTAGTCAGATATAGACAACACGAGTCATCCTAAAGCATAAGTAATGGGCAGTTTCAATTACCATTCTGTGGTAGTTGGAACCTTTACTAGTCAGATATAATTGTCCTGAGGAAACCCAAAACCCAACAATTGTTGGCACTTTTATCACATTCCATTGGAGTTGCAATACTTACTAGGCAGGTATAGTATGACACAGATCACCACAGTTCCACCAGTTGTTGGCATTTTTATTATCCATTCCATTGTAGTGAAGCTGATTACTAGTCACATATTAAGTCAAATTTATAGCACTACTTTAGTTATGCTTGTCTATGATCGAGATACTGTGCTCCAAGTTGTCCATAACCGCGGACATGGCTTTCAGAAAGATTTACCCTGCAGGGGTGCACAAATAGCAACACACACACGATCGACCTCGGAAAAACCAAAGCAAAACCCAACAAGGCTTTCACGACAAAGCAATCACAGGATTCAGAAAATATTTCAGGGGGCCACCCCATTAAGCTACCCGCAAAGAAGTTGGCCAGCTCCGAGACGAACCCAAGGTTTGCGCCAATGGCTGTAAACGACTGGGAACCCGAAAGTGTGACTGGGCTTGTCGATACCGCGAAAAACACTCCGCAATTCTAAACAGTACAGGTGCTCCACGCACAATCTTAAATAAAGCAGTAAAGCATGGCATAAGTACAGGATAGTAATACATCCCCAAACTACTTGTGGCCCCAAGAAATAAGAAATGAATCAAGCTCTGGCTAAGGGGGAGTCATAGAGTCTCCCGTATGTGGATAGTGCGAATAGTCAAGGAATAGGTATCAAGTACTCGGGGTCCTACGGGACACAAGTGAGCGTGGAAGAACCAAATAACATCTATTTCCCACCGATGCCTCTGCATTAGTTATATCTAGCAATTTAATAGTTGTATTTAAAGTCATGACCATCTCCACCATTAAGCATCTCCACCATTTATCATGTGCCAACTTGCCGTCAACGGTGGAACGACAACAACGCGAAGCAACACATAAGCAAGCAACTACGACTCGCAAGGCCGACTATCTATCAAACAACTGGCAATAGGATGTGTCCATGGCAATATAGAGGCTGCACGGGATATAACTGGTGCACGGAAACTAAAGCATCGCGACACGAATAGCAATAGATCAACATGAGGAAATAAAGACTATAAATGCAAAATAGGTAGAAAGGGGGAGAGATGCTCGCCTGGGAAACACTGCCGAAGGATCATATCCGGAGAACTTGTCGATACTCGCATCCACTCATCGGTCTAATCCACGAAGAAGCAAACACTAGAAGAAACACCGGATGCAATATTTAATACTACCGTAGAAGATCCGGCATGCTTATGATATGATGCAGATGCGGTGCAATTAGTCAATATTAAGCGGAACCACGGTCCTGACAATTAATTAATAGGTTCGAGTTATTTAGCTACCCTGCAATTTAAATGTTTACTTAACAAGGCAAAACATGGCATCAGTTCGCTACACAAATTTAAATGGAGCCATTATAAGACTAAAATAGCCCGCATATGGTCTCCATATTTAATTATGAGGTGAATCGGCATAATGCCCCCAACCCACATGATATGCATGCGAGATGAACAATTAATATGCGACAATTGATAATGTCATATTATAAAATAGGGGCTTAGGGGCACACATCTGGGTTTGGAAGATCTTGGATTCCGGGGGTTTCAGGGTCTGGTCTCAGGGTTCGACGGGGTCAGCGGATCGGTCTTCGGAGGTCGTCGCAGGACTTGGTTTGGCGTCGGCGGCTCATCGAATTTTTCCTGGTCGGTGTCGATCTTGTTGTCATGAAGATCTTGTTGGGTCCTCGTATCGGGTCGGTCTTGGCGTTTGGGATGAAGAACTTGGCGTCCTTCGGTTCCATGTCGACGGTCTTGTCGTCTGAGAAGGAGTACTTGTTGTTCCGTGATGGAGATGTCGAGGCAACGGCGTCACCGGGTCCGGTAGGGGTCCTCGGCATTCCTTTGTCGGCACACCTGGGGGTCTCGATGTCTTCGGATCCCATCTTGATCATCGGTCATGGACTTGCGTCGATGTTCGTCGGCGGACTTGGTGTTGGTTGTTTCGAAGATCTTGTCGGCACACTCTCGGCACACAGATCTTGGTGTCCCCTGGCTCGTCAGGAAACCTTCGTGGGAGCCGCTCGGGTACACAGGTACGACGCGCATGTCTTGTCTTGGTGATGGCCCATTTTGGGGAGCAGAAACACCAACCAATAGCTGGTGCTACACGAGCACCCTATCTCCCGGGACCTGTAGAGCATCAACTGGGGACGGGAGCAGCATCAGCGCTTGCAGTAGGACGGACGCAGAAGGCGAGGCAGAGCGGAGGCCGGGACGGCCCGGAGGCGAGGGGGTCGCAGGGCGGCGACATGCGAGGATCCGGCAGGGCACGTGGCTCGGAGGCGGAAGGGAGGTGGGCGACCAGCGGAGGCGGTAGGCTCTCTGGCGGCATGGAGGGCTTCGACGGACCGCGTCTGTGGCAAGCCGCGGCGGCTCGTAAGGAGCCTACGGTGGCCGCGTCTGCGGCGGCTCGCGGGAGCTCGAGGTCGGGGGGGGGGGGCTTGCACGACGGCGGCGCTGGCCTGGCGGAGAGGCGGTCGGGCGTAGGGCCGAAGGCGGTGGGGAGGCGGAGTAGTGACACGGAGGCGACGGTCAGGCGAGCTGGGTGCAAGGAAGGGCGGCACCGGAGCTGCGGGGAACAAGGCGAGGCAGGGCCGGCGAGGCGGCCTGGCGCTTGAGGCGGAGGGGATCGAGCCGAAGGGAGGGAGGAGGAGAGGCTGGAGAAGAGCTGGGAGGGGGAGCCCTCGCTGTCTTCGCGGCGGCGGGGACGATGCGGGAAGGAGCACCGCCGGCGGAGCTCTGCAAGCGAGGGAGAGGACGAAAGCGGGGGAATCGGGGCTAGCAGGCGGATGAGGCGACGCGGTCGCACGGGGTGGGCCAAGGGGAGCTGTCGGTGGTGGGGGATGGGGCCAGGGCAACGTGGCGAGCTGCGAGTGGAGGGAGTGAGGTGGCAGGGTTGGCGATCAGGTGGGAGTGTGGTCGGCAGGTGGGCGGGAGATGGTGGTGGGATGCACGCCCAGGTGGCGGCGACTAGGAGGGAGAATGAGGGAGGAGGGGTAGGTGGCTGGGGTGGTTAGCTAGGGTTAGGATAGGTTAGATTTTGGGTGTTTTTATTGGGGATGGCCGGCTGGGCCGGTTTGGCCTGGTTCGGCTGCCCCCTAAAAATAATATAAATATTTTATTATTTAAAACGGGGCTTTTGCAAACCGTTTTTAGACAAAACAAAATAATCCGGAAGACCAGTGTTTTATAGTTTGAATAAAAGACGGGGCGTTTAGAAAATAAAAAGACTTTTCGAAAATAGTTTTAGACAAAACCATGCATGATGATGACGATGCTCAAATGCAATGTGGCATGATGACATGAGCATGCGGTCATGATGATGCAATGCACAAAAACACAACGATTTTCTAGTAGTGGTTTTAGCGGGGCGCCACAATTCGACTCCACTAACAATGGTTCTCGCCTTCGACATCTGCCTCATGGTATGGGGAAGAAGGTCGGCGATCTGAATCTTCTCGCTTCGTGTAGATCCTCATGACACCACTAACAAGAGGTCGTTGTCCGTGATCGTCGAGAGAACACTCCGGGAACAAAGGGCGAAGATAAAGGTCTCAAAAGATAAGGCCACCTTTAACTTCCGAGGAAGGAGTGAAAATTGCATTGATCCTCCAATTCAATATACAAAAGCGAATGATAAGAGTAGTGGTATGGTCATGACTCCATCCCGCACTCAAAACATTACTCCGTACGTGAATAACAGAATTATACAACCAACTCTCGGAATCAGACTGAAGATCTCGACAAGCGAGGTTAGGAAGAAAGGAGTGATGCAGACTCTGCATCGGATCTGGCGTAGATGATGTCGTCGTGTCGGAAAACACCGGAAGGCACGAGAAGGAACAAAGAGAAGTCCAACAGATGAAGGATTCCTTAGATAGCATGAGGACCGGATGTAGAAGCACCGTTACCCAAAGAGGAAGTGAAACCCTGAAGGTACGACGGAAACCCAACCACGAGAAAACCTGGACTTGAAGAAAAGATAAGAGGGTAGAATCAAAACACGCAGAGGTAAGAGGAGAACAACAGAGGGATAAGGAGTAAAAGCAGACCTAATCAGATCTATCCCGCCGATTTTGAAAAATAGTTTTGACACTCTAGATCGTCGTTTAGCTAGGTTATCCTACAGGCTGGACTTGTGGGGTATCGTAACTGCTGAGCTCTGATACCTCTCTGTAACACCCTCGAATCGGCCCTATGCAAGTTTTAGCGCTTCCCGCCAAACCCGCATAGAAACGATTCAAGGACGCCCACCAGGCACTTTCGTGCGGGTGGAAAACAAAGTAATACCATTACACAACAGTCCTCGATGGGACCCACCGAACAGATATATATATATATACAACACAACTCCAAGAGTCAAGATTACAGATATACACTACAAAGATCCAAATCACCTTGAAAACGATACAGCGTCCGACTACGGACAAGATGCAAATGGGGCTAAGAGCCCTGGAGAATAACCAATGGCGTCCATAACCCTGCCCAGGCCAAGCCGGAAGGGTAACCCTGCTAACGACGTTGATCTCAAACCTGCTAAAACAAAAGGGGTGCCGACAAAGGGCAAAGGAAAAAGAGGAGCGTCAGTACTGAGGCCAGTACACGACGAGGCTAGAATTCGGCGGCTCTCACCTACATAGGTATGGTGGACTGAAGCGGCAGCGAAGCATGCACTAAACAACCTATAGAGACTCGATACATCTGTCAGCTATTAGAGAGGGGTAAGAAAGACCTATTCGAATCCAACCTGAGACTAATACCAATCATACCCATCCTGGTATTCCCCCTCGAGACCAAACGAGGAAGTCAAACCGAGGAACTCGCACAGCTGGCAGTTTTATTCATTCCATTATAGTTGAAGCACTTACTAGTCAGATATAGACAGCACGAGTCATCCTAAAGCATAAGTAGTGGGCAGTTTTAATTACCATTCTGTGGTAGTTGGAACCTTTACTAGTCAGATATAATTGTCCTGAGGAAACCCAAAACCCAGCAATTGTTGGCACTTTTATCACATTCCATTGGAGTTGCAATACTTACTAGGCATGTATAGTATGACACAAATCACCACAGTTCCACCAGTTGTTGGCATTTTTATTATCCATTCCATTGTAGTGAAGCTGATTACTAGTCACATATTAAGTCAAATTTATAGCACTACTTTAGTTATGCTTGTCTATGATCGAGATACTGTGCTCCAAGTTGTCCATAACCGCAGACACGGCTTTCAGAAAGATTTACCCTGCAGGGGTGCACAAATAGCAACACACACACGATCGACCTCGGAAAAACCAAATCAAAACCCAACAAGGCTTCACGACGAAGCAATCACAGGATTCATAAAATATTTCAGGGGGCCACCCCATTAAGCTACCCGCAAAGAAGTTGGCCAGCTCCGAGATGGACCCAAGGTTTGCGCCAATGGCTGTAAACGACTAGGAACCCGAAAGTGTGACTGGGCTTGTCGATACCGCGAAAAACACTCCGCAATTCTAAACAGTACAGGTGCTCCACGCACAATCTTAAATAAAACAGTAAAGCATGGCATAAGTACAGGATAGTAATAAAGCCCCAAACTACTTGTGGCCCCAAGAAATAAGAAATGAATCAAGCTCTGGCTAAGGGGGATTCATAGAGTCTCACGTATGTGGATAGTGCGAATAGTCAAGGAATAGGTATCAAGTACTCGGGGTCCTACGGGACACAAGTGAGCGTGGAAGAACCAAATAACATATATTGCCCACCGATGCCTCTGCATTAGTTATATCTAGCAATTTAATAGTTGTATTTAAAGTCATGACCATCTCCACCATTAAGCATCTCCACCATTTATCATGTGCCAACTTGCCCTCAACGGTGGAACGACAACAACGCGAAGCAACACATAAGCAAGCAACTACGACTCGCAAGGCCGACTATCTATCAAACAACTGGCAATAGGATGTGTCCATGGCAATATAGAGGCTGCATGGATATAACTGGTGAGCGGAAACTAAAGCATCACGACACGGATAGCAATAGATCAACATGAGGAAATAAAGACTATAAATGCAAAATAGGTAGAAAAGGGGAGAGATGCTCGCCTGGGAAACACTACCGAAGGATCATATCAGGAGAACTTGTTGATACTCGCATCCACTTATCCGTCTAATCCGCGAAGAAGCAAACACTAGAAGAAACATCGGATGCAATATTTAATACTACGGTAGAAGATCCGGCATGCTTATGATATGATGCAGATGCGGTGCAATTAGTCAATATTAAGCGGAACCAGGGTCCTGACAATTAATTAATAGGTTCAAGATATTTAGCTACCCTGCAATTTAAATGTTGTCTTAACAAGGCAAAACATGGCATCAGTTTGCTACAGAAATTGAAATGGATCCATTATAAGACTAAAATAGCCCGCATATGGTCTCCATATTTAATTATGAGGTGAATCGGCATAATGCCCCCAACCCACATGATATGCATGCGAGATGAACAATTAATATGCAACAGTTGATAATGTCATATTATAAAATAGGGGCTTAGGGGCGCACATCTGGGTTCGGAAGATGTTGGATTCCGTGGGTTTTGGGGTCCGGTCTCAGGGTTCGACGGGGTCAGCGGGATCGGTCTTCGGAGGTCATCGCAGGACTTGGTTTGGCGTCGGTGGCTCATCGAATTTTCCCTGGTCGGTGTCGATCTTTTCGTCACGAAGATCTTGTTGGGTCCTTGTATCGGGTCGGTCTTGGCGTTTGGGATGAAGAACTTGGCGTCCTTCGGTTCCATGTCGACGGTCTTGTTGTCCGAGATGGAGTACTTGTTGTTCCATGATGGAGATCTCGAGGCAACGGTGTCACCGGGTCCGGTAGGGGTCCTCAGTGTTCCTTTGTCGGCACACCTGGGGGTCTCGATGTCTTCGGATCCCATCTTGATCATCGGTCATGGACTTGCGTCGATGTTCGTCGACGGACTTGGTGTCGGTTGTTTCGAAGATCTTGTTGGCACACTCTCGGCACGCAGATCTTGGTGTCCCCTGGCTCGTTAGGAAACCTTCGTGGGAGCCGCTCGGGTACACAGGTACGACGCGCAGGTCTTGCTTGGTGATGGCCCGTTTTGGGGAGCAGAAACACCAACCAATAGCTGGTGCTACACGAGCGCCCTATCTCCCGGGGACATGCAGAGCATCAACACGGGACGGGAGCAGCATCAGCGCTTGCAGCAGGACGGACGTGGAAGGCGAGGCAGAGCGGAGGCCGCGACAGCGAGGAGGCGAGGGGGTCACAGGGCGGCGACACGCGAGGATCCGGCAGGGCACAAAGTGGGGCCAGGATGCCTGGCTCGGAGGCGGAAGAGAGGTGGGCGACCGGCGGAGGCGGTAGGCTCTCTGGCAAGCTGCAGCGGCTCGTAAGGAGCCGACGGTGGCCGCGTCTATGGCGGCTCACGGGAGCTCGAGGTCGGGGGGCTTGCACGACGGCGGCGCTGGCCTGGTGGAGAGGCGGCCGGGCATAGGGCCGAAGGTGGCGGGGAGGCAGAGTACTGACGCGGAGGCGACGGTCAGGCGAGCTGGGCGCGAGGAAGGGCGGCGCCGGAGCTGCGGGGAACGAGGCGAGGCAGGGCCAGCGAGGTGGCCTGGCGCTTGACGGAGGGGATTGAGCCGAAGGTAGGGAGGAGGAGAGGCTGGAGAAGAGCGCGATGGGGGAGCCCTCGCTATCTTCGCGGTGGCGTGGGACGATGCGGGAAGGAGCGCCGCCGGCGGAGCTCTGCAAGCGAGGGAGAGGACGATGGCGGGGGAATCGGGGCTAGCAGTCAGGTGAGGTGACACAGTCGCATGGGGTGGGCCAAGGGGAGCTGTCGGTGGTGGGGGGGTGGGGCCAGGGCGACGTGGCGCGCTGCGAGTGGAGGGAGTGACGTGGCAGGGTGGGCGATCAGGTGGGGGTGTGGTCGGCAGGTGGGCGGGAGATGGTGGTGGGATGCACGCCTAGGTGGCGGCGGCTGGGAGGGAAAAGGAGGGAGGAGGGGTATGTGGCTGGGGTGGTTAGCTAGGGTTAGGATAGGTTAGATTTTGGGTGTTTTTATTGGGGGTGGTCGGCTGGGCCGGTTTGGCCTGGTTCGGCTGCCCCCTAAAAATAATATAAATATTATATTATTTAAAACGGGGCTTTTGCAAACCATTTTTAGAAAAAACAAAATAATCCGGAAGACCAGTGTTTTATAGTTTGAATAAAAGACGGGGCGTTTAGAAAATAAAAATAGACTTTTCGAAAATAGTTTTAGACAAAACCATGCATGATGATGATGATGCTCAAATGCAATGTGGCATGATGACATGAGCATGCGGTCATGATGATACAATGCACAAAAACACAGCGAGTTTCTAGTAGTGGTTTTAGCAGGGCGCCACAATTGGTTAATCCAAAAGACATGACATTGTACTGATCAATCCATATCTGGTGGTGAAGGCAGTCTTTGGGATATCTGTCGCACAGATATTCAATTGATGATAACCAGTTCTAAGATCAATCTTAGAAAACACTCTAGCACCAGTCAGTTGATCAAACAAATGTTCTATCTTGGTAGTGGTTACTTGTTCTTGATGGTGACATCATTCAACTTCCGATAATCCGTACACAAACGGTTGGCACCATCCTTCTTGTCAACGAACATAACAGGTGATCTCCATGGCGATGCACTTGGTTGTATCAAACCTTTTCCCAACAGATCAGCAAGTTGCTTCTTCATTTCCACCAATTTAGATGGGTTCATACTATTGGGTCTCTGAGCTATGGGTCCAGTTCCAGGAATTAGTTCAATGATAAACTCGATATCCCAATCTGGGGGCATACCGGATAATTCATCTGGGAACACATTGGGGTATTCACAGACTACTCTGACTTGGAAAATGGTGGTTGTTGGGGATATACTTTCCGGGTATCCTCACAGTTCCTCACTGACCAGGGTGGCCCACTTCGGGTTAGAGCTTTGCTTCACGGGCGGCCCAGTCTGGAGAGAAGACGGAGTCCAATCCGGCTACGGGAAGGCCTAGAAGACTTACCGACTTAGGCCCATAATGTTACTTGTAGTTCAAGATGTACTCTGTAACCAACTCTTAGTCGTAGCCGGATTGATCTCTCCTGTAAACCCTAGGCCGGATATCTATATAAGCCGGCCTAGGGAGAGCCTTTAGGGCAACACCTTACAACACAATAGTCTACAATCTCAACTCGCACAGGCGAAACCCTTGTAACCCATATTCCGGCTCTGCCGTATTAATGGATTGCTAGCAGGAGTAGGATCCATCCAAAGCCGGCAGATCCAAACCTGGGTAAACTTGTGTGCTCACCGTCCTGGAATACCGTACGTCTCACACCCCTCTCTTCCGCACGCCTCGAGGACCCCCTCATGGCGTACTTGTCCTCAATCCGACGACATTTGGCGCCCATCGTGGGGCAAGTGAGCTTTGGATCTGCGTTCCGAGCGGAATCTGCAAGAATCGGAATCGGCGAGACCATCGCCATCGGTCGCATCCTCTACGCCAGCGACGTCCCTCTCATCGTTCTCGACGAGACTTGGATTTCAGCTAGGGAGGCCGTGACTGCCTATACAATCATGTCTTTTGGCGAGATCGATGTTTACATCGGTTTCACTGAACCTGCCCAACCCACCCTAGCGGTGATGATAGAGGCAGAAGAATCTTCTGGGTCCCCTTTGTCCGTGGAGGCGGCAGAGTTCTGGATCTCAGAAAACCCTAATCCCACCAAGCCCGCACCAGTCGCGGAGATAGTGGAGAAATCTGAGCCTGAAGAAGACCTCACGGTCCAAGTCGAATCTGGAGTAGATCTCCCTGGAGAAGCCGAATCCTAGATCGACCAACCCGTGGAAGTCAAAATCCAGGAGGAGCATATCAACGACACTAATTCCGGCTCTGACGATGCCAAGACAGACAGGCCTTTCCTCAGGTACACACTAAGATGTATGATACTGCAAGGCGCAAGCGCAGATGCAATCCTCGAGACCATTAAAAGTTTCAACATGGCTGACCGCGAAAGCCGCAGGTACCTCAGGAAGCATGCGTCGCACTTCGTCGGATATGTTGGATCCGGATCCGGCTTTGCCGATGCTGGAGAAAACACCGATTCGGTGCTAGAGGCAATTGGAACAAACGCCGACGTTCCCGCATCCTCAGATGAATCTATGACGTCGGCAGATTTCCGAAAATTCTCCGCGGAATATGAAGAGGAGTACAACTACAAAGCTGCAGAAGAAGGAGAAGCCATGGATGAAGGATCCAGAGAACACTCTCCCAAAGCGCAGGATGACATGGACGTCGGAGATAATCCCGAAGTCTAGATGTCCGAAATACCGATCAGAGCTTGACTCTGGGAAACGGACCCAAAGCCGTCTTTGCTACCGGCGCTGCCAAGAAGGCAAAGAAGAAGAACAAGAAAAACAAGACCCCGGCAAAAGACCCTCTGACAGAGGAGGTGATTGCCGAGGAATACGAGGAAGACTCGGATGGAGCACTTATCCTAGACGAGCCGAAAAAAGAAGCATCAGTGGATGGACACGTGATCACAGAAGGTGCGCGTAAACTCATCGATGCCGCATTAACCACACCTATCCCTATAGCTGCAGAACTTACTGCAGATGAGCTGGACGAAAGGGCCCAAGCCCTAGAAGCGCGTCGTCAACAACTCCTCGATGAAGCCAAAAACATCGAGGTGGAGAAGAAACGCATGTCAACCAAGGAATACATGTCTCGGTTGCATCAAAAGACACGGAAGCGTCACACCAATGATGACCAATTCCCATGTGTCCGTGCCGTCCTTTTTGGGGACGAGATGGGGAAGCCACAGAAAGATAGCAACGGAGATTGGGTATACCCAACCCCAGTACATAATACCATGGCAGCCCGAGAAATTCTATCGGCTAATCCAGGACTAGAGGAGATCCGTTTAGGTATCAAGCTACTCAATAAGGGACTGGAGCAGCAGAAGGTCGCCTTGTCCGGAAGTCAAAAACTGGTCTCGGATTCTGACCAATGTCGCACAGATCCGGCATGGGCTGACGTAAGATCCCATTACGTTCAGGCACAGTACCATCACCCTGAACGCAGGGAAGACAATTATTCAAGAACTGGATTGTCGGGACAGCATCGCAGAGCTACACATAACTAGAGCAATGTAGCCCTAGCGGCCGAGAAGGACACGATCGCTGCACTGAATCCGAGGTATCCTCCCCGACGAGAGTTCAACGATCGAAAGGGAGAAGATAAGGAGAAACGTTAGGAGGAGGATCGTCAGAGAATGCCACCTCCTAGACATGAGAGCCGTCTGGCTGAGCCTCACCATGGTGGGAACGACGGACGAAGGAACGACGGAAACCATGCTGGAACAAGCCAGTAGGGGGCTCGTCGTAGTTAAGAACCTCCCCAGAACCGGAATAATGATGCTCCGGACGGAGACCGACGATCATCCGGAAACAATTCAGCTGCCCCACCCCCTCCACCAGCCAGTTATCACAGCGGCCCCCAAGGAGGGAAAGGAGGACGACATGGCGGAGGAGGTGGTGGTAGAAGACGAAGTCCGGCTCCAAGGCACCACAGCCACAACCGACATTCGGGACGATCCCTATCCCCGAATGACGCAAGGCACATGATCAACTCCAACATAGAGGCTCGGCGCTATGAAAACGATGACGTGTACGTGGGCCCAAAGTGCTTCGGACCACGCATCAGAGCTACAAAATTCCCGGAAGGATTTGCTATCTCAAGACATATCCAAGCCTACGACGGCATTGCTCGGCCAGACACCTGGTTGCAGGATTTCTTCCAAGATTGCTGCATCGCTAAAGGCGGAAACAGCCTGGTCGCAACCCGATATCTCCCACTTATGCTGCGGAAGATGGCGCGATCATGGCTCAATGAACTTCCGGCAAACACCATCCATAACTGGTATGACTTGCAAAGTGCGTTCTTTCGGAATTTTGAAGGCACATATCGGAGGCCCTGTTCGGTCGGAGACCTACAACGTTGCACCTAGAAAGCCGGAGAAACTTGTCGGGATTACCTCGGACAATGGATCGACACCAAGAACTCCTGTGAGGGAGTAAATGATCAAACTGCGATTGAAGCTTTCATCGCAGGACTCCCAATTGGTCTACTGCATCACCGCCTCAAGTGCGACAAGGTCACTGATTTGGGAGAGATGATAGAAATAGTGAGCAAGTATGTAGATGCTGACGACGACGGAGAAGGATTACTCAACGTCCTGGCTGTACCTCAGTCAGCAAAGACAAAGCAACAGGCTCAGAAGCGCAAAAATACCTCGGAAGAAAAACCCAACGCGGAGACAACGGTGGTCACTACTGTTTCCGGGTCTGGAGGACGAGGAGGACGTGGCGGAGGCCGCGGGCGTGGCCGTGGGACATCAAGGGTCCAAGGTAGAGGAGAGCAACAACCAGGCAAAACCCACACTTGGGCCGACATTACCAATAACCCATGTGTGCATCACTTGGACGCCAATGGGGGCTCGTCCCACACCAACGCTGAGTGTCGTTTTAATGACGACATCAAGAGAGATGATACCGCGGGCTACAAAGCTAAGCGGAAGAAGGGAAAGTAAAATCCCTAAAAAGACAAGGAGACCAAGGAAGATTCCGACATGGAGGAAGCTGATGCTTCAAATCCCAAGTCGGAAGGGAAGAAGACTTTTCCCACCAAGGACACTTACGGCACCTTCGTCGGATCTCAACCAGCAAAGGTAAAGAAAACAGTTCTCCACGAGCTCAATGCAACAGTTCCGGCTATCCCTCAATATTTGGACTGGTCGGAGGTGGCAATCACATTTGACCGCGCTGATCATCCGCCTAAGCTACACGTGCGAGGAATATACGCCTTAATCGTCAATCCACTTATTGACGGTTATGGTTTCTCCAAGACCCTCATGGACGGTGGTAGCAGCATCAATATTCTCTATGTCGAAACGCTACGCCGGATGAAGATCTCGGAAACACAGCTGAACCATAGCTCTGTGATGTTTCACGGAGTTGTCCCGGGAAGACAAGCTAATTCCCTGGGAGAGATCACTTTGGATGTTACTTTTGGAACTCCAAAGAATTATCGGACGGAGGCACTTTCCTTTGAAGTGGTCCCTTTCAAGAGCGCATACCACGCTATATTCGGACGTCCGGCTTTCTGGGATTTTATGGCTCGTCCGTGTTACATTTACAATATGATGAAAATTCCAGGTCCCAACGGCGTGATCACTATCAGAGGAAACCCGAAGAAAGCACGAGAGTGCGAAGATGGAAATGCCGCCTTTGCAGAAGCCGTGCTGCACGCCCAGGAGTACTAGGAGATCAAGAAGAGCATAGATCCGTCCGAGATGCCCGAAACGGAGAAGGAGGTGACAAAGCCAAATCCGGAGTTCAAGGCATCAGAAGAGACGAAGACGACGCCGTTTAAGGATGATGACCCCTCCAAGGTGACCCAGATAGGTGTAAGCCTAAGTAGCGCATAGGAAAGCGCGCTCGTCAAATTCCTTCAAGCAAATCAAGATATCTTCGCATGGCAGCCATCTGACATGACCGGAGTACCTAGGGAACTTGCCGAACACTCTCTAAATGTAAACCCGAACGCTAAACCCGTTAAACAGTCCTTACGACAGTTTGGCAATGAAAAGTGTAAGGCAATAGCTAAGAAACTAGCACGGCTCGAGTTAGCCGGATTCATAGAAGAGGTCATCCACACTGAGTGGTCGGTCAATCCTGTAATGGTCCCTAAAAAGGACACCACTGGTTTAAGTATGTGTGTTGATTATACTGCCTTGAACAAGGCTTGTCCAAAAGATCCGTTTGCTCTGCCTAGAATTGATCAAGTTATCGATTCTACAGCAGGCTCGGAACTCCTCTGTTTTCTCGACGCATATTCCGGTTATCACCAAATCCGGATGAAGGAATCTGACAAAGTCAAAACTTCATTCATAACCCCTTTCAGAACCTTCTGTTTTGTTACGATGCCCTTTGGGCTGAAGAACACAGGAGCTACGTACCAGCGCACGATGCAGCGTTGCCTCCATGACCAACTCAGACACAATGTACATGCATACGTGGATGATATCGCGGTCATGTCCAAAAATAAGGAAACGTTGATTTCCGACTTGGAGGAGACGTTCGCCAATCTACGAAAATACAACATCATGCTTAACTCGAAGAAATGCTTCTTTGGAATACCAGCCGGAAAATTGTTAGGTTTCATCGTGTCTCAAAGAGGCATAGAGGTGAACCGAGACAAATAAAGGCTATACTCAATATTTCTAGGCCAACTCGCCTGAAGGACGTTCAAAGATTAACTGGTTGCATTGCTGCGGTTAGTCGATTTGTAAGCCGGCTTGGTGAAAGAGCCACACCATTGTATAAACTCCTGAAAAAGACCACGAATTTTGTCTGGACCGACGAAGCTGAAGCTGCACTACAAGATCTGAAAAGAGTACTCTCATGTGCTCCTATCCTTGCAGCGCCGGAACCTCAGGAACCGATGTTGCTTTACATTGCTGCGACAAATAAGGTTGTCAGTATCGTCATGGTGGTGGAGAGACCAGAGGAAAATCAGGAACACCTGGTGCAGCGTCCGACGTACTTTGTCAGCGAGGTCTTGACAGAGTCCAAACAGCGGTATCCGTATTATCAAAAGTTGGCTTACGGTGTTTTTCTAGCATCTCGTAAGTTGCGACACTATTTTAAGGAGCATCGAATTACCGTGGTGAGCAAAGCTCCCATGAGAGACATAATCAATAATAGTGACGCCACAGGACGCATCGCCAAATGGGGAATAGAGCTCTCAGCTTTCGACATTGAGTATAAACCTCGGACAGCAATCAAATCCCAGATCCTTGCTGACTTTGTCACTGATTGGACAGAGACGAAGGAGAACAAGATCCTCCCTGAGTCGAAATATTGGACCCTCTTTTTCGATGGGTCTAAGGCTCGAGGGGGCTCGGGGGCTGGCGTGGTGCTGAAATCACCCCAAGGAGATAAACTTTTATACGTGTTGCAGATCCACTTCATAGCGACAAACAACATTGCCGAGTATGAAGCACTGCTGCATGGAATCCGGATTGCTAAGGATATTGGCATCCGACATTTGATGTGTTACGGAGATTCGGATCTTGTTGCTCAGCAAGTCTCGGATATTTGTAATGCAAATAAACACATGGCAGCATATAAAGCTGTCATGGATGATCTATCTAAATCGTTCGAAGGGTTTGAAGTTCAACACATCCCTCGAGCAGAAAATGAGGAAGCAGATGCACTATCTCGCATAGGCTCTGCACGGAAAGAGGTCCCGGATGGCGCTTTTTTAGAGCACCTTAAAGTCCCCTCGATAAAGGGAGTAGATGAGGAATATCCGACCAAATTCGACTCACCTTTGATAGCAGTTCTGGCTGTAATTCCCAGTTGGACTCAACCCTACCTCGATTATTTGGTAGATGGCAAATTACCCGAAGAAGAGGTGCTGAGCCGGCAGATCATCCACGAGCAAAAGCCTATACTATTGTTAAAGGTGAGATCCATAAAAGGAGTGTTTCTGGGGTCTTTCAGCGCTGTGTATCTCCGGAAGAAGGAGTGGAAATCTTAAGGGAAATCCACGAAGGCGAGTGTGGTCACCATGCTGCAGCCAAATCTTTAGTGGCAAAAGCTTTTAGACACGGATTTTTCTATCTTATAGCTCAAGGAGATGCCGAACGATTAGTCAAGACGTGCAAAGGCTGCCAAAAGTACGCCAAACAAGCTCATGTTCCGGCTGATCAGCTGCGAACAATACCTATAACATGGCCCTTTGCGGTCTGGGGGCTTGATATGGTAGGACCATTTAAACAAGCTCCAAGTGGATTTACTCACCTCTTAGTGATGGTGGATAAATTCACCAAATGGATTGAGGCTAAACCTATCACTAGTTGTGATGGAGCAATAGCCAAAAGATTTGTCGAGGATGTTATAATCTGGTATGGTTATCCGCATAGCATTATCACGGACAACGGGAGTAACTTCTCTATGGGAGAATTGGCTGAATTTTCCGATGAGAAAAATATCCGGCTTGACATTGCATCAGTCGCACATCCACAGGCTAACGGACAAGTCGAAAGAGCTAATGGTTTAATCTTACAAGGCTTGAAACCGAGACTCGAAGCACCACTACGACGTGCTGCGGGGGCTTGGGTAGAGGAATTACCCTCTGTAATTTGGAGTTTACGAACAACTCCGAACAGGTCAACAGGATACACACCTTCCTTCTTGGTCTATGGCGCATAAGCAGTTCTTCCTAGTGATTTAATTCATACTTCTCCTAGAGTGGCCGCGTATATCAAAGAGGATGCCAAGATTTCTCGACAAAATGATCTCGACTTAGTCGAAGAAGTTCGCGTCGTTGCTGAAATGAGATCTACAGCCTATCAGCAGAAGTTACGCAAGTATCATAGCCAGAGAGTCCGAAACAGATCTTTCAATAAAGGTGATTTGGTTCTCCGGCTTGTGCAACAAAGAAAGCACAAACTTTCCCCAGTATGGGAAGGGCCCTTTTTAGTTAGTCGAGTATTGCACAATGGATCGTACTACTTAACTGACATGAGGCCAGTCAAAGAAAGACCTGCTACTAAGAAGAGAAAGAGAGCTGGAGGCAGTACAAATACGGATGAATTAGACAGACCGTGGAATATTGCTCATCTACGTCCCTTTTATTCTTAGTTTATTCTTCTTTGTAATCATATATATGTACATGTTCTTTGAGAAATAAAAGTTTTGGTTGCCTCAAGTTTTTCTGAGAAGTTTTTACCATCTTATTTCCAAATGATCATGTTATAGTCGAAAATCCCAGAATGCTTGAAAGTACTTTATGCTCATGTTTGTTCTGGTCTAGATTTCCGACTCTAAAACTGATACCTTCGGGTATAACTGGTCTAGATTTCTAGTCTTTACTTTGGTTATTTGTCTGATTGCTGGATGCGGGTATTTTCCGAGTAGTGAAATGTTGGTACTAGAAGCCGGCTTTGTTTCCGAGTTTAAACTGGTTTAGCAAGTGAGCTCCGTTGCTCGGCAAAGTTTCCGGCTGAAGGTTTAGCCGGCTCACGAAAGGGACGAGGCGGAAAGCCAGATAAACGATAAGTAGAGACGAAAAAATTCAAGTGCTTATGAAAATATTTCAGGCACACAAAAAAAAGCCAAAAGTGCTGAGTAGATAAAAAGCTTAGCACTAGCAAAAGTCAATAGTACTTAACATTTACAAAACGCATCATGTCTTTCTGGAATAATACATAGTTTT
Source organism: Avena eriantha (assembly GCA_910589775.1). NCBI lineage: Eukaryota > Viridiplantae > Streptophyta > Magnoliopsida > Poales > Poaceae > Avena > Avena eriantha. Next base: position 231,329,709 of record OU342744.1, on the reverse strand, counting down.
CTGGTCTATGATGCAGGAGGAGATGAAGGAGCTGCCGACTCGCTGGTTACTCCGCCTTGATATCGTTCCGAGATGTCCGGATCTGAGGTGGTCCGTTCATCGTCGAAAACTTCTTCGGTTTCTTCTGGAGGAGGTGGAGGAGTAGCTACGCGGGTGAAGAAGGGGATCTCATAGCTGGTCAGATCAGCTACGTGACACCCGTATCCGGCGCAGGAGTGCATGATGGCTTGAAGATCTTGCTCCTGGCCGTTTTCGTCTACCTTGCAGTACCCTCTGGTCACTTGCCATATCTCCATGTTTCTATGGTGGCTCATGACCATGGTGAGAGCGTTCTACGCCAGTCCGCGTGTAGGACATGTTCCAGTCCCGAACAAGCTGCGGCATCTCCTTGGCCTTGTTTCGCACCTGAAAATCCAACATGCTTGGCATGTCCAGAATCCTGAGAGACTCGCCAATGTCCTCAAGGGACTGGCGGAAGTCATGAAGAAGATCACCGACTTAGGTAAGCCGGTGGGTGCGGGGCTCGGAGGAGGAAGAGTCTGTCAAGTTCAGAGGACCTATACACAAAACAAATCAAGAAAAATCCGACATTGATGAAAGTCGAAGAAATGATAAGTCAGACAGATGGAACGTACCAAGAATGACGTCGTCCATCTTGGTCTTCTCCTCCCGGAGACTCTGGAGTTCAGCCCGGAGCACCTCGGAGATGTCCTTCTCTCTGCCAAGCTCATTCTTAAGGTCCGAGATAATTTTATCTTGAGCAGCGATCTTGCGATCACGCTCTTCATTGGCCATGGAAGATGATTCCAGGACTTGAGCTATGCTCCTTTCATGATCCGCCTTGAGCTTATCCAGCTCTTGGCGAAGTCCCTTGTTCTCCACCACTAGGGTCTTGAGGTTCTCGGCCTCTTCAATCATAGCGATGGATTGTTTCACCAGCGCTGAAAGTCAAAAAAGAACAATAGTTCAGAAAAATTTTGGCACTCAAAAAAAACAGAAGACAAGGTTTGAATCTCGGAATGTTTACCTTCGGCTTCATCCTTGGCTACTTTGAGTTCGGTGTTTTTAAGCCGGAGAGCCTTGATCTCTCTCCGCTTATTGCAGACATTGGTAAGTAATTCCTGGTTATAGGAACATACTTTCTGTAAGTCAGAATACCCAAGGTCAGAAAGCTACTTAAGACTCGGGCTAATATTTTTTGCTAAATATCAGCACGAGCCTTGGGGGCTACACTAGTTCGTTCTTTGGCATCCTAATGAAAGCATAAACTCAGATTCTATATCCTACTTCATGCTTGGGGGCTAGAGGATATGATATAACATAATGTAAAAACAAGAGTTGGAATTCCGACTTACATATTTCTCGCGGGTGAGTTTGTCTAAACCCGCGTTCACTTCAACTTCCACCTTCTCGGCAAGAGTAAGAGGGACCACTAGGGCTGTTGGAAGCTCACCAGCCCTAATCCTCTCGTCGCGAAGGCGGACTTGAGCGAGAAGGTCGGAGAACTTGACGTCCTCTGCTTCTTGCGCTTCCTCTTTGGGGGATAAATGGCTTTTGTCCAGGACTTGCCTGGCCAGCCGCTGGATCTCCTCTGCAGATTTCCGAGACAGGCCAAACTTGGCAAGTCCCGGATTGCTGATGAGGTTATCGGCGAAGATTTCATCCGAGGGATCATTACCCGAAGAGGGTTCATCCTTATCTTGACCTGACGCACCTACGATGACGTCAGTTTGCGACCCAAGGATCGCAGGCTCTGTTGGAGGAGCCGGATCTTCTACAACCACCGGAGAAGGAATGATCGCCGGAGTTGCAGAAGGTTGAGGGGCAGGAGTTACCTCTTCACAACAGGCACTTTCTTTGTGCCAACAGCCACTGTCGGAGCTTTGCGCTTCTTGAGCGCAAGGTCCAGCAATGGGACCACTTCAGTCTCCTGAGAAAACTCAGGAGGATATCCTTCGAGTGGAGCAAGCTCCGACTTGGGGAGGTCAGCAAGCTGAAAACAACAAAGCATATCAGCATTGCAGTATATAACTTAAAGATTGAAACACATAAAAGGTGTATTGATGGAAGCTTACCGGCACCACGGGGTTTTCCGCCGTGTACATATCCATAGAAATCTCCGGAATCCTCCTCTCGATCCGCTCCTTGATCAGCCACTTGATCTGGCTGATGTAGCCTTGAGTTGTGTAGGATTTGGGGCTGATGCGAAGGGAGTATTTTTTGGAAGACATGATGGAGTGCATCAGTCTATCCCCGTGGTACTGAAGTGGCTGGATCCCACGTGAGACCCAGCACTGGACCAAGTCGGATCCCTTCAGACCCATGTACTTGATCAAATATTCGATCCACCTCTTCGCGAGGATCAGATCGTCGGTGAGAGCCGGAGCAGCCTCGTCCCAGGAAGGCTGGGCCGTGGCAGCTCTGTCGACAAAATCCGGCAAATCAGTAGCTTTGCCGGGAGCCGGAATATCCCTATGGTAGAAATAAGTGGCTGGCCATTGTTTGACCGAGTCACTGGCAGAAATTTTGGGATATGCCCGGTCACGTCTAAGTGAAAAGCTAATAGTGCCGGTGATGTAAGGAACACCGATAGTGATGGAATTTGTCCGGACATGGAAATAGTACCGGAAGAGAAGCAAACTCGGCTTAATGCCGAGAAAGCCCTCGCAAAGTGATGCATACGCACTCATCTCTAAGAGAGAGTTGGGAGGAAGATTGTGGAGTTGAACTCCGTAATGATCTATCACCTCGGAGAAGAACTCCAAGGGAGGAAAAGACAGACCTCGGTCAAGATGGGTGCCGAAGTGGACCCGCTCGCCGTCATGCGGGTTGGGGATGGTTTCGCTGGAGCCGCTCCACCAGTCGCCGGCGGCGAGAAGCCCCTCCTTCTCCACGTTCTTGAGGCCGTCCTCATCGAGGGCGCAGGGGATCCAGATTCCCCGGAAGCTTTCCTTCTCCGCTGCTGCTTCCGCCATCGCCGCCGCCGCTGCTGCCACCAAACCGGAGGAAGAAGATGATGAAGCCATTTCTCCGGTGAGAAGATGATCTGAAAGTGGCGACGCTGGGAGTTCTGTGGGGGGAAGGACGAGAGAGCTCTAAGCACGTAGGAGGATTGGGAGGAAAGGAAACGGCAAAGACTGGTGGAAATGAGAAGGAGAAATCCAAACCCCTTATATCCACCTAACTGCGCCAAGATTCGTGCAAATGCTACAGTGTAACCGCCACATGTCGTGGAAAGAATTGGGAAGGACCCACGCGATGATTGCGTCTCCTCGATCTCCACGCACGCATTGAAACAACGCCTCGGTTCCGCGAACCGCGGACCCACCAACGGTCGTGCTGACGGCACACCTGTCAGATGACGTGACTTGACCATGCTTGTGTCAGGTGGCGTAGAAACCAAGTTCCGGCTTAGTTTAAAATCGAGCTGGAAAATCCGAGTAACTAATTGATACGTCCGACTTATTTTTAAGACCCGGATCATATTTTTTGTTAAGTTTTAGGAACCCTTCAAGATTCTGCAAGCCGAAGTTCAAGCTAGACGATGATAAAATCCGACTTTGGATCTTGGAGGCCTCCGGGGGCTGCTGTTGGGGATATACTTTCCGGGTATCCTCACAGTTCCTCACTGACCAGGGTGGCCTACTTCGGGTTAGAGCTTTGCTTCACGGGCGGCCCAGTCAGGAGAGAAGACAGAGTCTAATCCGGCTAAGGGAAGGCCCAAAATACTTACCGACTTAGGCCCATAATGTTACTTGTAGTTCAAGATGTACTCTGTAACCAACTCTTAGTCGTAGTCGGATTGATCTCTCCTGTAAACCCTGGGCCGGATATCTATATAAGCTGGCTTAGGGAGAGCCTTTAGGGAAACACCTTACAACACAATAGTCTACAATCTCAACTTGCACAGGCGAAACCCTTGTAACCAATATTCCGGCTCTGCCGCATTACTGGATTGCTAGCAAGAGTAGGATCCGTCCAAAGCCGGCGGATTCGAACCTGGGTAAACTTGTGTGCTCACCGTCCTAGAATACCGTACGTCTCACACCCCTCTCTTCCGCACGCCTCGAGGACCCCCTCATGGCGTACTTGTCCTCAATCCGACGACAGTGGTCTTGGCTAAACTCTTCTTGAACTTGAATTGACGGGGCAATGTCTCAGATACATGTTCTACTGACACTCCGGTGCTACTGGTCATGGTTATAGCTTTCTTGGCACTGTCGATTAATCCTTGATGTTTCGACATCCAATCCATCCCTAGCACTACTTCCAAACCTTTGGTTCCAATTACTATTAGATTGACATAAAAATCTATCCCATGGATTCTGATAGGTATGACCTTGCTAATTTTTCGAGCTTTGGTAGTTGAACCTATCTGAACTATCATGACATGCTTTAAATTTTTGGGTTGAATCTTACTAGTGCATGCAAATTATTCTGTAAAAAACGAGTGCGATGCTCCAGAATCAAACAACACTATTGCTAGAACTGAGTTAACAGAAAACATGCCCAGCACGACGTCTGGCGCTTCCTGGGCTTCTTCAGCATTCATGTGGAAAAGACGGCCTTTATAGGTTGTGCGGGTTTCCTGGGGCGAATCTCTTTCTAGGCTGGACATGGCGCTGCTGTTGGGAAGGTGCAGTCACATTGGTGGTTGCGACAAGCTTCTTGGGGCACTCATTGGAGTAGTGACCCGTGACTCCGCATTCAAAGCAAGTGATCATTGACTTGTATTTGCCTGCGACAGGCACAACATTGTTTCTAGTCCTTGGGGCAGTATTGTTGTTGTTGTTGTTGGACTTTGGTGGTGCACAGTTGAAGTTATTGGAGTTGCCGGGGTTGTTGTTGTGGTTTCCTCCGGGCCTGGGGTTTCCTCCACCACGGTTGGGGTAGTTCAAACGGTTCATTGGGGGCATTTTGTTTCTTGGGGCATATCCTGCAGACGGGTTGGGGAGATACTTCGGGGTATGGTGGGGTCCTGGTTGGTGTATCATCCTACGCTTGCGGTTCTTGCTGGCTTGGTTGATCTTGCATTCCTTCTGAATTGCCGAATCCACTAAGGCTTCAAGGTCATCAAAGGGAATGTTGACTAGCACGGTCTGCATCTCATCATGCAGTCCATTCAGAAATCTCTCTTTCTTCTTTGCTTCGGTGTCGATCTCATCAAGTGCATAACTAGCTAGTGACATAAATTTGTCACGGTACTCAACCACTGTCATCCTACCTTGGTTTAGTTCTCTGAGTTGATCCCTCATCCTCTTAATCAGACCCGGGGGCACATGGGTTCTACTAAACTTGAGTTTGAACTCATCCCAAGTCATCATCTAACCTCCGTTCATGGTACAAGTACTATTCCACCAAGATCTTGCATAGCTGGACAAATAGTGGGTGGCAAACAACACCTTCTCATTAGCATCAACTCCTGCAACTTCTAGATTGTCTTCCATTGCCTGTAGCCAATCATCAGCATCTAAAGGTTCTTCTGACTTGCTAAACATAGGAGGGTTGGTATTCTGGAAGTTCTTGAGATTGGATCCATGGTGATGTTGGTTTCCATGGCCTTGATTATTGTGAGCCATTTGGGCTATCTGTTTAAGAGTGGCTAAGTTGGCTTGGCGTTCAGATCTACCAGCTTTAGGGTCAGAATTTAACATTTGCAGAATCTGCAACATTGAGTCCTAAGATGAGCTGCTTCCTCTAGGGTTTCCGTGAGTCATCTGAAGATTTAGATAGATAATGAGACAAGAGGGAAATTTCTATGGTTCATGGGTTTGTTTTCAAAAGCTTTACACTTTGAGTTTGACTCAAGTTTTGCAAACTAACAACTTCTTCTCATTCATTCATTCATTCATTCATTCATTCATTCATTCCAAACACACAAAACAAACACACACCACAACTAGAAAACATATGGTTTTAAGAACCATTATGTGAAGCTACGATATAGTGGGACCGGGTACAACTCACACCTACAATAGTGCTTAGGTGCGAGTACTCATCATCGGGGGTGTCGGGCTCCTCATTATCAATGAAGTCAGCATCATCCTCATCAGTGTTGTCCTCCATGGCTGCGTCCTCTAGTTAGTCATTGTCATCACTAAGGTAAGAGTGAATATCCCCACGGATGTCTTCACCTTACTCCTCCTTCTCCTCCAGCTAGATCTCCTGGTCGTGGATAGTCTCCTCCAGGGTGGATATTTTCTGACGAAGACGGGAAATGATGTGATCCTTTTTATCACGCTGGCAACAAAGAGACTTGTGCTCCCTAGCAAGCATGGCGAGGGTTTCCTTCCTTTCAGCGGCTTCAACATGGTTCTGGTTGGCGTAAGCACGGGAATTGTCTAACTCTTTCTACATCTCATGCAGCATGAAGGCCATGTGGTCCACGTGATGCTTCAACTCTGGATGTGCCAGCATGGCCAAAGGCTATCCCGTAGAGTCATGTCTTGCATAGTGGGCAAAACGGGTGCCGATGATCTGGTTGATGTTTTGTGCACACAGACGTGTAAGAGCTTCTTGCATTGCCCTAGCTAATCCGTCTAGCCAGTTGTTCTCCCTTACGCTGAACTGAATCTTGTCAGAAATAGGTGGCTCCATTTTTCCTCTTAGGTCAGCAACAATCAGCCACTATAGCTCCCCTCCAGATTGGTCATTGAGGTGTGCTCCGAAGAACTCCAGGTGCGGGCGTCCCAGATACTCCGAAAGCTGGTCCAGATCCCTCTCAAAGATAAGTCATCCTCCATTGCCCAACTGGTAAAACTTGCTATATTTGAACTTCGTCTATAAGCAATTGCGATGAGTAAGTTAGTGAGGTGATCAAGTGTGTCAAATTTTATGTAGAATTGTAAGAGTTTTGAGTAACAAGTGACCTCTTTTCGAAAGAATCTCAAGGATAAGAATGAGAATAGTTTTTTTTGTAAATACTCACTTGTTTGTTTTGAAACTAAGTTTTTCATGCGTCCATTCTAACTAGGGTCTCCTATGGTCAGGATGGCTCTGCTACAAACTTTTCAACACCCAGATTTTTAAGTCTAGATGCATGTTATGTCATACATCGCAATCCCAGGATTACCATATTTGCGAGACATAACAGAAGTGGTACCACAGTGCATCATCCATTACAATCCATAATAAAGGTCTTACAAATAAAGGATCTCATGATCCAGTCTTAATACAATCAAAGCAGCGGAAAGTAAATGTAGTAGGCTCCGTCTTCATGATCACATGCAATGCTGACGATGGGAGATGATCCTAGTTGTCATAGACCTCTTGCTGTCGATCTTCCGGGTAATCCTCCTCATAGTCTAGCCATGGGAATAGCCAGGGACAAAGCCATGAGTACTCTTTAAGTACTCGCCAACTAACACTAGAAAGAATAAGGTAAAGAGTGGAAGGAACCTTAAGCTCTAGTTTTGTTTGCAAAAAGCCAGGTTTATTTCATAAGCCTTAAGGGTAAAGACCTAAGTTTATTTCTCTACATTACTTAAGTGGGAACTCAGATTTCATGTCCACAACACTGTTGTGGTCAAGTCAAAGTCATATTTCAAGTCACAAATCATTTTGAAAACATCTGATAACAGAACAGTATGGCCACTCCAACTGTCGATAACCGCGAAAGCAGCTATTCGAATAGTTTGACACTCTGCAGATATTATACACTTTCACCATAAAATTTGATACATCCATCAGGGGTAACCCTGAATCATCATACTTGGTATGCGGATAATCAATCCTAACCTTTCAATTACACACCCTAGTATAGGCACCTCCCCTATGAGTTTGGCCTCTCATCCATGACCAACTGTCATCCTGGGCACTGCATAGGTGGACATTCATCACGAGGTGGCCTCTGCTCAACCTCTTCCGCAAGGGAACCCATACTAAGACATATAAAATTCCAGTCAAGCCCTACCCAACTCAGGTAATGTGGTTGTACGGTAAAATTGGAATGGTATCGCATCTGAATCCAACCATCAGTTTTATTAAAGTCAAGGCTCATGCCTCAAGAGTTTCATCATCAAACCATGGTGTATCATAATACATGTCAAAACATTTCAATAGAATGAATCATCATTCCAAGGTTTTCATAATCATTTTTACCAACTATTCCCATCTAAAGTAATCAAGTTTTAGATTAGCACTAGCCACTAAGGTTGAGGGTATCACTATTGAGGAGTGCTAATCAAGTATAAGTATCCAAGGCTAGTTCTATGATCTTGATGATCTCCATCCTATTTTCCACTAATCACAATCCATTAACTAAGTAAGAAACTATAGTAAAGGAAAAGTAAAGCTTGGAGTAAAACTGGGAATGGTATAATCAAAGTTGCATAACCAAGCATGCCTAGGGCATCTGGTATAGGGGCTTGCACATATAGCATGCATAGTTCTAGCTTGTCTTGTTGGTTGTAGTCATTGAAGTTTTCTTCCTCTTCCTCGAAGTAATCCTCCTCGTTGTAGCAAGGGTCGGTACTAGCGTCTAAAAATACACACGAGGTACACAATCACCAAACAACACGTCACTACTTCTATTTAGCACACAAAGTCTCACAATAGATGATCTAGCATCATCTCAATCATCATATGGAATAGTAATGTTTCCTTATTCTTGTTATTTTAGAAAAGTAATTTCTACTCATTTAATATCTTTAAGATTTAATATTCTCCAATTAAAATAGGGGATCATCTTGACACATGTCATCACCACCTACTTCAATACTTGGGAATGTAATTTAAAATGATGGTCATGCATTACAAGATTGAATATCACTATTTAATTATATTAAAGTGACTAGAAATTCCTATATAGCATTCCTTTAATAATAGTCCATGTTTAATATCTGTCTAACCAAATATTTTTACATATTCAAGTAGAGCAGAGCAAATGTGATTTTTGAGAGTTGGAATCAACTCAAAAGCATTTATAGCTTATTTTATAAAAATGTTTGTAGTGGCAAAAGTCTCTGTCTTGTTATTTTTAGTATAGGTGATCTATAAATTCAATTGTTTTGAGTCCACCGAAAGTGGATAGATACTTTCAATACCTTTCCAACAAAATTGGAATCATGCATTTTGGATCAGTACAACTCTTTGAACTGAATTTTGAATATAGCTACTGAATATGATTTTAACTAAATAGCAAAATTCTTATTTAAACGGCTGGGCTCTGCGCATGAAAAGAAATGGGCCAGCCGAACTGCACTACGCTGGCGCAGCGGGTTGCTGACAGAATGGTCCCACGCGTCAGTGGCTCATCTAACCTGAAACGATATCGATCAATACTAGCCCTACGATTAGACCAGGATCTACGACTGAGTTCATCGTCTACGACGAACAGCTCCGGCGAGATTCTAACCCTAACGCGGTGGTGGGGGTCGTTGGGGACTCACCGGGGCTCTAGCTAGGGTCGGTGATTGGGGCGAACGAAGTGGTCGACAACGGCGGGTCGATTGGCGGTCACAGTGGCTCCTGGGGTGGGTCCAATCGATGGCTTCCTTCCTTGACTGCAGCGGCTGACTCTGGCCAAATTCCGGCGTCGTGGTGCTCGCCTTGCTCTGGGAAAGGGTTGGTGAGGTTCCTGGGTGAGTGGGGAGTGGAATGGTGTGCTGAATGAGGTCTGGGATGGCCTCTATTTATACACCAGCGTCGGCGGCAGGGCGACATGGTTAGGCTTCTCTGGCGACGTTGCTACAGGTCGCACTAAGCATGGTGAAGGGCTTGGGTCGATGCAGGGTACTACGACGATTGTCATGCGCGTGACGACATGACAAGGGGCAGTCTCCGTCGGTCGGGCGATGTTGGGTTCTATTGGGGTACGCAGGTGTTCGTCACTTGGTACGGTGGTCACAGGGCGCGCGACGGTGAACCATCATGTCTGGGAGGTCACCGGTTCCACGGCGACTGCAGGTACGAGCGGAGAGAGCGAGGCGCGGCGTGTGTGCGCGAGGCGGCTGCGATGCCCCATCGTGCTCTCGGCATGGCGGGGGATTAAATGGGCGTGGCTATCCTGGCTCCTCCTCTCCTCGCCATTGGTCAAGGGGTGGACAGGGGGTGGCGGTGAGGTCAGGGCTACTCGCTAGACATCGTGGGAGAGGGCGGCGCGGCGTGCAGGGACTGGTTCATTCTTGACCGACATGGCCGGCTCGGTATGGGCATCTCACTGGTTAATGTGGCGAGTGATGCCTCTCCACTGCACGACCAAGTATGACGGATGGTCATGGACAATTGAATGGGTTGATTGCAGTACAAGAGATGAGTAATTGATAGATCAAAACAGTGTATAGTGGTTGAGGTTGTACTGTGTCTTCCAGGTGTTCGACCAAATGGCCGCATGAATTCAACTTTCAAATTTTTGAAACATTTTTGGTGAGTGATCTGGTCATATGCTTGGTAGTCTATGGTTGCTGGGATTTGTCAAGTGGAAGTGGTTTGAGTGGTTTTTGAAAAGTGATGATCTAGGTATATGAACTTGATTCCATTTTGAATTGCCTCTTAAATAGACTTGAAAATAGTTTCTGCCATTTTGTAAAGTTTGCTTGGATTCACTTTTACTTTGTCTAGCAAGGGTGAAAAGAATTGGCATTGTTTCTGTTGGAAATATTTTACTAGAAACACCCAAAGTGGTCTAGTGGTCAAGTTTTGCCAAAATGACCATATGCTCATATGATCCATATTTGACTTTCTTTTCATTTGATTTTGTTTGTAGTTGATCTGGATGATGTAGTAATCCTTTTTAAACTAATCCTTAACCTTTGTAGCAATCAAACATGGCAATTGCAAGAATTCACACATTGATACAAATCACACATGCATTCATATTAAGTTTAATGATAATAGTTTTTGTTAACCCTAAACATGGGTGATTAGACATTGATAAGCTTGTTTAATATTTTTGAGGTGTTAAAATATATGTACGATGAAAGACGAGTTGATGTGCATGATCAGGAGAATTTATCCCACCGATGAAGATTTGATGCCATGGGGTCTGAATACGGCGATGACAACTTGCCTGAATACACGATTAAATACGATGGTTGCAGATACCATGTTAGGCTTTTTTTGTCTGCTTGATCATAATCTAAGGTAGAACTTTAAGGGAAATAGTGGGTAGTTGTTGTGAACTTTGTTGTCAATAGACTATTTTTAAGCTCCATCCATTGTAATTGGATAATTAGTAAATTTGGTGGCTAGTTGTTTCTATTTTTTGTGGGATTTTCTAGTCTATTTCTCTAATTTTTAGTTAGCCCGTAGTGCACTAAGTTATCTCAAAAGGATAGACTGAACTGAGAAATATTCGATTCTATAGATATTTAAAGTGTAGTTTTCCATGAATAAATAATGAAGCGTGAGAAATTAGAATCAACATAAGCATCTTTCGCACTTTTACCCCTAGTCACTGAGTCCTTGTTCATATCCCCCAGCAGGAGACAATAACGAGTTTCTTACAAGCAAACCTATGAGGAAGTCATCGGTGTTTCAGTCAGCAGTCCTGCAATGTTGGATAAGCATAGTAAAGGATGGTGACGAGGGGTAACCTCAGCAATGCCCATGGTGATGGACTTGGGGTTTCACGGAAAAGAGAACACTGGGGATTTCATCGGATGTCAGGGAAACAATGGAATCAAAGTCACCTGAACATTGAGTAATTGCTCTATTACAAGTTGTCCTCTAGATTTCAGTACCCTCGCTTGGGCCTCTCCCGTCCTATATATAATAGGCTGGGTCTCAAAGCTGTATGCGGATAGGTTTCATACACGCGTAATTACAATACCAACATAATGTCGTTTCATGGTTTCTTTCCTAATACAGTCAAAGCCTTTGTCGGTTGTTTCCTTGGGCTGTCATCTGGAACCTTCATGGGCAGTAAGCCTTTTACCCAATGTAGGGTAGCGAATAATGAGCATCCAAGTAATCATCCCATGTCAGTAGACCCAAAGACTCTACTTGAACCGCAGTTTCAGGTTGAGTCTCAAAGTTTCTTTTTTCCTTCTTTCTATTCCTTGATTTTTATTTTTGTAGGGATTTTGGTACAACGAGTCTGATGCTTCCGACGGATCGGGAATCAGTTAATTTCTCATGGGCAAAAACAAGGTTGTCCTACATCAAATTCAAGTCCCCAGGCTCGAATTCGGAATTTACTACTGGCGTAATTCAGTTCGAGCCGCTGAGGTCTTACCAAATACTGAATTCCAGTTTCTATTTTATCGGGTACCCAACGCGTCCATCGAGATTTTTCATCGTATCATTGATATAGATATTTTACTGGCAGAGCGCATTCTTGTGCGATTACTAGGCCACACAAGATGAATCCTGTGGTCTTACCTTCATGCTCCTGAACATGGCATTCAAATTTTTATCGCGTTGAGTGCGATCCGAGAGTTTTTTTGTAGCGGCTGAAGAGCTTTTCATTTTTTGCATCCTCTCCTGATAGGATTATCATGTCGATGAATCTTTGTTTTTCTTTATCAGGTGCCCGCCAGCGCTCCTGACAGGAGTAGCCCTTGATGCTATGTTTTTAGATATTTGTATCAAAACATAGGCTCGAAACCTATTGTTTATGGCACCAGTGCTTCCTATAATTTTTGTCGGGTGCATGACCAGTGCTTCTGATAGGAGTAGCCCCCGAGGCTGCGGTCGTAACATTGTATGTTCGGCTGTAGTCTCAGATCTTTTCTTGGAGGAATTTACTTTGGCTCCGATGTTTGTTTTCAATTGTGAGATGTGATTTCTACAACTCTTCCTCTGTGACGTCAGTGATGACGTATTTTTATGTTGTTGATTTTCAGAAGAACATGCCTTGACGGGACGTGTTGAGCGTGGGCCCATGCAGTAGTAATGATGACGCGTGATAGCGTATTCAACGAAGATTTTTGACTGCACATTCCCTCTCCGCGCGAGAATCGAGGCATCACGCGTTGTTCTCCGTTTTTACCGTAGCCATAACTTTCTTTAACTTTTTTCCTTTATGGAATCTTTGTAACACGTGTCATCATTGTACGACCTTCTGTCAGTTCAGTTTTGTATTGAACGGTTCAGACCTCATGTCGTTGCTCTTTATAAGGGAGGGAAGGTGTGTTTTACTGTTTTACCTCACCTCCTCTTGCCTCATTTCCTTCTGCTCTTGCCCCCTTGCGAACTCCTGTTCTTGCTCCCCTGCAAAACTCTAGTTCTTGTGCTCGTATTCCCCTTTTGCCACCATGGGAAAAAGCAAGGCTGCTAGAACTTCTACTGCCACCGTGAAGGCCACCAGAAAGAGGGCCGTTGGATGGGCTACCACCAAGTGCACGACGCGGGAGCTCCATGAGGCGCGGAACTCCAGTCTTCTGATGGAGGGTTCCTTCAAGCTCCCTGGAGACGAGGCTGCTCCCATCCTTGATCCTGGCTAGAGGGTAATGTTCCCCCCTTTCCTCTTCTATGGTCTCTCTCTTCCTGTCCACGAATTTCTCCATGGCCTTTTTTTGTTTATGGCATGCAGCTGTATCAGCTCATGCCCAATTCCAATCTCCACGTTGCTTGTTTCATCACTCTTTGTGAGTGTTTTCTTGGGATTCATCCCCATTGGGGCCTTTGGAAACACTTCTTCTGTGTTCGTCGCAATGCCACTGACACCATTGTCCATGATGTTGGTGGCGCCATTTTTTCTGTCTGGTCCGATGTTGATTACTTGGACTTCAAAATCACTGATTCTATCCAAGGTTGGAAGTCCAAGTGGTTTTATGTCAAGGATCAGCCACTCGATGGTCAATATTTTGGGTTAGCCCCCTTTGATCCTATAAAAACCTGTCGTAGACTTGACTCCTGGGATTAGCGTCCTTCTGCCGAAGAAATGGTGGAAATCCAGCCCTTTGTTGATCGTATTTCAAAGATGCGTCATGAGGTTGGCAAGGAATTGTCGGGTCTTCAGGTCCTGGCATACTTTTTGCGGATTCGCATCCAGCCGCTTCAAGCTCGGCTTTCTGGCATGTAGGCGTACACCGGGAGGAAGGACCCGATGAGGATTTCTTTAGAAGACCTCGCCCTCAAGGTGTATGAGAAGAGAGTCCGGAGCTTCACTACTTTGACCAAGAAAAGCCCGGTTCCTTCAACTTGTCTTGTGGAGCCCTATGGCAAGAAAAATAGCTTCCCGTGGTAAATTTCCTTCACCTTCGTGTTTTCCTTTCTTCTGTTTGTAGATACACTTTTCAAGTATTCTGCTTTGTATAGGATTTTTATCACCTGAGCTCGCTTCCTCCCCTTCCTGGAAGTTGTGAGCCCCCTGTCCACCCCCTGCATCCGACGATCTCCCTATGTCTGGGACTGCTGCGGATGAGGAGGGGGAATTCTCTGCATCCGATTCTTCGTCGAAGATGCAATCTCTTTCTTCGGCTGGCTCTGGAGATTTCCGCGTGGACCATGCTGGCAAAAATAGGAAACGCCCTTATGCTGTGGAAAGGGTCGAGGATTCAGATGACTTGACTACTTCCAAGACTTTCGGTGCTTCTCCGATCGCGGCTGCTCCCACCCAGATGAACTTGTTCCGCCTTACGCAGGATGTGTCTTCGTAAGTATTCGCTTCCTCTTTTTTTTGTTTTACCGGGTGGGTTTACTACTGATGCTTGTTCCACTTGTGTAGTTATGACGAAGATCCTCCCGCATCTCCTCTTCGCACCTCTTTGGGCTTCTCCGCAAGGAAAACTCCTCCGTCATCGGTGGAGCCGAAATAAAAGCTCATGTCTCCTTTGGAGAAGGTCGTCCAAAAAGATGCTGCCACTTCATCCAAGCCCCCACCACAAAAAAGGAAGAAAACGGCGGGTAAAGGGGTGGTGATATCTGAAGAGCCTGTTGATGTGGATATGAAGAATGTAAGTCACTTTTTGATTGCAGAATTTGTCTTCATGTAGCCTCTTTTTTTTGTGATGCTTCTTTGCTCAGCCTTTGATGCGCGAGATGGTCGGTATGGACTCTCGTTTTATAAGAATCCGTGATGAAGCCGAAGAACTGAAAGGTATGTGCTAATCATCTTTGTAATCTCTTTGTGAAATGTTCATCCTTGTTTTTATGATTTGCTCATACAGCCGCTGCCAAGCAATCTGGAGTTATTCGGGGTGAGGCGATGAAGCGCGCCGATGATCTTGAGGTTAGACTCTGAGCTGCCGAAGAGGCTTTGGAGGAGGCCAATCAGAAGGCAAAAATTGATGTCGAAGAAGTGGCCAAGGAAGCCGCTATTCGGGATGCAAGTCTACGACAGCGCCTGGAGACCCTCAATGATTCGCTAACCCGTAAGTTTTTGTCTGTGCACATTTTTTGTTTTGTTTCTTTCTTTTGGTTGTCAATCTCTTCTTCTATTTTTTTGTTGTCAGAACTGACTCGCGAGAACCAGACGCTGAATGACAATAAGAAGGCTGATCCGTTGTCAGATGTTGTTAGCATCTTGGAGGCTAACAACGTTCGTGGGTGCAATATTCTTGTCCGCTCTCGCCGCGCCTTAAAGAATCTTCATGCCGAAATATTTCCAACAAAGGATGTGCCGAACAACCTAAATGATCTTGTCACTGTCTTCGGTGCTGATCCTGGCCCCCTTGTTGGTTATAGTTTGACGCAATCAAGGAGTGGTGCCAAAACTTCGATGGCCCTGGCGATGGCACACGGCGAGAAGGTCAACTGGGAGAAGGTTAGCTGCTCTGTCCCAGTCACCCCCAATGGCCCATCGATTGACCTGAAGCCACATATTAAGAGGGCCAGGAAATATTGTCAGCTGCTCCTAGGTCTGGGTTCGGGTTCGGAGAACCTGGTGGCCCCTTCTTCGGCTGCCCCTACTAGGACGGGCGATCCTTCTTCAGCTACCCCTACTGCTGTCGTAGCTAGTGCTCTTTCTGCTAGTGCCACCTTGTCTTTTAAGGACACAGCTTCGTAGGCTTTGTTTTGTAACCTTTATCGTGTCTCCCATGCTGTTATTATAATGAACCTTAAATTTACCCGGCTCTCCCTTGCTTCTTTTTACAAGAAGGCAACTTTTGAATATATGTGTATGAGCTTGCTTTTGCATGCTGAAAGTTTCATATATATTTTTCTTTGCCAGCTTTTGAATGATCTGGCGTCTCCTTTTGGCTCCGCGCAATTGTCGGATGCAGCTCCATCTTCCTCTGTGATAGGTGTGGCCAGTTCCACCATCGCGCATACTGTGGACCCGCCATTGTATGCTAAAAAGATGGAACAAGTGAAAAAACTTGAAGGAAAACTTCGGGTTGTTCAATTGATGGTGGATGTTTCCCAATCGAAGACGCGCCAATCCCTCAACCGCGAGGTTTTTCTCTTGGAGGAAATTTCCAGGGCGAGCGAAAAGCTATTATGTGAGTGTTTCCTTCTTTGGTCGCTTTTTCCGATTTGCAGGAAATTGACGTTGTCTTCCTGTCTTTCTAGGCATTCGATTGTGTGAGAGGGAGGAGAGCCAGCGTCTGCGCAGCTGAATGCATGCCCTTGTGTCTGACTCCCGAAATTCGGACACAGACTTCTGGACTGAGTGTCGTTGCGCCTATACTGTGGCGTTGCTTTAGGATGGCTTATCAGAGTTGGAGAAGTTCGTCGAGTGCTACCGCAGATCTTTGGCCATTGTTTAGAATGCCATGTTTCCTCGGGATCCTCAGCCCCAGACCATGGCGGAGTTGGTTACAAAATTTCAGCAAGGTGAAACGATTCATCATTACGTGAAGCTTCAACTTGTGGTGGGTGCCAAGCTTGCGCTTTCGTGGTTGCATGCGCATCACCCGATGTTAGATCTAGATGTTGTATCTTCAGGTCTACCTCCTCCTCCTGATGGTGGCCTCATTTATAGGGCGCCTCATTACGCCGCCGCTCGTAGACCCGCCATTAGGATTGTGCATACATGCTTAGAAACAGATGAAGAATTTTTTGTTAACTTTGAGATCTGACTGCCTGTTTGTGCAACCTTGTATTGTATAGTCATTTATCAAAAAGGTCGTATGTTTTATAAGTGATTTTGATTGCATGTTGTACTCTATTTTATTTGGGGACTGATACGTCCAAAACGTACTTACTTTCCCGAACACTTTTGCTATTGTTTCTCCTCTAAACTTGTGTGATTTGGATACAACTAACATGGACAGATGCTGTTTTCAACAGAATTACCTTGGTGTCTAGTTTTTGTGCAGAAAATCAACTATCAGGAAAAATCCCAGAAAATATGCCAAAAATCCTATTTCACTAGAAGATTCACGGATCCTAAAGACGAGACGGAGGAGGGCCATGAGGGGCCCACACCACCTAGCCACGCGGGCCAGGCCAGACCACGCCTGGGGTGGTGTGGCTGCCTCGGTCACCCCCTCGGCCTCCCTCTTCGCCTATAAGATGCCTCTTGACCTAAAAACCAAGGGGGGTTCAACGTTTTTCTAGAAAGAGTTCCACTATGCTGCCACCACCAGATTCCACGAATCAGAACCGGAAACCCCGTTCTGGCACCCTGCCGGGACGGGGAATTGGAGGAGATCATTACCGTCATCATCACCATCGCTTCTCCATCAACCATCCATGATTCCCCCATCCATGAGTGAGTAATCACCCGCTGTAGGCTATGGGGATGGTAGGGATTGGATGAGATCGTTCATGTAATGGCATCAGATTATTAGGGCGTGGTGCCAAGTATCTATTATTAGTGCTTTTTAACTTTGTTGCAACTTGTTATGCTTAATGCTTGTCACTAGGGCCCGAGTGACATGATTTCAGATCTGAACATGTTATTGATTCATAATGATAGTATTGTTTGTGATCTTACCTATAAGTTGTATACACATATTGTTGTCCGGAACCAAAGGCCCGAAAGTGACAATAATCAGGATAACCGGAGGGGGTGGCTGTTGGATCGTGGTTGATGTGGGTGCTTGTTCCTTCAATCCACGGCGCTAGAAAGATGCTTGTTGGTTCAAGATACGATGAGCTCGCTAGGAACCCCAAGAGGAAGGTATGATGAGCACAGTAGCAAATTTTCCCTCACTTGTGAAACCAAGGTTATCGAACCAGTAGGAGTAAGAAAACACTTCCAAGGTGCTATTTCCAACTTGGAATCCCGCACAACACAACCGCAGAACTTTGTCCCCAACTTACAATGAGGTTGTCAATCTCACTAGTTTTGCTGAAAACAAAGGATAAATGTATTGTGTGGAAGAAAGTAATAGCTTGCATAAAGTAAACAGAAAACAATAAATAGTTGTAGATTGATGGTAAAAGAAAGGACTAGGGTCCATAGTTCACTAGAGGTGATTCTCCTTAAGATAGATGACATGTTGGGTGAACAAATTACAGTGGGGCAATTGACAAACATCGAGAAAGCATACATGCATATACTAATCATCTTGACTCCTATGAGATTTGATTGGGCATTACAACATTATACATAGACCGTAATCCAACTTCATCTATGAATAATAATCCACCTTCAGGTTATCATCCAAACCCTCTCCAGTATTAAGTTGCAAGCAAAATATAATTGCATTAAGCATTGCGTGTAAATTAAACAATATGATTGTTCTATGAACAAAGGATTGTTGTTTTCTCCCTAGTAGCAACAACACATCTAGTACCTTAGAGATTTCTGTCACTTCCCTAGATTACTAGAGGCATGAACCCACTATCGAGCATAAATACTCCCTCTTGGAGTTGCTAGCATCTACTTGGCCAAGATATCTACTAATAATGGAGAGCATGCAAGATCACAAATAACAAAGACATGGTAGAATCAATAATCAATCTGAAATAGCATCTCAATATCCATCGGATCCCCGCAAACACAACATGGATCATTACAAATAGATGATCTTGATCATGAGCGGAGCTCACAAGATCTAAACATGATAGCACAAAGGAGGAGAACCAACCATCTAGCTACTACATGGACCCGTAGTCCAAGGATGAACTACTCACGCATCACACCGGAGGCTTGCATGGTGATGAAGAAGGCCTCTAGGGTGAATTCTCCCCTTCGGCAGGATGCCGGGAAGAGCTTCAGATCCCTCCCGATCTAGGCATGGAGATGACGGTGGCTATAGACTCTTTCGTGGATTTTTGATCGGGTCCTTAGGGTGGCTATAGACTCTTTTGTGGATTTTTGTATCAGAAGAAATATATAGGCGAAAGGGCAGGCCGAGGGGTGCCCTAGGCGGCCACACCACCCCTTGGCGTGGGCCAGGCCTAGCCGCGCGGCCAGGTGGTGTGGCTAGCCCCTGGCCCCTCTCCGGCTCATATTCTGGCTCCGTGTCCCCCTCGGTGAAATCTTGACTTTGGCTTTTGTCCCGTCCAATTCCGAGAATATTCATTTTCTGACTTTCCTGGAACCAAAAACAGCAAAAAACAGGCAGCTGGCACTGTGGCATCTTGTTAATAGGTTAGTCCAAGAAAGTGTATAAAAATACTCCAAAGTGTGGACAAAAGATAAGAAAGTAGATATAAAATAAGCATGGAACATCAAAAATTATAGATATGTTTGCAACGTATCAATGGCTTTGATGTGAGGATCACATGTGTTCATGAAGTGTTAATGCTTTGCTCTGATGCTATATTAAAAGGAGCACCTTAATTGCCAGTAGTTCCCTTGAGGCCTCGCTGCAAACGGGCTGGCAGGACAAAAGATGTTGTGCAAGTTCTCATTACGAGCATGTATGACTATATATGGAACACATGCCTATGATTATTCAGTACTTGGATGCTTTATCTTATTTATCTGCAAATGCCCTATGTCTTGATTGCCATATGAATTGTCTTGTCCATGCAACGTCCGTCCATAAATCCCTATGCCTACCGCGCTTTAACACTACTATTTACTGCAATTGTTACTACTGTCTTTACTTTTACTACTGCTATTACTTTGATATTGCTATTACAAAACTGTTGCTACTGATAAACTGCTATGAGCAAGATTGTTTCCAAGTGCAGCTGAATTGGCAACTCAGTTTTTAAGGCTTATAAATATTCTTTGGCTCCCCTTGTGTCGAATCAATAAATTGGGTTTCACTTCCCTCGAAAATACTGTGATACACCCCCTATACTTGTGGGTCATCAAGACTATATTCTGGCGCCGTTGCCGGGGAGCATAGCTCTATTTATCAAGTTCACTTGGATCACTATTGTTTGCTGCCCTCCATTCATCATGGGTAAGTCTCATGATGTTAAGGTTCCTATATTAACATCCACTACAAGGAGAGGTACGGTTCTGAACACCTCTGTTGCTCTTGATTCACCATCTGTGATGAGTAAGCTCCTTACACCACCACATACAAATTCTACACATACTACTACTACTACTACTGTTGAATCTGAAACTTCTGATACTTATGATATTGCTTCTATTGTGCTTGATAAGAGTGGTTCATTAGGTCCATTCCTAGATTCTACGATTGCTAGAACTATAGCTGGAAATACTGAAACTCCTAATGAAGACACTACTACACCTATCAGTTCACCTGAGTCTATATAGAGCTATGATATTGAAGACGGATATATAGAAATGAATAATGAATTTATTAAAGAATGTAAAAATACAAATGGTAAAAGTGCTATTAAGAGTCTCCTCGAGAGGCGTACTATAAAACCCAAATTATCTCCTAATGACAAGTTTGCTACATCTCCCATAAACATTAAAGATAAGGATTATGATTTATCTCTTGGTTTATATTACATAACTATTGTTGAGAAAGAAACTTTTTGTGGGACTAAGAATGAAAGTCCTGTAGAACATATGACTGAGCTTTCTACCATGAGTGGCCTGTTTCTTATGATATTAAGATGCGCACCTACTTTGTTGCTAAATTTTTCCCTTTTTCACTGAAAGGAGAAGCTAAGGCTTGGTTTAATAATTTACCTCCTGAATCTATTGATAGCCTTGATTGCTTGATTAGTACATTCCTTCAGAAATATTTCCCTCCTAGTGCTAGACATGCTATTTTGCAGGAACCTTTTGATTTAAACTGGGAGAACAAGAGATATTGCTTTAATCATGGGCAAGGTTTTGTGCTTTGATTCATGCACATGATGGATGTCCATTACCTAAGAATGAGCTTCTTGATATATATTATAATGGACTAACTGAAGAATCTAGGACATACCTAGATAGTTGTGCTGATTGTGTTTTCAGGAATAGAACTCCCAAGGAAGCTGAGGAATTAATGGCTAAAATAAGCAAGAATCATAATGACTAGACTTCACCTGAGCCAACTACGCCTGAGACAACTACACCTGAGTTAACTGTGCCTGAGCCAACACCAACACCAAAGAAGAGAGGAGTGATTGAACTAAATGATGAAGTGATGAAGGAAGCTAAGAAATGTCTTAAGGAGAAGGGTATTAAAGCTGAAGACGTGAAGAATTTACCCCTATTGAAGAATTATGTAAGCCAATATCCCACTCATCCACTATTGAGGTACACTCTCTCCAACATTTTGATGAAAGTGATATTCCTTACTCTAAACCTCCTGATCAATGCTTGGAAGAATTTGATGTTTTCATTGTTAAGCAAGATAATTTTAATAAAAGGGTGCAAAATCATCTAATGGAAAACTCTAGAGCTATTATTGAGTTGAAGGATATTGTGGAAAGAACCTCTAATGCTGTTAAAATGCTTGTTAAACATTTTCAAATGGTTCAAAATCAAATTGACAAGCTTATTAAGGTACAAAAAGATTTGCTATTTAATGCTTCTAAGGAAAAAGAAAGCTTATGAAATTAGAACTAGAAGTGGTGCTGCCACCTAGGATCCTCTATATCCTAAGGGGCATCCTAAAAGAATTGAGCAAGATTCTCAACAAATTGAAAATAGTGGTACTTCTCCTAAGAAAAGGAAAAACAAACATAAAAATATTGTAGAGTCTTCTGAACCTACTAAAGATCCTAATAGTATATCTATCTCTGATGCTGAAACTAAAAGTGGTAATGAGGAAAATGATGCTCCTGATAAAGAAAAAGTTGAAGAAGAACCTGAAATACACGCTAAGAATACTAAATACACTAAGGAAGATTTTGTTTCTAAGAAACATGGTAGTGAAAGAGAGCCCTTGGTCCAAAAACCTATGCCCTTCCCTAATAAGAAACACAAGTCAAAGGAAGACGAACACTATAATAAGTTTTGAGAGTGGATGAAACCTTTATTTATGCAAATCCCTTTGACTGATGCTATTAAAATCCTCCTTACTCAAAGTATATGAAGGATATTGTCTCTAATAAAAGGAAGATCCCCAATGAGGAAATTTCTGCTTTGCGTGCTAATTATTCCTTTAATGGTAAAGTTCCAAAGAAGCTTAGAGACCCAGGGATTCCAACTATTCCATGCTCTATTGAAAATAGCTATGTTAGAACTGCTTTGTGTGATTTAGGAGCAGGATTTAGTGTTATGCCTTTTTCTCTCTACAAGGGACTTCAATTGGAAAAACTAATACCAACTGATATATCTTTGCAAATGGCTGATAAATCTACTACTATTCCTATTGGTATATGTGAGGATGTACCTATTCAAGTGGCTCATAATTGCTTGATATTAACTGACTTTGTTGTGCTTGAAATGCCTGAAGATGACAATATGTCTATTATTCTTGGGAGACCTTTTCTTAATACTGTAGGAGCTGTTATTAATTGTAATCAAGTAAAGGTGACGTTTAATGTTAATGACAAGGAGCATACTATCTATTTCCCCAAGAATATTGATAGGACTTATGGCTTAAATTCAATTGAACATGTTGAGGGCATCCAAGTTGGAGAAATATATTGTCCCATACCACCAGAAAAATATGAAACTATTATGATTGGGACCATTTCTATCAAGGTTGAGGTAACATAATTGTTTAGTGGAATACAAAGTTTTGTTTCATATAAAATTGGTTTGGTAACAAGACCTGATCATCCTTGTTAACAAAGGGATTTTAATGAACAAAACAATGTTTTCACCATGATTATCTTTGCTTACTTTTATTTTATCCATTTTAGTTTTTTCTTTCACTTAGTTTACTTTTGTGTTGCTAGTTGCCTGCTTATTAGAGTGTCTTAGAACTTATGAAGGTTTAGTTTTGTTTTGTTTTTGCATCTTTTTAAAAACATCTTTCTGACAAAAAATCATTCATCAATACCTGAAAATTGCTCAAAAATAAAGTGTCTCAAAAAATTCCAGAAAATTTATATTAAATTTTTACGTGAAAAAAGGGGCAGAGAAGTGCCTAGAGTGACCCAGGGGGCCCACCCAGCGGCACACCACCTGGTGATGCGGCCACACCAGAGGCGTGCCTGGCCATGGCATGGGCCACCCCTAGCCCTCCACTTACTCTCTCACTTGCCACTTCTTTCTCTCTCCTAAGAAAACATCAATTCATTGCTCAAAATCACGTTCTTGTTGTTCTTGTCCATGATTTTTTCGATCTCCTTGTTCAGCCCATCTTTGCTGCAGAAATTTGGAGCATTTGTTCTCTGGTATGTGACTCCTCCGCTTGTCCAAGTAGATTTGTGTTTAGTGGTTTATATCTTGAGTATTTTGCTGCTATAGGTGACAGGTTATGTGAGCTTGTAAGCTTGTTCAATGCTTAGAAAAATTGTTTTGATGCATGTTTAGGCCTCTTACAAGTCCCTATGAGTAGTTCCCTTCATTATGTATTCACTTTTCAATCACTTGTATAATGGATGTTTAAATTTCAGAATATCAAAGATGAACAACCACACTTTTGGAGAAATATTTGGGAGGGACACACCTAGGAGGGCAAGGCCTTCAAGATCATCCTCTCAGTTTAGGCCATCATATAAAGAAGATCTTATTGAACCACGCTTTGGAAATGAAGGAGATGAGGGAGATGCTCACCCATCTACCTTCCCTTGTTTTACCATTTTGCAAGCTGCAAGGATCCTTGATGATTTCTTACTTCTTGTTCAAAGGGTTGGTTTGAGCACTTACATGCAGGATGAGAGTGAGCAATATGCCGTGCTCACCAAAACTTTCATTGAGAGTTTCGTTTTCACTAACACCCCTTATTAGTCATCTGTTTCGTTCAAAATTTATAATCTGCCTATTACCATGTCATTGGAAAGATTTTGCAGCATTATAGGCATAGGCATGACGGGGACAGTGAAGAAGATCCAAGTTCAACCCACTGATTTGCTGGAGCTCTACTGAAGTGTGACAAATGACGATGACCGCGCAGCTCAGCGTGGAAAGATAAGGAACATTCAACTCCCAGAACTTAGATATTTTGCTTATTATCTTGCCACTAGCATTCTTGGTAGGGAGAACACTAGTAATATTTCTAATTACCATTTAGCCTTCCTCGCTGCTGCACTTAATAATGATACCAAGTATAATCTTGGTTCTCTCATTGCTCGCCGCTTGGCTGCTAGAGGACCCATTTATGGGGGCATTATTGCCACACGCATGGTTGCTGCTTTGGAACTTTCTGTTGATCCTAATGATATTGTGTTGACACCACAAAGGCTTGATCTTGCTACTACGAAAACACATCACTTTGTCACTACTGACTCTAGTACGGAGAGTTTAGTTTATAGGATGTTGTTTACTGACGGAGATGAGAGGGAAATTCCTTTGCCACGGTCCACTTTGTTCAGTATTTGCAGGATGCCATGGTCGCGCTCCAAGGAGGAGGTGGACGAGCAGCACCGCCTACTTGGTTTCCACAGGCAGCACCAGGGGGATGTGCCCTCTTATGACTACTCTGCACACTACGTTGGGGTGTCGTCGAGTTCGTATCAGGATGAAGGCACTTCTTCGCCATACTACGGAGGCGTTGCATCTTGGCTAGCTTGGGATTGATACCCACTTAGGCCAAAAGCCTAAGCTTGGGGGGAGGTATACCGACATCACACTCATCTACATAGCATGTTCAGTCGGTACTTTGTATATCCATGTTTTGTTTCCTTTTAGTCGTTGTTCTTGCTTTATTTCTACTTTCCAAAACACAAAAAGACCAAAAATATTTTCGTTATTTCTCTTTGCTTTCTTCTTTATCTTTTTGCCTTGGTTTGCCTCTTTCTTTTAGCTTTGTCTTAATTATTCAAAAAATCCAAAAATATTTCGCTTTGCTTGATCTTCCTTTTTGTTCTTGCCTTTAAAAATCAAAAACACCAAAAATATTTTTTGTTCTTCTTTGGTTTTGTGAAGTTCATTGCAGGGTTCAACAGTCCTCAGTGGAGTTTGGTTTCATGTTATTATTCAAGCCACACAAGTGAAGGGAAATAATGAAGATTAATGACAACTTGAGGTGTGGTAAGAGGCTGGTAATGAACTCTATTTGTTTTCATTTTTGTACATATACTCATCATTGTGGGCATGCTTAGTCTGTTCATGTAAGGCGTATGTTATTTATGGATGCTTAGTAGTTCTTGCTTTCTTATGATTAGCTCCAGCTTGCTAATAGTTTGTGGCATGTCATATGAATGTTTGCTTGCATTGTTCTATTCATAACTTGGTATGACACTGTGGTATCCTCCTCTGAATGTTTCATTTGAATAGACTTGGCACATGCTCACGCATGCATATGACTGAAACAATCAGTTAAGCCTTGATGAATTATTTTGCCTCATGATCCTTGAATCACTTTCATGCCATAATTAGTCATGTTTTGTTGCAAGCATGATTATGACAGTTATTGCTCTCTCGTTTGTCGCTCCCTTTCTATTGTTGGCCTTCACTTGCACTGAGTATGAGCTCTACTCGTGTTTCCAACTCCCCAAACCAATATTGCCAAAAGTGTCCACCATACCTACCTATTAGCATCATTTGCTATTCCGTGCATATTCAGTATGCCTTGTTTTCTTCCGAAAAAAAGTTTGCTTGTTATGAGAAAGTTAGTTAGTAAATCTCTCGTGAACTTGATGGCACACTTTATTTCTTGCACTTCATAAACCTGAACTATTGTGACTGTCGATGAAAGTTATATGCTTGCAGATTATAGGCTGGGGATTAGCAGAACCGTGCTGTCACGGGGAATGCTTTCAACACCTGTAAAATATACCCCGTTGATATCATGCTCTTTTGTTTACGGATGTCGTCGGTGTGAAATAAATGGGGAGATTGTAAGTCCATGGAGTTATGTATGTGTGTTAGAGAAATGCCTGGGCGGCTGGTCTAATCCATGCCTAATCATGGTTGAAACCTGCAGCATAACCATAATGAGCAATCTATGAAGCATTCTTCTTATAAAAAAAGAGAGATAGTTATTGAGAAGAAAAAGAAAAAAATGCAAAAAGAGGAAAGAGAGAAAAAAGCACCATTTTCCCATGGTAAATAAGAAGATGTTGAGATGCTTATTGTTTGCTTGCCTTGTCATTTTGATATGGGGATTCTTCCGTATCATCGGGCAAGGGGTACC
Source organism: Avena eriantha (assembly GCA_910589775.1). Classification (NCBI taxonomy): domain Eukaryota; kingdom Viridiplantae; phylum Streptophyta; class Magnoliopsida; order Poales; family Poaceae; genus Avena; species Avena eriantha. The sequence goes on along the minus strand of OU342744.1, from coordinate 231,303,370 downwards.
CCGTTGGCGGTTCTCTATAATACACATGTATTTAGTATGACAAGAACTTACCGGTAACTAAAGTTAAGTAGCATGAAGAGCACATACTCAAGGGACATGAGATTTCCAGTTTATGGTCTGTCAAGCATATAACTCGTATTGGACCTCACTTTCACCTTAACCATTTAGAGATGCTTATGATAGGGGCAATGAGAACTCAAAGCTAATGCATACCATACTTTCAGCATTTGGAAGTCTTTCAAACTTTTCAAAACCTTTTCACTTCCTTGTTGAGTCACCACTTATTTTCTATGAGCACTTTCTTGAGAGCATAGTTGTCATTCTTAGTGTAGTGTGCTTGTCTCAAAACTTGGTTAATTGTGTCTTGACTTTGATGCTTGTATCTTTGATATCTTTACTTCTAGTCTACACTTGAACTTCAGAGGTGCCTTGACATTTATGTTTACTCTACAATCAAAGGCAAGCAAGATACCACTATATCATACCTTTTTATGAGCATTGCAATGTTGCTTAGGTTTATGTTTTATGCTACTTACTATTTTTGAGTTAGAATCTCTTCATAGCTTGCAATGACTATTGAGTAACCTTATTTGCATACTCCTTATTATGAATTGACCAAGTAATTGATCATATGCTGAGAATATATACATCTTATGAAGCAAATGTGTTCGTGAAAGTTTCTTTTATCGCACTCAGTTTTCAACTGAATTGCTTGAGGACAAGCAATAAGCTAAGCTTGGTGGAAGTTGATACGTCCAAAATGTATCTACTTTCCCGAACACTTTTGCTATTGTTTCTCCTCTAACCTTGTGTGATTTGGATACAACTAACACGAACTGGCGATGTTTTAAGAAGAATTACCTTGGTGTCTAGTTTTTGTGCAGAAAATCAACTATCAGGAAAAATCCCGGAAAATATGCAAAAAACCTATTTCACCAGAAGATTCACGGAGTCTGAAGACGAGATGGAGGAGGGCCACGAGGGGCCCACACCACCTGGCCGCACGGGCTAGGGCAAGCTACGCCTGGTGGTGGTGTGGCCGCCTCGGTCACCACCTTGGCCTCCCTCTTCGCCTATAAGATGCCTCCTGACCTAAAAACCAAGGGGGCTTCGACGTTTTTCCAGAAAGAGTTCCGCTACACCGCCACCACCAGATTCCGCGAATCAGAACCAGAAACCCTGTTCTGGCACCCTGCCGGGAAGGGGAATTGGAGGAGATCATCACCGTCATCATCACCATTGCTTCTCCATCAACCATCCATGATTCCCCCATCCATGAGTGAGTAATCCCCCGCTATAGGCTACGGGGATGGTAGGGATTGGATGAGATCGTCAATGTAATGGCATCAGATTATTAGGGCATGGTGCCTAGTATCTATTATTAGTGCCTTTTGAATTTGTTGCAACTTCTTATGCTTAATGCTTGTCGCTAGGGCCCGAGTGCCAAGATTTCAGATCTGAACATGTTATTGATTCATGATGAGTATTGTTTGTGATCTTACCTGCAAGTGGTATACACATATTGTTGTTCGGAACCAAAGGCCCCAAAGTGACAATATTCGGGATAATAGGAGGGGATGGCTTTGATGTGAGGATCACATGTGTTCACGAAGTGTTAATGGTTTGCTCCGGTGCTCTATTAAAAGGCGCACCTTAATTGCTAGTAGTTCGTTTGAGGCCCCGCTTCAAACGGGCTGGTGATGTCTACGCACTTCTATTCTTGTAGACAGTTGTTGGGCCTCCAAGTGTAGAGGTTTGTAGAACAGCAGCAAGGTTTCCCTTAAGTGGCTTACCCAAGGTTTATCAAACTCAGGGAGGAAGTGGTCAAAGGTATCCCTCTCAAGCAACCTGCAATCAAGATACAAGAAGTCTCTTGTGTCCCCAACACACCCAATACACTTGTCAGGTGTATAGGTGCACTAGTTCGGCGAAGAGATAGTGAAATACAAGTGGTATGGATATAAGATAACAGTGCCAGAAAATAGCTTGATGGCGTGGAAGAGACTAAAGGCAAACTGAAATAAAGATGGAAACAAGCAAACATGTAACAGATCTAGTTGCAAACAGTGTTTCAATGCTTAGAATCAAGGCCTAGGGATCATACTTTCACTAGTGAACACTCTCATATAAATATATTCTTCTTTATGATACTACGCTGAACTACTCTCCGGTTGGACACTCTAATCCATGGTAGGGCTATAGCAACACACCTCAAAGTTCATCTTTCCCATCTAGATAACCCCACACTGTCACCTTGAGTACTAGATGGTTCGAACAAACAGTACAATTTCATAAAGACATCGAACTCCAAATATAACTCATAACAAGTATTTGTAATCTCTAGCCTAGGTGCCACCATGGTGTGCACACTGTCAACTTCACACACATGGGGAGAGCAGAGATCTATTAAACCACTTGAGTAGCAAGGTAGATCTACTTGATTAAAAAGCTCATGATCACAATATGATCATGCATAGAGAGAGATGAACACATATCTACTGGTAGAACCATTAGCCTCAAGAGAGAACTACTACCTCCTCATCATGGGAATCAGCAACGATGATGGAGATGGCGGTGGAGATCGATGGAGATGGCTTCGGGGGCACTTCCCCATCTCGGCAAGGTGCCGGAATAGAGACATTCTGTCCCCTGAATCTCCCCTTCGGTGGCGGTGGCGCTACGGAACTTTTCATGGCTGGAGGTTTGACTATTTAGGATTTTTGCATCGGGGGCTTCTTATAGGCGAAGGGGCAAGGTCGGTGGGCGGCTAGGGGGCCCGCACCACCTAGTGGCGCGGCTAGGGGACCCGCGCCTAGGGGTGGTGTGGCCACCCTGGGGCCCCTCTTCATCTCTCCTTCTGGCTCTGTTAGTCTTCTGGGAAAATAACAACTTTGGCTTTTGTTCGGTCCAATTCTGACAATATTCATTTTCTGACTTTCGTAGAACCAAAAACAACAGAAAACAGGCAACTGGTACTGTGGCATCTTGTTAATAGGTTAGTCCAAGAAATCATATGAAAAGTACTCCAAAGTGTGGACAAAACATAAGAAAGTAGATAAAACCAAGCATGGAACATCAAAAATTATGGATACGTTAGCAACGTGTCAACATCCCCAAGCTTAACTCCTGCTCGTCCTCGAGCAGGTAAGTGATAAAAAGAAAGAATAATTTTTGAGGTGACATGCACCATCATAAACTTGATCAAAGTATTTGTAAACCATTGATAGCTGGGATCATAGTACTTCAACATAGCATGAAAGGTAAAGTTCTAACAATAAGACATAACAACTATGTTGTAACATGAAAAGGCATAAACAAAAGATTCATGAATAAAAATGCTTTGCAAGACGTTTGTTTGTTTCACATAATGAAAACAATGCATAGTGGCATTCAGCTTGTCCCTCATAGAGTAGAAAATATAGATGCATAGGACACCTTCAAAGTTCATAAGAGTGACTAGATACAAATAGTTTAAAACAAGCAATATCAAAGCTATGCATCAATCAACAAGTCTTGGGACAATGCACATAGAACTAAGAATGGCCACTATGCTCTCTCAATAGGTGCATAATGATACAAGGTGGAGACTCAACATAAAAGTAAAAGAAAGGACTTCATAGAAGGAAAGGGATTCAAGTTTCATAAAGAGCTTCCAAAAATTATGGTACTTGATAGCTTTCAGCTCTCATTGCCCCTATCATAAGCATCTTGAGGTGATTAAGTTTAAAGTGAACAAACTATGGTGTATATGCTAGACGAAGTATAAGTTGGAAATCTCATGTCCCTTGAATACGAGGGCCACTCCTCATGCTACTCAAGTTTAGTCACCGGTAAGTTTTTGTCATTGTAAGTACATGTGTATCATAGAGAACCGCCAACAGGGTACCCCTTGCCCGATGATACGGAAGAATCCCCATATCAAAATGACAAGGCAAGCAAACAACGAGCATCTCAGCAATCTTCTTATTTACCATGGGAATATGGTGCTTTTTATCTCTTTCCTCTTTTCAGAAATCTCTTTTTTTTTCTCTTTTCTTTTTCTCTTTTTCTCAATATCTGACTCTTTTTTATAATAAGAATGCTTCATAAACAGCTCATTATGGTTACGCTGCAGGTTTCCACCATGACAACATGGATTAGACCAGCGGCCCAGGCGTTTCTCTAACACACATACATGACTCCACGGACTTACAAGCTCCCCTTTCATTTCACACCGACGACATCCATACACAAAAGAGCATGATATCAACTAGGTACAAAGTACAAGTGCAATGTCGAAAGTGTTCCCCATGACATCATGGTTCTGCTAATCTCCAACAAATAAGTGCAAGCATATACAACATAGACTACACAATGGTTCAAATTTATTAAGGGCAAGAAAAGTAAAGTGTGCCATCAAGTTCGTGAGAGCTTTAATCACTAGTTTTCTCATAACAAGTTTAATTCAGAATGTCGTGGAAATGGCCACGGCAGTCGCTGCCACTGGCAGCGATTGAGTGTTTCGTGAGGAAGAGTTGACGGCCATCTGCGGTGCGAGATGGGGGCGGATGCACATGGGTTTACCTAGGTTCGGCCCCCCGGAGGGTAAAGACCTACTCCTGCTAGATTAGATTATGAGAGAGCGAGTTACAAGGGTGGCGAGCTCGGTGGCTAGGCAGCGAGTCGCTTGAGGGGGTGTATGATGGACCGTAAGGTTCCAGGATACCCTAGGGAGGTTTATATATGAGGCACCTCGCTAGGGTTTACATGCTGTCCGCAAACAGGATAAGGATCCAGAGACTTTTGACCTAATCCGACTGGGCTTCTGCTATGCTTCTGGGCTTCCAGTCGTCAGTCGATGGGCCTTTCCTTTCTTCATAGTTCAGTCGCTGTCTTTCAGACGCACTCGCAGGCCTTTCGGCCCACTCGGAACGTTCTGCTGGGCATACCCCCTTTGGCATATCCCCATCAGTAGTCCCCGAGGCCATTGTTGATGCAGGCGCGGGCGTCCTTTTGGTGTTCGGAGTAGGCGAGCCCAATTTGGGCGTCCAGTCGAGTCGGCGATGGACTCTATTAGAACCGAGGAGGATTTCCCCAGGTTTCCACTCGTCACTTCAATGAACATCACCGCCACCCAGTCGTCACTTCGGCGAGAGGAAAGACTGGCGGGTGGTGGGTAAACCAAATGAGTTGGACTGTCAAACCCGGTCAAACTATCTGTTGGAATTTCCAACGGTAACTACGTCACAATTACCGTGAGTAACGGCTATCCCAATTTTGGTCGGTGACGTTTCCCATATAAGGGGAGTGATGGCTTCAGCTCCACAATCCTTTTTCGCATTCTTCATCCTTCCTCATTTGTACTTTCTTCCTGTGTCCTCCCGACTTGTTCTCCCCGCGTCACGCGACTCCACGTCTTACTCGATGGCGCCTCCAAAGGGCTCATGGGGGAAATCCAAGTGCACCACGGCCCAACTTAGATCCTTCGAGGACGCCGGGGTGCTCCACAAGGGGAATTGGTGGGTTCCCCCCTCCTCTGAGATCGAGCCGAGGCCATGACCCGGCGAATTCATCTTCTTCACCAGTCATCTTGAGAGGGGTTTGGGGTTCCTCACCTCACTCTTCTTCCGCCGCTTTTGCGCGTATTACGCGATCAAGCCGTCAGATCTTGGTCCACATAGCATCGAGCAGCTGGCGATCTTCGTCGCCTTCTGCGAATGCTATCTTGGCTAAAGGCCATATTTCCCGCTATGGCTGGAGCTTTTTCACGGCCGCATTGGGCGCGAGGCGTCCAGTGGCTTGATGCTAGCCGCAGGCGGGGTCACCTTTCAATTGAAGACAAAGGCCAACTTCGTCAAGCTCCTCCTACCGAAGAAGGCCGCCAGCGAGTGGAAGAAGAGCTGGTTCTACGTCAAGGAAGCCACTCCCTCCGGCGAGGTGTCTCTTCCTGAGTTCGTCGCCGAGAGGAGCGAGCCCCGTCGGTTGGCACCGAAGAAGCTTCCTGAAGATCAGCGGATGGCCGTCGCAGAAATGATGGATCAGATCTAGAAGCTGAAGGACCAGGGGTTGATTCTGATCAGCCTCTACAACTGCTGGCTCAGGCGGCGCCTGGTTCTGCTGGCGGCTCGACCGCACTGGATGTACGAATACAGCGGGAAGCATGACCTATCTCGAACCAGCAAGGAGTCATGGGAGGCCGAGGACTACAAGGCCACCTTGAAGAAGATCGTCGACGCGGAGTTCACCGGCGTGGTGGTCGGGGTCGCCCCGTACACTCCTGTGAAGAATGAAGCCCCCACAGTAAGTTCCTTTTCCAATCGCTGCGTCTGTATCTCAATTTCAGTCTTCTCGCTTGGTGTTTTTTGACTCGTGGTGGTCCTCAGCTTTTTCAGGTATTGGAGGGTTGGCTCCCTCCGCTTTATGAAGAGGTTCCCCAGGAACTAGAGGAAGACTCTGAGGGGGATCCTTTCGATAGCGACGTGGAGGAAGAAGAGGTCCCTCCCCCATCACATGTGGTTCACAAGACCCAGATGCAGAGACAACGAGAAGCCGAAGCGAGCCGCAGCCTGGACGAGCTCGAAGAAGGCGACGAGGTCGCCTAGGAGAAAATGTCCCGGCGCACCGCTATGCCGTCGAAGCCCCCGCGCCGGTCCAAGTCGCCAGCGAAAAGGCCTGCATCACCGACCAGGTCGTCGGTGGTGTTCGAGTCGAATGATGATTCCGACAACGAAGGATCTCCCGAAGTCTCGCACAAGGCCCCAAGGGACACAGTCCCAACGAAGGGGTTGGAGGGCAAGGACACGGAGGTGGTAGTAGAGGTTCCCTTGGCGGCGATTGCACCGACGACCTCGGGGGTTCCAAGCCAAGAAGAAGCTGAGGCGATGGCGTCCAAGTCGCCACAGTCGTCAAAGGCGGCCGCATCAGAGCCGAAGATCCCGACGACTACAGCTTCATCGTCAAGGAAGCCCTCAGTCTCGTGGGCTTCAGACGTCTTTGAGAGGGGGATCAGTCGCAAGATGGGTCCTGAGTTGGACAAGCCTGCCCATATTAGCACCGGGCTTCGCGTCCTTCCGGTCGCTAAGTAAGTAGCACTTCTTTGTCCCAGTTCGCCTTGCTCCTTTTGTGTTGCTATTGTGTTGATTGAAGGGGCTCGTGCAGGTCAAGGGCTAAAAAGATTGGTCGCCCTTCGGTGGCTAAGATTCCACCGGCCGCCGACATGGGAGAGGGTGACCTACCCAAGAAGAAAAAGGCCTCCGAAGATTTGGCGACCGCCGAGGTCGCATAGAAGCAGAAGGGGGGCGTCGACGACTTTGTGACCAAGGGGAGCACCGCGGAGCCAGCTGCTCCGCCAGTCGCGAAAGAGGTTGCGGCGATGCGATCAGAGCCAACCTTGGCTGCGTCCGAGCCGGAGGCGCTGGTCCCGACAACCAGCACCCCAGCCAGGGCGTCGGCGACGTTCCCTCGTTTTATGGCGAAGGGGTTTCCAGGTGTGGCGGACACGCAGTCTCCGCAGAGTCCGAAAATCGTGAATGCGGACATTGGGTCCTGCCGCGGGCGCATCTCCTTCACGATCCCGTCAACTGACGCCGGGGAACTTCACAAGATGCTCGGCTGCTATTCAGGTATGTCCAGTCCCTGAATTCCTAGTCGCTGAATTTCAGTGGCTAGGAATTGGTTTTCTTTTTCTTCCTTCTCCAGTCCTCGAGTTCCTAGTCGCTGAATTTCAGCTGCTGAGAACTAGGTTTTGCTCCTTTCCAGTATCCGAATTCCTAGTCGCTGAATTTCAGTGGCTAAGAATTGGTTTTCTTTTGTCAAATGTTTAGGTGAGTTCTTTGTTTGCAGGGATTACAAAGGGAGTCGACTGATCGGCAGGCTGCGAGAGAGCGCTTGGAGCGTGACTTGCGCGAAGCGCAGGAGATGAACCAATGGCTTCAGGAAACTATTGGTGAGTGTCTGCATCGTCTTTTTCTCCTCTTACGGGTTTGAGCTGGTCGTGTATAGCATTCTGATGTATTCTCGTGTAGATGCTTTCCCGGCTGAGATCTCCAAGGCCCGTGAGGGGTATGTTCTGGTCGTCGAGCTGGACGCGGCGAATGAGCGAGTAGCCTCTTTGGTCAAGGATTTGGAGGACGCAAGAGCAGCCTCGATTTCTTTGGAGGAGCAAGCGAAGGCTGCCGTTGCCACGGCTGAGGAAGAACGCAAAGCCACGGATTCCATCATCGTGGGGTTGCACAACGAGCAGACTACCTTGGAGAAGCACGTCAAGGAGAACTGCCGCAAACTCCTTGGTGAGTCTTTGTCTTTGCTTGACTCTTTCGTCTAGTCCCTGCTTTGGGGATTTCATAGTTTCACTAACGCCTGACTTTGTAGCTGTGGTCGGGCAAAGCGACCCGGTTGTGCAGACTTACAACACCTCGCAGTGCGTGACTGCCGTGGTGAATGCAGCCACGGCCTTCGCGTTGTGTGTCCAAGCGGCTCTCCAGGGCATGTCTCCCATCGAGGTTATCCCAGGGGCTGACGGAGGTGTGGCGCTATCTAGAGGAGGTGCCCGCCGCTGTGGAGTGGATGACGCGCTCGGCGTTCAGACGCGGGACCTCCACGGCATTGAGCTTGGGTCTCTCCCATTCCCCGATGACTTCGATCTTGACGATGTGACGAGTGGCTATCCGTCGGCGACCGGCACGGTGGAGATGTCGGAGGTGCTGAAGCGGACCGCGAAGGCCACTCCTTACGCCGATCATGTCTTGGCGATGGGGGATCTGCTGCCATATCAGGAGACGATGTTGGCGCCTGGCGACCCCGAGCCAGAGTACCGCGACATGAAGTCGGAGCAACCCTTTAGGTCGTCATTGTCGAAGTCGCTGACAATGTACCCGATGAACCCGTGGCAGCCTTTTGTGCGCGTCAAGGGGGGTGGTGCTGCTTCGTCATCAGGGCCTGTAGAGTAGACAATGTAATTTTCCAAGTTGTGATGAATGCCAAGTGGCGAATACTGTAAGATATTTTTGTAATATATGCCACGGGGGGTCGATCGACTCGTGTTTTGATGAGTAATGTATGTTGTGTTTTTGCTTATGCATTGTTTGAAGGAAATATGCCCTGAGAGGCAATAATAAAGTTGTTATTATATATTCCTTATATATGATAGATGTTTATTTTACATGCTAGAATTGTATTGATCGGAAATATCAATACATGTGTGTTTAATAAACAAAAAGGGTTCCTAGTTATGCCTCTCTTATAGACTAGCTTGTTGATTAACAAGATGATCAAGGTTTCCTGATCATGGACATTGGATGTTGTTAATAACAAGGTCACACCATTGGTGGAATGATGTGATGAACATTCATCCGAAGTATAGCATTACGATCAAGTCATTATGTTTATATTGCTATAATATCATACGAAGTAATTTTTATCCTTAGACCATGAGATCATGTTAATTGCTAACACCGGAAGAGTATCTTGATAACATCAAACGTCACACTGTAACAGGGTGACTATAAAGATGGGTTCAGTACTACGAAGGTGTTATGTTGAGGCTCATGGATCAAGAGTGGAATTTGTCAATCCAGATGACGGATAGATATACTCTAGGCCCTCTCGGTGATATCACATTAAGATAGCTTGCAAGCAAGTGATGTGAACACTAGAATGTTATATCACGGGAACGAGAAAAGAGTGCATGTCGGTAACGAGATCAAACTAGGTATTTGGATACCGATGATCGAATCTCGGACATGTATTATATCATGAGACACAGGTATTAAATTACAAGCGTTAAAGGTTCTCACGATCACAGAAGTCATCGTTGAATATGCAGGAGTCAGTACTGATCTCCAGGTCCCGCTGCTGATTATTGATCGGAGAAGGGTCTCGATCATGTCTGCATTATTCGCGAACCGTAAGGTGGCACACTTAAGAGTTACCGGACACCATTTTGGAGCACATATGTTTCAGACGAAAGAATTGCAAAGCGCAGGAATTGTTTCAATAGAAACCGGAAATTGTTTCAGGTGAAATTGCAGAAATTGGTTCTGCATGTGATATTGAAATATTGCAAGGGGCTATATGTGAATGTTTGTTAATTAAAGTAATTAACAAAATTCTGAATAAATTTTAAAAAAAGAGTTTTATTAAATGAGAGAGCATTAAATTTGGAGAAATTTAATGCATTTAAAGTGGAGACTTTTAAAGGGAATGTGAAGAGGCATTTTAATGTGGAGGGGTTACCACCACGTTAATGGGGGAGGTGAGGGGTCACCCCCCATGCGCGGCCATGGAGAGAGGGGGCACCCCCTCCTCCTATAAAAGGCCACCCATTCCCTCCTTCATCCTCACACCTCCTTGTGAAGGAACTCTCTCCCCCTCTAGAATTATTCCCCCATGGTCTCGGATGAGCGAGATACATGTTCCCGGTGGCATTTCGTCTAGAAGGAGTTGCTGCTTCCGCTGGATCGCTGGAGCGAGGAGGTGGAGGTTGTCCGGTGGCTTGAACGTGTGTGCGAGTGCGGATGCGCTGCTGAGTTGGGGCGCTCGGACTTCCTCACGATCTTGAGATCGGCAAGTGTACGACTACATCAACCACGAGTTCCTACTCGTTAACAAAACTCGTTGTCTTCGAGGGTAAGTTCTCGTTGGATGTATGTCCACCTGTTGCTTTGTACCTAGTAGATAGATCTTGGCGTGTAGTTCACACCGTAGGAATTTTTTTGTTTTCTATGCTGCGGACCCAATAGTGGTATCAGAGCCTGATCTATGCATAGGTGCTTTGCACGGGTAGTACACATATGTTTGTATGTGGGCGATGATGATCATTTTATTGCATCTTCTATGTATTTTGGATATTGGTGGCATAGTGGGATGAAGCGGCCCGGACCAACCTTACATGTCATCGTAGATGAGACCGGTTCCACGACTGACATGCAACTTGTTTTGCGTAAGTGGCTGGCGGGTGTCTGTCTCTCCTACTATAGTCAATATCTGATTTACAACGAGTTGCTAATAACTTAGTTATCCTCGTTGTGGTTCATGTTCGTAGGTGAGAACGGTTCTATCTTCGAAAGCCCTAAGCCACGTAAAACTTGCAATTGATAAATTAGAGGCGTCTAGTTTAGATCGTTGCTGGGCTAGTGTATTGATATGGTATTGTTGTAAGTAGATGTATGATAGATACTCTTACAACACACTCAACGTGTAAGTTCCATAGACCTTGGCCTTACACACAAAGGAATGATAGAGATCATACCACGATGCAAGTGATAGAGATCAAATGCATGGACCATATCATCTCACTTTACACATTAGATGTTAGCATCTTATACTACTAGTTTGGCGCTTTTGGTAGCATTATAAGATGAACCCTCATTTAGATATCAAGATAAAAATGTGTTCTTCCTTAAGTATGCACCGTTCTGTGGATCGTGTTTCGAGACATCACGTGATGATCGGGTGTACTCGAATCTACGCTTTTATAGGAACAGGTGTAAGACAGTTTTACACACGTGAATACTAAGGTTCTTACTTGGCGAGCCTAACATGTACAGACATGGCCTCGGAACACGGACGGAAAGGTTAAGCATGAGTCATATAGTTGATATGATGCCCATATAGATTCTCGCCTTTGAAGCTACATCAATTCACGTGATGATCGGACTTGGTGTAGTGGATTTGGTTCATGCAATCACCAAAAAGACACGAGGGATGTCGTTTTTGAGTGGGAGTTCATTAGTAATTTGGATTAGTTGAACTCAATCTATCATAAACTTAGTCTAAATAAACTTCATAAATTCTGTTGTAGATGGCACCACTTGCTTTTAATTTCAATGTGTTCATGGAGAAAGAGAAACTTGCTACGAATGGTAGCAACTTCACCAACTGGGCTATGAATTTGAGGATTCTCCTCACTGCTGCACAAAAGCAATATGTGCTAGATGCGTCGCTAGGCCCCCCACCAGCTCCTGATGCCCCTGACGAGGAATAGAATGTCTATGTGACTCGTTAGGAGGACCACAACTTAGTTCATTGCGGCATACTGTATGGGCTAGAGCCAGAACTTCGAAAGCGTTTCGAAAATGGCAATGCCTTTGATACCATGGGAGAATTGAAAATGATTTTCGATACCCATGATGCCGTAGAGAATTATAATGCTACAGAAAAGTTCTTTAGCTGCATGATGGAGGAAAACAACTCCGTTAGTGAGCACGTACTCAAAATGTCTGGGTACGCCGATAAGCTTGTGTCCTTGGGAATAATGATTCCCATTGACTTAGGCATACATCATGTTCTCCAATCTCTGCCACCTAGCTACAAGAGCTTCGTGATGAACTATAATATGCAGGCCATGAAGTAGTCTCTTCCCGAGCTTCTGTCAATGCTTAAGACTGCAGAAGTGGAGATTAGGAAAGAACATCAAGTGTTGATGATCAATAGGACCACCGGTTTCAAGAAAGACAAGAAAGGCAAGCACAAGGGAAAGAAGGGTGGCAAGTCTGTTGCCACGCCTGAAAAGAAACACCGAGCTGGCCCTAAGTCTGACACTGAGTGCTACTATTGAAAGGGGACTGGCCATTAGAAGCGCAACTGCCCCAAGTATTTGGCGGACAAGAAGTCCGGCAAGGAAAACAAAGGTATATGTGATATACATGTTATTGATGTGTACTTGACTAGTACTCGCAGTAGCACCTGGGTATTTGATACGGGATCGGTTGCTAATATATGTAACTCGGTTCAGGCGCTACGGAACAAGCGACAACTAGCAAGGGATGAGGTCAGAATGCGGGTCGGCAACAGATCAAAAGTTGATGTGATCGTCGTCGGGATGCTACCTCTCCATTTGCCATCGGGATTAGTTATAAACCTAAATAATTGTTATTTAGTTCCTGCACTGAGCATGACCATTGTATCTGGATCGTGTTTGATGCAAAGTGGTCATTCCTTTAAATCTCAAAACAACGGTTGTTCGATTTATAAGAATGATATGTTTTATGGTCATGCACCTATGTTGAATGGTTTATTTCTATTTGATCTCGATAGTAATATTGCACACATTCATAATGTTAATGCTAAAAAGATTAAGCTTGATGATGATATGTCTACATATATGCGACACTGCCGTCTAGGTCATATTGGCGTTAAACGCATGAAGAAACTCCATTCTGATGGACTTTTGGAATCACTTGATTTTGAATCATTTGATACATGCGAGCCATGCATTATGGGCAAGATGACTAGAACGCCATTTTCCGGTTCAATAGAACGGGCGACAGATCTATTGGAAATCATACATACTGATGTGTGTGGACCAATGAGTGTGTCAGCGCGAGGTGGATATCGTTATTTTGTTACTTTCATGGATGATTTGAGTAGATATGGGTATATCTATTTGATGAAACACAAGTCTGAAACTTTTGAAAAGTTCAAGGAATTTTAGAATGAAGTGGGAAATCATCGTAATAGAAAGATCAAATTTCTACGGTCTGACCGTGGAGGAGAGTATCTAAGTTACGAGTTTAGCACACACATGAAAGAGTGTGGAATAGTTTCACAACTCACGCCTGCCGGAACACCACAACGTAATGGTGTGTCGGAACATCGTAATCGTACCTTATTGGATATGGTTCGATCTATGATGTCTCTGACTGACTTGCCACTGTCATTTTGGGGTTATGCACTAGAAACAGCTGCATTCACTTTAAATCGGGCACCATCTAAATCCGTTGAAACGACACCGTATGAATTATGGTTTGGAAACAAACCTAAGCTGTCATTTCTTAAAGTTTGGGGATGCGATGTTTATGTGAAGAAACTTCAACCGGATAAACTCGAACCCAAAGCGGAAAAATGCGTCTTCATAGGATACCCTAAGGAAACAATTGGGTATACCTTCTATCACAGATCCGAGGGCAAGGTTTTTGTTGCCAAGAATGGATCCTTTCTTGAGAAGGAGTTTCTCGCGAAAGGTGTGAGTAGTCAGAAGGTAGAACTCGAAGAGGTTATTGAACCTTCTTTTCATGGAATGGCGAGTGGCGCAGCACCGGAAGTTGTTTCGGAGTTGACTTCACCTGATGAAGAGAGAGCTAATGATAATGATCATGAAACTCCGAAAGAGGACACTACCGAACCTCGTAGGTCAAGCAGGACACGTGCAGCTCCTGAACTGTACGGCAATCCTGTTGTGAATTTCATGGTTGATGAAATGGATGACCCTGCGACGTATGAAGAAGCGATGATGAGCCTGGATTCCAACAAATGGCTAGAAGCCATGAAATCCGAGATGGAATCCATGTACGAGAACCAAGTTTGGAACTTGGTGGACTTACCTCACGACCGAAAGGCCGTTGAGAATAAATGGATTTTCAAAAGAAAAACGGATGCTGATGGTAATGTGACCATCTATAAGGCTCGACTTGTCGCAAAGGGGTTTCGACAAATTCAAGGAGTTGACTACGATGAGACATTCTCTCCCATAGCGATGCTTAAGTCGGTAAGGGTTATGTTAGCAATTGCTGGATATTTCAATTATGAAATATGGCAGATGGATGTCAAAACTGCGTTCCTCAATGGTAATATTGAAGAAGAGTTGTATATGATACAACCTAAGGGTTTTGTCGATCCTAAGGATGCTAATAAGGTATGCAAACTTCAGTGAGCCATCTATGGACTGAAGCAAGCATCCCGGAGTTGGAATCTCCACTTTGATGAGGTGATCAAAGAGTTTGGATTTGTCCAAACTTATGGAGAGGCTTGTATTTACAAGAAAGTGAGTGGGAGCAATGTGGCATTTCTGATATTGTATGTGGATGACATATTATTGATTGGAAATGATATAGATCTTTTAAACAGTGTTAAAAGTTATCTGAACAGCAAATTTTCGATGAAAGACCTTGGTGAAGCATCATATATATTAGGCATTAAAATCTATAGAGATAGATCAAGGCGCCTAATTGGGCTATCGCAGAGTACATACCTTGATAAGATATTAAAGAAGTTTAATATGGACGAAAGTAAGAAGGGGTTCTTACCTATGTTGCAAGGCAAGACATTGAGTAAGACTCAAAGTCCGGCTACGGCGGAAGAAAGAGAGATGATGGATAAGATCCCCTATGCCTCGGCCATAGGTTCTATTATGTATGCCATGCTATGTACAAGACCGGATGTGGCACATGCTATTAGTTTGACTAGTAGGTACCAATCTGATCCAGGTTCGGAACACTGGATAGCGGTAAAGAACATCCTCAAGTACTTGAGAAGAACTAAGGATATGTTTCTTATATATGGAGGTGAAGAAGAGCTAGTCGCTAAGTGTTATGTCGATGCTAGCTTTGACACCGATCCGGATGACTCTAAGTCTCAATCCGGATACATATTTCTCTTGAAGGGAGCAGCAGTTAGTTGGAGGAGTTCCAAACAACCTGTGGTGGCTGGATCAACGATGGAGGTGGAATATGTTGCTGCTTCAGAAGCGGCGCAGGAGGCGGTTTGGATGAAAGAGTTCATTACAGAACTAGGTGTGGTTCCCAGTGCGTTGGACACAATGGTGATCTATTGTGACAATAATGGAGCCATAGCCAACGCAAAGGAACTGAGGTCTCACAAGAATTCCAAGCATATTAAGCGCCGATTTCACTCCATCCGTGAGCATGTCAAGGATGGAGATATAAAAATTTGTAAAGTACACACGGACCTAAATGTAGCAGATCCGTTGACTAAAGTTCTCCCTAGGGCAAAACATGATCAACACCAGAACTCCATGGGTGTTAGATTTATCACTATGTGAACTAGATTATTGTCTCTAGTGCAAGTGGGAGACTGAAGGAAATATGCCCTGAGAGGCAATAATAAAGTTGTTATTATATATTCCTTATATGATAGATGTTTAGTTTACATGCTAGAATTGTATTGATCGGAAACATCAATACATGTGTGTTTAATAAACAAAAAGGGTTCCTAGTTATGCCTCTCTTCTAGACTAGCTTGTTGATTAACAAGATGATCAAGGTTTCCTGATCATGGACATTGGATGTTGTTAATAACAAGGTCACACCATTGGTGGAATGATGTGATGAACATTCATCCGAAGTATAGCATTACGATCAAGTCATTATGTTTATATTTCTATAACATCATACGAAGTAATCTTAGTCCTTAGACCATGAGATCATGTTAATTGCTAACACCGGAAGAGTATCTTGATAACATCAAATGTCACACTGTAACAGGGTGACTATAAAGATGGGTTCAGTACTACGAAGGTGTTATGTTGAGGCTCATGGATCAAGAGTGGAATTTGTCAATCCAGATGACGGATAGATATACTCTAGGCCCTCTCGGTGATATCACATTAAGATAGCTTGCAAGCAAGTGATGTGATCACTAGAATGTTATATCACGGGAACGAGAAAAGAGTGCATGTCGGTAACGAGATCAAACTAGGTATGGAGATACCGATGATCGAATCTCGGACATGTAATATATCGAGAGACAAAGGGATTTAGTTACAAGTGTTAAAGGTTCTCACGATCACAGAAATCATCGTTGAATGTGTAGGAGTCAGTACGGATCTCCAGGTCCCGTTGCTGATTATTGATCGGAGAAGGGTCTCGATCATGACTGCATTATTCGCGAACCGTAGGGTGGCACACTTAAGAGTTACCGGACACCATTTTGGAGCACATATGTTTCAGACGAAAGAATTGCAAAGCGCAGGAATTGTTTCAATAGAAACCGGAAATTGTTTCAGGTGAAATTGCAGAAAGTGGTTCTGCATGTGATATTGAAATATTGCAAGGGGATATATGTGAATGTTTGTTAATTAAAGTAATTAACAAAATTCTGAATAAATTTAATAAAAATAGTTTTATTAAATGAGAGAGCATTAAATTTGGAGAAATTTAATGCATTTAAAGTGGAGACTTTTAAAGGGAATGTGAAGAGGCATTTTAATGTGGAGGGGTTACCACCACATGAATGGGGGAGGTGAGGGTCACCCCCATGCGCCGGCCATGGAGAGAGGGGGCACCCCCTCCTCCTATTAAAGGCCACCCATTCCCTCCTTCATCCTCACACCTCCTTGTGAAGGAACTCTCTCCCCCCTCTAGAATTATTCCCCCATGGTCTCGGATGAGCGAGATACATGTTCCCGGTGGCATTTCGTCTAGAAGGAGTTGCTGCTTCCGCTGGATCGCTGGAGCGAGGAGGTGGAGGTTGTCCGGTGGCTTGAACGTGTGTGCGAGTGCGGATGCGCTGCTGAGTTGCGGCGCTCGGACTTCCTCACGATCTTGAGATCGGCAAGTGTACTACTACATCAACCACGAGTTCCTACTCGTTAACAAAACTCGTTGTCTTCGAGGGTAAGTTCTCGTTGGATGTATGTCCACCCGTTGCTTTGTACCTAGTAGATAGATCTTGGCGTGTAGTTCACACCGTAGGAAATTTTTTGTTTTCTATGCTACGGACCCAATATTGTTTTGATTCAGCGAGTCCCCGGGCGCGTCCGCCTTTTAATGGGGTATAACTCGATTTTATACTTTTGTGTGTTTGTTTTGTTTACGCGTTTGTTTTTATCCCTCGCGTCTTCTAAGTGGTGAGTCCCCGAGCGCAAGTAGGGCTGACTTATGAGCGAGTCCCCGAGCGTGGTGCCCGACCGTATTGGTCGTGATCCTGTTGCAGGTTGTGAATGCGTTGTTTGTAACGCGTCTCCTCCCCTGGCCCGGAGAGGCAGTCGCTTGGCGAGCCCTAGGCAGCTCTCTTACTTGGTGTGTTCCCGAGCCGCGTGGAGGTTCCCGTTTTGCGGAGCCCTCGTGTGTGGTACTTAACCATTCGAGTCGCTTTGCGCGAGGGTGGGAGGGACAGAGCGCTGTGGGAAGCGTGTGTCGGATGTCTTGGCCCCGCGGGCCAGTCGGGCTAGGTGACTCCAATGGAGGCTCTGGGCTGGCGTTTTTCGTGGACGACCCAAGCCCCGAATATTTTCGGTGCCCTTGTGCCGCACTACTTTGCCGTGCCCGATCGCTCGACTAGAGGTTGACTTCCATAAGTAGCATATTGCTGGCATGTACGAGTGCGAGTGACACAAGAATATGGCGAGTGGGCAGAATTTGTGCGATCCGAATGAATTTCATTATATATTCCGATGGAGTACAGTGTGAGGTTCTTCGTATATAACTTTCTGAGGAGGTTTACATTCCATGGCCTCCCGACCTCCAATTGGCCATCACCCCGTATGTCGATGAGGTAGTAGGCGTCGTTGCCAAGGAGTCGGCCTATGATGAATGGCCCCTCCCATGGGGGGAGAGCTTGTGCATGCCCTTCTTGTCTTGGGCCAGTCGTAGGACCAGGTCACCTTCCTGGAAGGTGCGATTTCGCACTCGGCGGCTGTGATAGCGGCAGAGTCCTTGCTCGTATATGGTGGTGCGGGAGCGACCCAGGTCGCGTGCCTCGTCGAGTTGATCGATGCTGTCTTGGCGGGCGATCTCGTTGGCCTCCTCGACGTAGTTGGTGACTCGAGGTGAGTCGTGCTCCAGGTCTGTTGGCATTACGGCCTCGGCGCCATACACCATGAAGAAAGGCGTGAACCCGGTTGATCGGTTGACAGAGGTGTGAATCCCCCATATCACAGAGGGGAGCTCGTCGACCCAACATCCTGGGGTGCGCTCGAGGGGCACCTGTAGTCACGGCTTGAGCTCGTGGAGGACGCTCTAGTTGGCGCGCTCTGCTTGGTCATTTGATTCCGGGTGGGCGACTGATGCGAGGTCGAGTCGGATGTCGAGTTCTTCACAGAATTCCGCCATGGCCCCCTTGGCGAAGTTGGTGCCGTTGTCTGTTATGATACTATGTGGGTAGCCATACCGGTAGATGAGTTCGCGTAAGAACTTGGTGGCCATCTTGCCGTCGCACTTTTTGATCGGCTTGGCCTCGACCCATTTGGTGAACTTGTCGACTGCGACCAGGAGGTGAGTGAACCCAGACAGGGCCTTCTTAAACGGGCCTACCATGTCCATGCCCCATACGGCGAATGGCCACGTGATGGGGATTGTCTTGAGTGCCGAGCCAGGGAGGTGCGTCTGGTTGGCGTACTTCTGGCACCCAACGCATCGTTGGACGATGTTGGTGGCATCGGCGTGTGCGGTGAGCTAGTAGAAACCGTGCCGCATGGCCTTGGCGACTAGCGACTTGGCACCAGCGTGATGGCCGCAGTCGTCGGCGTGAATGTCCTGGAGGATCTTGTGGCCTTCTTATGGCTGTACACAGTGCTGGAACACGCCGGTCACGCTACGCTTATGGAGCTCGCCGTTGATGATGACAAAGGATTTGTAGCGGCGCACGATCATTCCCGCCTCTGTCTCGTTGCTCGGTAGGAGTTTGTGTTCCAGGAAGGCGATGTATGGCACTGTCCAGTCGCTAGGTTCCACAATCATGGCGACTAAGGCCATTTCTGGTTGTAGTGGGATCCCGACGTCGATCTCTTTCGGTGGGCTGACTGAGGGTTTGTGGATGATGTCGAGGAAGACGCCTACTGGTGGCACCTGTCGGGTCGATCCAATGCGGGAAAGGGCATCTGCCTCCTCGTTTTTACGCATGTCGATCCACTCGACGAAATAGCCGTCAAAGTGTCCTCCCAATTGGTCGACGGCTTGGCGGTACGCGATCATTGGTGGGGAGACAGCGTCACACGTCCCGGCGACTTGGCTGGCGACTAGGTCGGAGTCGCCATAGCATCGTAGGCGGTTGATGTTCATCTCCTTGGCAACTCTCATGCCGTGGAGGAGGGCCTCGTATTCCGCCGTGTTGTTGGTGCAGGGCTTGAAGTTGAGGTGGAGCACGTAGCGGAGCTTGTCTCCTTTGGGGGAGGTCAGTATGACCCCAGCCCCCACGCCATCGGCGTTCTTAGAGCCGTGGAAGTGGAGCGACTAGTAGTGGAGGTATGGGAGCTTCTCTGGCAGTTGTGCTTCTTCCTAGTCTGCAAGGAAATCAGCCAGGGCTTGTGACTTGATCGCTTTTCGGGGCTCGTACTTGATGTTGTGAACACCGATCTCGACGGCCCACTTGGCGACTCGCCCGGTTGCCTCGCGATTGCATATGATGTCCTGCAGGGGCGCGGAGGAGACCACCGTGATAGGGTGCTCCTGGAAGTAGTGTGGGAGCCGCCGCTATGCTCGGAATACCGCGTACACCAGTTTTTGGTATTGCGGGTAGCGCTGTTGTGAGTCTGTTAGGACTTCGCTGATGTAGTATACGGGGCGCTGTATGGGGCGCTCCTTGCCCTATTTCGGTCGTTCGACGACCATCACGGCGCTGACGACTCGATTGGAGGCCGCGATGTAAACGAGCATTGGCTCTTTGTCGAGTGGCGCGGCGAGTAGTGGTGCCCAAGTAGCACTTCTTTGAGCAATTTAAGTGCGTCGTCGGCCTCCGCGTCCCATTGGAACGTTGGGTTCTTGCGCATCAGGTGGTAGAGGGGCATTGCCTTCTCGCCTAGTCGGGGGATGAAGCGACTGAGGGCCGCGACTCGCCCTGCCAACTTTTGGACGTCGCGCAGGCACTCGGGTTTCCTGAGTCGCGCGATGGTGTCGATCTTGGTGGGGTTGGCTTCAATGCCTCGCTTGGAGACTACGTATCCTAGGAGCTGTCCGGTGGGTACGCCGAAGGTGCATTTTCCAGGTTTCAGCTTGATGTTGTACCTCCGCAAGTTTGCGAAGGTTTCAGCTAGATCGGCGAGAAGATCGTCCTGGCGGGTGGATTTAACCACCACGTCGTCGATGTAGACGTGAATGTTGTGGCCAATTTGGCTTGCTAGACACTCCTGCATGCACCTCTGGTATGTGGCGCCTGCGTTCTTGAGGCCAAACGTCATGGCCGTGTAGCAGAATGCGCTGAATGGCGTGATGAATGTCGTCTTCTCCTCGTCTTCGACCGCCATCTTGATCTGGTTATAACCAGAGTAAGCGTTGATAAAACACAGCGACTCTGATCCCGCGGTCGAATCGATGATCTAATCGATGCGCGGTAGGACGAACTCCTCCTTCGGGCAGGGGCTGTTGAGGTTGGTGTAGTCAATGCACATTCTCCATGCGTTGTTCTTTTTCAGAACCAGGACTGGGTTTGCCAGCCACTTGGAGTACTTGATTGGCCGGAAGAAGCCTGCGGCTAGCAGGCGCTAGACTTCCTCGGCGATTGCTCGGCGGCGCTCTTCATTGAAGGGCCGTAGCGACTGCTTTACTGGTCACACTTTGGGGTCGGCGTTGAGTTTGTGCTCAGCGAGTTCCCTCGGGACAGCTGACATGTCAGATGGCTTCCATGCGAAGATGTTGCGGTTCTCACGGAGGAACCCGATGAGCGCACTTTCCTATGCGGGGCTCATGTGCGCCCCGATGGTGACCGTCTGGCTGGAGTCGCCTGGGACGAGCTCGACGGTGCGGGTGTGCGTGGTTGCCTCCAACGTGGAGTTCGCGGCGATTGGTTTCTTCAGGATGGTGGGGTCGTCCTTGTTGATGTTGCCTGCGTATTTCGCGAGCTCCTCCGCGTGGTCGGTCTCCGTGGCAATGACGGGTCGGCGAGCTCGGCACCTTTTTCCTCGCATTCCACGGCCATGTCGGGGTCGCCGTGGACGGTGATGATGCCGCTTGGCCCGGGGAGCTTCATCATGTTGTAGGCGTAGTGTGGGGTCACCATGAACTTTGCGAATGCCTGGCGGCCTAGGACGCAGTGGTAGGGGCTGTGGAAGTTCACCCGCTCGAAGATGATCCTTTTCGTGCGGTAGTTTGGTGGAGTGCCAAAGGTGACTGGCAGCGTCACTTTCCCGATTGGGTACGCCTTCCGACAGGGGATGATGCCGTGGAAGGTCGTCAGTGTTGGCTCGATGGCTATTTCTGGAGCTGGAGCCTTTTGAACGTGTCTAGGTACAAGATATTGATGGAGCTCCCACCGTCCATCAGCGTCTTGGGCAGCCAGTAGTCGGCCACCTTGGGCCCGACTACCAGGGCGACTCGCCCTGGGTACTCGATTCTTGGCGCGTGGTCCTGGCGACTCCAGGTGATGCTCTGCTCGGGCCAGTTTAGGAAGCGAGGGATGTCAACTTGCGTCACCGCATTGACGGCGATCGCGCGGGCGACCACCTTCTTCTCACGCTTGGTGCCGAGTCCGGTGAAGGTATGGAGCGACCCGACGGCAGTTCCAAAGCCGCCGCTGTTCCCGTTGTCCCTAGGTGGGTTGTTGTTGGGGTCCTCCCTTGCACGTCTCGCCTTCTCAATCTCTTTGAGAGAGTGGCAATCGGCGGTGGTGTGGGTGGCGGGTTTTCCCTCCCTGCTGTGGTAGATGCAGGGCTGATTGAGCAGGCGGCGGGGTCGAATTTCGGCCTCGTCGCGTTGTTGGCGCGGTAGTTCCCACTATCGCGGTAGTTTCCTCCGTCGCGGCGATAGTTCTTGGAGTCGCACTGGCCGTAGCCGGCGTTGGTGATGAAATCGACTCGCCCGTCCGTGCGGCGCTTGCCTCTGATGCGGGTGTTGCTGTAGCGCATGTCGTGTAGGCGCCCACTATCGTGGATGCTAGTGCGACGTCTTCCTCCCGACTCGTCGTCGAAGTCTTGGTTGGGGTCTTCCTCCACGTTGCGCTTGGCGATCTCGAGGAGGTCGGGGATGTTATCGAGCGTCCGGTAGACCCTCTTGATCTTGGCGACCAGGGGTTCGTACCGGCACGCGTTCTTGAAGCAGTGTATCGCCGTGTCTGGGTGGATGCCGGAGGCGTTTATCCATAGTTCTTGCCACCTTTGGATCCACCGGCAGGTCGACTCGCGTTGTCCCTGGATGCATCACTCCAGGTCTTCTATGGTGGTGGAGCGGGAGTAAGAGCCCTCAAAGTGCCTGACGAAGGCGTCCCGCATTTCTTCCCAGGAATCAATGCTATCGGGAGGGAGCGTGTTGATCCACTGCCGGGTTGCCCCCTCCATCATTAGGGGGAGGTAGCGAGCGTCGAGCAGGTCGGTGTGGCCTGCTATCCCCATTTCCATGAGGTATGTGTCCAACCAGACAGCGGGGTCGTACATTGGGTCGTACTTCTCGATCTCCTTAGGGGCCTTGAAGTTGGCGGGGTATTTTTCCCCGCGAATCATTGGTCCAAAGCATTGCGACCCGACTCGGCTGAGCGAGCCTCTTGGCTCCGGTTCGCCGCGGTTGGTGAGGGTGTGCCACAGGTCGTAGGGCTGGCGCGACCGCCACGTATGATTGTTGATGATGTTCGTTCGGGCGTCGAGGGGCTGCCCGTTGGCAGCGACTGTGTTGTTCGCCGGTCGTGGCTCGTTGGTTGATAGTGCACAATTGGTGGCCCGTGGTTGGTTTGCTAGGGGCTGCGGTGGTGGGCAAACTAATGCGTTTGCCACGGTGGGGTGGCCTCTTGACGCCGCCCTGTTTGCTGAAGAGCGGGAGTACATTCGCCCCCGCGGGTCGACTCCCGCGGCTTGTTGCTCGACGGCCCTGACGAATAGGGCCTTGGCGTACTGGATCTGTAGCGCACCGTCGCCTTGGACATCGAGGTTGGCGATCGCGGCATCAGCCGCGATGACATTGTCCATCGGAGTGGAGTATAGTGGTAGCCGTTGGCGTCACGGGCTTGAGGCGAGATGATGATCCGCGGTTAGTCCGGTGGAGGCGCGTGGCCCATGGGTGGTGGAGGAGCCCCAGTCGCCGGCGCTCCAGGTGGTGGTCTTGCGGGGTTGCTCCCGCCTGGCGGCGCTTTCTCGCAGTATTCACGCTCGGCGGCGCGCGTGGGGTCGTCCTCGTCGTTGAAATTCAGGACTCGGCCCTGAACGTTGGGGTTCAGGCGGGTCCTGATGCGGCGCTGGTGGTAGAGTGACAGCTCCCGTGCCGTCTCTCACTCGAGGCGGTATTTCTCGCGCTCGGCGAGTTTGTTGCGTTGCGCCTCCGCGAGCCGCAGGCGGGCTTGCTCCACCTCCGTAGCCGTCGCGGTCGGCGGGATCAGCGTGGAGAACGGATCTGGCGGGGCGGCCGTGCTACCCACCATGTAGATCGTGTTGAAGCGATTGGATCTGGCACGAAAATCCTCGGGGGATTCCGAGCCGGAATCGGAGTCGTCCCCAGGATGGAGGGGTCCTCGAAATCCTTGGGGTTGGAGACTCGCGTGATGGTGTACCCTCGAGACGCGGCGGTGATGGATCCGCCGACCGATGTAGGGGTCGCGGAGTCGGCGTCATCGTTCAAGGCGTCATCGTTGGTGGAGGTGTTAGTCTCGACCGCGTTGGTGGCGACTGAGTCGTACTTGGTGACAAGGCTACTAATGGAGCGGACCTGCTCCTACAAAAGCAGGTCGCGGTGTGGCAGCGATCCGCCGACGATCACCGTCGCGGCTGGGTCGATCGCGCCGGTGAAGCCGACGAAGAGGTTGATGGAGCCGACCGGCATCACCGCGGCGTGGGTGACCGGGCGTGACACCGGGATGTAACTGCTGGGCGGTCATGCGACAGATGGCGATCATGCGACCGGTGGCGATTGGTCGATCGATCGGCGAGTAGGGTCTCGCCGCAGAACTCAGGCCAGTCTCGCTATGCCCCAAAGTGGGCGCCACTGTCGTGGAAATGGCCACGATAGTCGTTGCCACTAGCAGCGATTGAGTGTTTCGTGAGGAAGAGTTGGGGGCCATCTGCAGTGCGAGATGGGGGTGGATGAACATGGGTTTACCCAGGTTCGGCCCCTTGGAGGGTAAAGACCTAATCCTGCTAGATTAGATTATGAGAGAGCGAGTTACAGGGGTGGCGAGCTCGACGGCTAGGAAGCGAGTCGCTTGAGGGGGTGTATGATGGAACGTAAGGTTCCAGGATACCCTAGGGAGGTTTATATATGAGGCACCTCGCTAGGGTTTACAAGCTGTCCCCGAATAGGATAAGGTTCCGGAGACTTTTGACCTAATCCAACTGGGCTTCTGCTACGCTTCTGGGCTTCCAGTCGTTAGTCGATGGGCCTTTCCTTTCTTCATAGTTCAGTCGCTGTCTTTCAGACGCACTCGCAGGCCTTTCGGCCCACTCGGAACATTCTGCTGGGCATACCCCCTTTGGCATATCCCCATCACAAAAGGTAGATAAAAACATGAATATACTTGGAATAGCATATGCTAGTAGGTAGGTATGGTGGACTCTTTGGAATAACTTGGTTTTAGGAGTTGGATGCATGAGTGGAACTCATACTTGGTTACGGAGGCTAGCAAAAGACTGGGAGAGACCAACTAAGAGAGCAATAATGGCCATAATCATGCAGAGCGACAAAACATCATTGATCAAAGCATAAAGTGATACTATAAGTTGAAAACTAAAGGATCATAAAGGCTATGGTGACTTGGGATAGTCATAACAAGGTGTGAGCATGCGCCAAGTCAACCCAAATAAAACATCAAAGGAGAATACCACAATACTATGTTTTAATATGCTAAAATAACGCATGATTCTTCAAAGGCACATTAAGCAATATCAATTGTTTATAACAATTCATGCTACATCAAAGAATAATAAGCATAAAGCCAAAACAATATCAAGGATGGCATGACAAAGCATAGTCCACAGTCAAAAACAAGCTCTCTTTACTACTTAAGCATGAACTTTCCTACTATTTTCCAATCCAAACCAAACTATTTGAAAACCAATGTATTAAAGAGGGGGTCCAACCAATTTATTCAGCAAACTAATAAAACCAAGCAAATGAAAACCAAAACGAAAACAAAAAAGAAGACGCTCCAAGAACAACACAACTATGCATGAAACAATAAAAATGAAGTGTTTGGAAGAAACCTGGAATTTGTATTGATTAAGAAGGGGATGCCTTGGGCATCCCCAAGCTTTGAAGCTTGTACTTCTTGGATATTTCTTTGGGTGACATGCGTGGCATCCCCAAGCTTGAGCTTTAGTCCATCCTTTATCTCATTACTCATTCCTTCCATACACCTGAAATTTTTCCTTCATACAAAACTTCACACAATCTTTATTAACAACATAAGTGCACTCAAGATAATAAGTCTTTGGGTTTAGTATCAACACCAATAAAACTTCCATTAAAAAAAAGCTACTGTAGCACTTTCCTCAGAATGCTCAATTCCCCAAAAGAACTAAAGAAAGTGTTGAACTAAAGAAAGTTAGATAACAGCCTGTGGAAGAAGAACAAAAATTCACGCCTCAAAAGGATGTACAGAGATTTTACACGAATTTTTATGGTGAACAACAGAAATCTATTTCGGGACAGCAACTTTCCCAAGCATTACTTCTCTCTCATTATAGGTTACTCTTGGCACAAAAAGCAAATAAAAAGGATAAGGAGAGGTTATTACTGAAGCAATAACATCCAATACTCATCTAAAACTTTTGGGTTATCTCCCAATAAGTACTTTTCTTTAATGCCTTTAAGTTAGGCATGATAGTTTTAGAAGATGCTCACATAAGAAATATGAATTGAAGTAAAAGAGAGCATCAAGAAGCAAATTCAAAGCACATTTAAGTCTATCCCACTTCCTATGCATATGAATCTTGTAAAGAAACAAGTCATTAAAGCACAAAGCAACAAGCATAGTAAAGCAAAACAAGTGTAACTTCAAGACTTTCAACATAAAGAGGGGAAATTTAATATTGTTGAGATACATAAAACTATGTTTCCCTCTCTCATAATAACTTTCAGTAGCATCATGAATAAAATTTACAATGTAACTATCACATGAAACATTCTTATCATGAGCCACATGCATATAATAATTATTACTCTCCACATAAGCATAGTCATTCTTATTAATTGTAGTGGAAGAAAATTCAACAAAATAGCTATCATTATTATTCTCATCACCAGAATCATCAGATATATGAGGAATATTGTAGTCATAATTAATTTCCTTCTCAATAGTCGGTGGGCTGGGAATCTCATATTCATCATTGTAATCATCATATATTGGAGGCATAGTATCATCAAAGTAACTTTTCTCCTCCATGCTTGGGGGACTAAAAATATCGTTTTCATAAAAACTAGATTCCCCAAGCTTAGACTTTTCCATAGCATTAGCAATAATGGTGTCCAAAGAATTCATACTAACAACATTGCTATTAGCATGCAAATACAGTTCCATAGGTTTTTCAATTTTCTCTTCAAACACTTCATGTCCTAACTCAATATAAATACTATAAAGCTCTCTAATTTTTTTTGTTTTCCATTAAGCCTAACTAGTGAAAATAAAAACAAGAAACAAAAAGATATATTGCAGAATCTAAAGGAAATAACTTCGAGGACTCACACCAGAGGATGTGAGTACCTTTTACCTTACCTCCCTGGCAACGGGGCCAGAAAATAGCTTGATGTCTACACACTTCTATTCTTGTAGACAGTTGTTGGGCCTCCAAGTGCAGAGGTTTGTAGAACAGCAACAATTTTTCCCTTAAATGGATTACCCAAGGTTTATCGAACTCAGGGAGGAAGTTGTCAAAGGCATCCCTCTCAAGCAACCCTGCAATCAAGATACAAGAAGTCTCTTGTGTCCCCAACACACCCAATACACTTGTCAGGTGTATAGGTGCACTAGTTCGGCGAAGAGATAGTGAAATACAAGTGGTATGGATATAAGATAACTGTGCCAGAAAATAGCTTGATGGCGTGGAAGATACTAAAGGCAAACTGAAATAAAGATGGAAACAAGCAAACATGTAACAGATCTAGTTGCAAACAGTGTTTCAATGCTTAGAATCAAAGCCTAGGGATCATACTTTCACTAGTGAACACTCTCATATAAATATATTCTTCTTTATGATACTACGCTGAACTACTCTCCTGTTGGACACTCTAATCCATGGTAGGGCTATAACAGCACACCTCAAAGTTCATCTTTCCCATCTAGATAACCCCACACTGTCACCTTGAGTACTAGACGGTTCGAACAAACACCACAATTTCATAAAGACATCCAACTCCAAATATAACTCATAACAAGTATTTGTAATCTCTAGCCTAAGTGCCACCATGGTGTGCACACTGTCAACTTCACACACATGGGGAGAGCAGAGATCTATTAAAGCACTTGAGTAGCAAGGTAGGTCTACTTGATTACAAAGCTCATGATCACAATATGATCATGCATAGAGAGATATGAACACATAGCTACCGGTAGAGCCCTTAGCCTCGAGAGAGAACTACTCCCTCCTCATCATGGGAATCAGCAACGACGATGGATATGGCGGTGGAGATCGATGGATATAGCTCCGGGGGCACTTCCCCGTCCCGGCAGGGTGTCAGAACAGAGACTTTATGTCCCCCGAATCTCCCCTTCGGTGACGGTGGCACTTCAGAACTTTCCGTGGCTGGAGGCTTGACTATTTAGGATTTTTGCATCGGGGGCTTCTTATAGGCGAAGGGGCAAGGTTGGTGGGCATCTAGGGGGCCCACACCACCTGGTGGTGCGGCCAGGGGGACCCGCACCTAGGGGTGGTGTGGCCACCCTGTGGCCCCTCTCCGTCACTCCTTCTGGCTCCGTGAGTCTTATGGGAAAATAACAACTTTGGCTTTTGTTCGGTCCAATTGCGAGAATATTCATTTTGTGACTTTCCTGGAACCAAAAACAGCAGAAAACAGGAAACTAGCACTGTGGCATCTTGTTAATAGGTTAGTCCAAGAAATCATATGAAAAGTACTTCAAAGTGTGGACAAAACATAAGAAAGTAGATAAAACCAAGCATGGAACATCAAAAGTTATGGATACGTTAGCAACGTACCAGCTGGCAGGACAAAAGATGTTGTGCAAGTTCTCATTGCAAGCACGTATGACTATATATGGAACACATGCCTATGATTATTTAGTACTTGTATGCTTTATCTTATTTATCTGCAAATGCCATATGTCTTGATTTCCATATGAATTGTCTTGTCCATGCAATGCACGTCCATCCATCCCTATGCCTACCACGCTTTAACACTACTGTTTACTTCAATTGTTACTAATGTCTTTACTTTTACTACTGCTATTACTTTGCTATTGGTATTACAAAACTGTTGCTACTGATAAACTGCTGTGAGCAAGATTTTTTTCAGGTGCATCTGAATTGACAACTCAATTGTTAAGGTTTATAAATATTCTTTGGCTCCCCTTGTGTCAAATCAATAAATTGGGTTTCACTTCCCTCGAAAATACTGTGATACACCCCCTATACGTGTGGGTCATCAGGGACCCGACGAACTAATGTTTGTGTGCCTTGGAAATTAGTATATCATGGAATACTTTTCTTTTTTATTGATAATCATGGAGAGAAGTACATTGTGTGGGCGTGATCGCTTGTCCGTTGGCCTTTATTGAATATAGAGTACGTCTAAGTGAATATTTTTGAAGGAACTTCGGCTTCTGTCGTTGGGGTTCTTCATTATGCTCCTCATCATGGTGCTCTTCGTTTTGTTGATCGATGGGCTTTTCTACGCGGGACCTATATTGGAGGCCGCATAGGTTGCTTTTGCGAGACAGTTGAGTATTTGCACTTACGATATTTTATTTTTGCGGGTGTGTCCTTCGTGTGTCAACTCTTCATCCGTTCACTTCAGTTGTCCGAGCCTGGCTTCCATCCCGAAAGATTCCGAGACTTTGTTGAATTATCGAGCGCAGTTGTCTACGCGACTGAAGCTTCCTTTGACTGTTATGACTCCGTGGGGGGCTGGCATTTTTAACACCAGGTATGTGTAGTGAGGTACTGCCATGAACCTAGCGAAAGCTGGTCGTCCCAGGATCACGTGGTATTGAGATGGCCAGTCCATGACTTCGAATTCTAGCTTTTCTCGCCTGAAGTTAGTCGTTGATCCGAAGACTACGTCGAGATGAACTTTTCCCAATGAACTTCAACTTTACCTGGAACTATCCCATGGAAAGTTGTGTTTGTTGGTTATAGGTTTGTCATGAACCAGTTCATGGCCCACAGAGTTTTGGCATATATTAAGTTGATGCTACTTCCTGCATCCAAGAATACTTTGATCATGTCGAACCCGCCAATTTGCGCTTCCACTATTAGTGCTGACTGGCCTGTCTTAGGAACCCGTAATGGATGATTAGCTCTGCTGAAGGTAATTTCTTGTTCCGACCAATGGAGATACTCTGGTGTAGGAGGTGGCTTTGTTACTGCCAAGTTTTCTTGTCTAGTGATCAACTTCTGTGTTCTGTTGGAGGGTGGCCCCTTTTGGATCATTAACATTGCTCCCTTTGACATGGGATATTCGTTGTCTAGGCGTATTGTATTTTGCGACTGCCCTGCTGGCGGATGCCCCTGTGGTGGAGGTGGATCACCAATGGACAAAGCGCCAGGTGGAGTAGCATAGTTTCTATTTGCTGCTTCAGCTGCTTTTACGTTGCATAGTTCTTGCATCTTTAAGAATGTTCGGCAGTCCTTTAGGAGGTGATTTGATTGCCTTTTCCCTGTTGAGTCAATGTAGTAGTGCATATTGCAGGTTCCTTCCAACAATTTTCCTGCTGACATTGGTGGGTCTCGGTTCATCGACTGGTATCGTTGTCGTGGCTAGCTTTCACCGATGCTGTCCCTATTGCCATGGTATCCGCTATTGTAGTCATCACTTTGTCGGTTGTCCGCTCCAGAAAAACTCACTGCAACGTAACTGGGTGTATGGTACCATCGTTGGTTCGTCGTCTCCCGTTGTTGTTGCGCCAGTCTCTGTTGTCAGGTGAACGGGCCCTTTTGTTGTGTACTACGTCCTCTCCATCGTCCCAACGATTGGCTATTTCCATCAGCTGTGAAATTGTCCTTGGCTTGGTTCGTCCTAGTTCTTCAATGTACTCCTGTCCACGAAGTCCATCATGCAAGGCGTCGATTGCTCTTTCGTCAGATATTGCTTCAGCCAATTTTTTTGTAATGTTCCATCGTTGGATGAAGGCTCGTATTGATTCTCCTAGATTTTATTTGTAGGCACACAATTGCCCCAAAGAGGCAGGTCGCTTGAATGTAGATTGGAAGTTTCTGATAAATTTGTCTTCAAGATCATTCCAATTGCTGATAGTATCTCCGGGTAGTTGTTTCAGCTAGGAGTGTGCTGATGGGTTCGTAGCATGGAAAACAAAAAATTTCTACCGCAAGAACGAACAAAACCCAGATCTAATCTAGATAAAAGCCAAGATCTAATCTATGAGACATGAGCAACGAGATAGATAGGAACTAACCCTCGTAGATCCGAAAGCGTTAACGAGATTAGATCTCGTGGTTGATGTAGTCGATCACTTGCCGATCTCAAGATCGTGTGGACGATCCTTCCGGCGTCGCGATCCAGCAGCGCTTCCGCCCTCGGTCAAGTAGACGATCCTTCCGGCGTCGCGTTCCAGCAGCGCTTTCGCCCTTGGTCAAGTAGACGATCCTTCCGGCGCCACGATTCGGCAGCGCTTCCGCAGTCGGTCACACGTGCGGAGTCGAAGCAGACCTTCCTCTCCCCGTTCCAGCGAGCAGCGGAGGTAGTAGATCTTCTCCACGGAATCCCAGCAGCACGACGGCGTGGTGGTGGTGGTGGAGTAGAGAATTCTGCAGGGCTTCGCCTATGCCTGTGCAGAAGATGGTGGAGGAGAGAGGCGGCAGAGATTGGACGTTATGAGAGCTTCTCTGGAGGGGGCGCCCCTGCCCTTCTATTTAAGGGGAGGAGGCGCGCCTGGGGAAGGGGAGTCCTTGTAGGACTCCCCTCCTCTATGGCCAACGAATTTGGGGAGGGGGGAGGAGTCCTCCTCCCCCACGAATCCGTGTCTTGACCCACCAGGACTCCTTGATCCCTATCTTGATTTTCAAGCAAACTCCAAGATATCTTCCAGAACCTTCCGGAACATTCCGAAACCTTCTAGAACTCTCATACAAATACTCCGGAACATTTCCTATCTCATAAAATGATCTCCTATATATGAATCTTATTCTCCGGACCATTCCGGATCTCCTCGTGATGTCCCGGATCCATTCCGAGACTCCGAACAACATTCGGTCTCCAACGCACATTCCATATCTACTTAAAACAACTTCGAACCTTAAGTGTGTCACCCTACGGTTCGTGAATATGTAGACATGATAGAGACACATCTCCTATCAATAACCATCAGCGGGACCTGGAGATCCATAATGGCTCCCACATACTCAACGATGACTTCGCGATCGATTGAACCATTTACATATGAAACCAATTCCCTTTGTCTCGCGATACTATACTTATCCGAGGTTTGATCGTTGGCATCTCCATACCTAGTTCTACCTCGTTACTGATAAGTACTCTTTACTCGTTCCGTGATATGTCATCCCTTGTGACCCAGTCACATGCTTGCAAGCTAATTAGATGACATTCCACCGAGAGGGCCCAGAGCATATCTATCCGTCATATGGATGGACAAATCCCAATCTTGGTCCATGCGCTTCAACACATACTTTCAGAATACCCAATGACACCTTTATGACCACCCAGTTACGAAGCGGTGTTTGATGTCATCAAAGTACCCATCCGGTGATGGTGATTAACATAACCTCATGGTCGAAGGATTAGGTTACTATGTATTTTAAAGCTTATAGCAAACGAACTTAATGACTTGATCTTATGCTACGCTTACTATGGGTGTGTGTCCATTACATCATTCTCCTAATGATATAACCTTGTTATTAATCACATCCAATGTCCATGATCAGGAAACCATGATTATCAATTAATCAACAAGCTAGTTCAACAAGAGGCTTACTAGGGACTCTTTTATGTTTACAAAACACACATGTATTAGTGTTTCCTAATAATACAATTATAGCATGGGATGTAAACATTTATCATAAACATAAAGATATAATAATAACCACTTTATTATTGCCTCTTGGGCATATCTCCAACAGTCTCCCACTTGCACTAGAGTCAATAATCTAGTTAAAAACTTGTGCATTCAACACCTATGGCTTTCTGGTGTTGTATAAACACTATTGCTAGTGGTAAACATAATCTTCGGATCTGACACTTCCAGGTCCGTGTGTATTTAGATGTCCTTGCGTCTCTACGCATTACTCATTCTCCAATGAGATGGCATTGTATAAATTTGGTCCTTTGGTGAGACCTTTAGTTCCTTCGGCTCAAAATATGTTGATATAATTGTCACACAATATATCTTCATAGTATTAGCCTACTTTGAACCACACCTAGTTTGATAACAAACTACTTAACACAAATGCCCTCCTTTGCTGCTACTACAGCAGTTTATATACTTAGCCTTTTGTTGTAGTATCCGTCACAATGTCTCAACTTTGGAACTCATCCAAATCCATCATGGAACATCCTTTCCATTACATTGTGCTACCCATAGTCTAAATTGAGATAAACTTAACTTGTGACAAAACTAGTATTAATGTAACAATTTACAATGAACCATTTGTCACCACTATATAAATAATATATTCTTAGTTCTTCCAAAGCTCATAAGAATATCTTTACTATTGTCCAATGATCATCTTATGAATCATTCTGGTATATGCTCATAACATTTAGAGCATAGGACATATCTGGATGTGTACATCTTAAAGAATGATTGATCAAAATATTCTTGTAATTTCACCAAGTGTCAAAACACTTGAATCTCGTGTCAACACACTCGAATCTTGATTCAGTCCTTTCCGTGCATCAATAACCTTTCTTGTTGTTTCTATATTGAACTCATTCAACATGTTATCTATGTACATTTGGCAAAACCATATTAGCGCCTCAATCTATTCATATAGACATTGATGCCTAATTCTTGGGTTATGCCTAAGTCTTTCATCGAAATGAAATTCTTAACCTGCGTCAATTCAAGATACATCATTTCCAATCAACAATGTGTCCTCTATATAATGTATTAGAAATATGTCTCAGCGCTCCCACTTAATTTCTTGCAAATGCAAGCATCTTCATCATCTCCGATGAATTTAAACTCTTTTAACAGTTTCATCATGGTGAAGATTCCAACTCCGCTATGCTTACTTCAACCATTGAAGTTTTGCATACTCTTTTAGCATCCTTTGAATTAACAAAACCCTTTGGATCGTGTCATGTACATGTCCTAGGTAACCATTCTATTAGAAGAACTTGTTTTGTTTGTTCAACTACCATATACCAAAATATATGTAGTGGTTGCTACATTAATCCGTCCAGACTAAATATCGCTATGAAAGATCAGATCTTATCATAGTTAATTCCTTGAACATTGTCGTAAACTCTTTCCGACATGTCGACTATTTCATAGATTTGAAACATCCATGTCTATTTCTTTATAGATCCAAACACGACCGATAGGCTTCACGCCTTTCCGGAGGGTCTTCAAAGTTCAGAAACATGATTTCTTGTGTATGGATACTATCACGGATTCTATGACTTCTAGTCATTTTATGGAGTCAGGGCCCATCATCGCTTCTTTGCATGTAGTCGGTTCATCATTGTCAAAACAATAACTACTTGCTTATCAAATCTTACTATTTGATTCTTACCGACCCACATGGTTCTATAGGAACTCTAATCTCCGAGATCACAACTTTTGTAATCACGAGAGCCATGAGCATTGTGGCCGCCACCGGGACACTTTCCGGCGCTGCGCTACTTAGCACATATAGCTAAGGTTCAACAACCTTATCAAAGTTCTACTGTCCTCCCACTTAACTTTTCACGAAAAATTCCTTCTCAAGAAACTTGATGTTCCAAGTAACAAACTCTTTTGTCCTTAGTGTTATGGAGAAATTCCCAAAAAATTCTTTGGGATAACCTACAAAGACGTGCTTATACGACTTTGGTTGTAAACATTTTACTTATGCATAACATACCAAAATTTTAAGAAAAGACAATTCGGGTTTTATCCCTAACCATGACTTATATGGTGTCATTTCAACGGATCACGATGGAGCTCTTTTCAGTGTAAAAGCGGTAGTCACTAAAGCTTTAATCTTTAAAACATAATGGCGGTTTTATAAATGACACCCTTGATCTTACCATCTCAAACATGGTTTGATTTTATCTCTCGAATATGCCATAATCCTATGGTTTATCGGGAAACACAAATCACAGAACAATTCCTCAAGTCTTAGGTGTTTTTGCTAAACATGTAACTCAAATATCTTCCTTTATGATCGAATCATAACCTCTTTATTTTCTTGTTACAATGATTTTCAACTTCATCTTGAAAGTCTTTGAACAATTTTCAAATGTTTCATACTTCCTCCTTATTGAGTAAGTATACATATATTCACTCAAATTCTCGGAGAAAGCATATGAAGTTGAAATCCATCGCTCTTGACTACATAATGGGCTTCATATATCAATATGTACAAGTTCCAATAAGCCAGTCATTCGTTCCTTTTGGCCTATGAACGAAGTTTTAATTATCTGTAGAAAGTTTCACAAGCGTCATTTGATCAAAATCAAAAGACTCCAAAATTCCATCAACATGGAGTTTCTTCATGTTTTCTTTCCAATACAATTTAAACAGCGATGTCACTTCGCAAGTGATCTTTCAATCTTTTGTCTTGCGACATTTTAGCAATAGTGTTTATGGATGTGATTTCTCCCACCAGACTTGTAAAAGTTCATCCATCCTTTATGGAATACGGTAATTATTTGAACAACCATTGTTCTCGTAATACCGGAACAAAATAACAAATCTTGAAGGCTAGATTTGATGTCAACACAATAACACTTTATTTGTTTTCGATGAACATCATCAATTATTCTCTTGCTAGTTACTTAGGCCATTGTAGTTCATGAATTACGTTGTCCTGTATGACATAGCATACCAACCAATTCGGTATCCAATACCGGAGAACCACATTGTTTAACAAGCAAGGAATACAACCATAACATGTATATCTTCTATATACCCAAGTTGGACATCTCCAACCTTATAATTTCTGCCAAATATTTTATAGATTCTCTTTCAGCAATTCCTTTTTCTTTTAAAAGAATCTATCAACATCAATAGTGGTGTCATTCATATGACACATAGTACAAAGTGTGTATAGTCAAATACCAATACCTTTGGACTTGCACTTTGAAGTGGATCACCATCATCAAATGTTTGGTGTTCTTTCAAAAATCCATTCTTTAGTAATCTTTTAGTGTAGTAAACATTTTACTTACATCTTCTATTCATCCTTATCATGACAACTTTCATGATCAAGCTGCTATAGCTTATAAAGGTGAATTGCGAGTATAATGTTTCTTTTTCAAAACCTTTTGGAGGATTAGGACGACTAGCGTCTCCAACCTTCACAAATTCTCATCAAATATGAGGACGTATACTCTATCATGTTGTAACCAACACATAGTTTTAGATATCGCAATACCTTTCACATATGATGGTTTCTGAAACATTGCTTTCAGCTCTTAGATAAACTTGATATTAAAAACAATCTTTTGAGTATCAAGAATCATGGAGGCAAACATGATACTTTAGATACTAACATTGGAATTCTTACTCTTGATTTAATACTACTTATTAAACTTCATGGAGTAAATAGAGTTTGCTGAAAGTTTGCAATAGGACTTATAATCTTTAAATTGACATTCAAAACAATACGATACCAGTTCGTAAAGTAAATATCCAGAATTTCTATAGTTCCACTATCTCAACTATAACTAAGCGTAAGGTGGTGAACGGATGCCAATGACTACAACAAACTATGCAAAATCACTTTGATTGTGTTTATGATAAATTGAGTTCGACTAATCCAAATTACAAACGAACTCCCACTCAAAACAACATCCCTCAAGTTGTTTTAGTGATTACATGAACCAAATCCACTACACCAAGTCCGATCATCACGTGAGATGATGTAGCTTTAAAGGCGAACAATCAACATGTTCATCATATCATCCATATGACTCATGCTTTACCTTTCGGTATTCTGTGTTCCGAGACCATGTCTGTACATGCTAGGCTCGTCAAGGTTAACCTTAGTTTCTGCATGTGCAAATCTGGCTTGCACCCGTTGTATGCACACGTAGAGTCTATCACACCCGATCATCACGAGGTGCTTCGAAACGACGAGTCTTAGCAACGGTGCCAACTAAGGATGAACACTTTATTACTTGATATTTAGTGAGAGGGATCATCTTATAATGCTACCTTCGCGATCTAAGCAATACAAGATGCATAAAGGATTAACATCACAGGCAATTCATAATATGTGATATGATATGGCCTTTCTTCTTGTGCCTTTGATCTCCATCTCCAAAGCATGGACAAGATTTCCATCATCACCGGCGTGGCGTCAAGGTCCGTGGCGCCGCTTCATGATTGTCCATCATCACTAGCAACTATTACAACTACTTGGAATAAAGCTATTACAAGATGAATAGACACGCAGGTCTTAACAGAATTAAAAGACAACCATTAGGCTCCTGCCGGTTGCCATATTACAACAAGGATCATTGCATACATCAAATATAATCATAATCACATGATGGCCATATCACATCACAAAACCCCTGCAAAAACAAGTTAGACGTCTCTAATTTTCTTTGCATGTTTTACGTGGTTTGGGGCTTTCGCATAAGACCGATCTTACCTACGAACAAGGACCACAACGTTGATACAAGTGTTGTCAAGATGCTCATTGTAAATTGAATCTTAACTATGGTGGGAGAGACAGACACCCGCAAAGCCACTTGTGCAAAGCAAGTTGCACGTCAAGCGTGGAGCAAGTCTCATGTGCGATGACATGTAATGTTAGCCCGAGCCGCTTCATCCCACCATGCCGCAAGATGCAAAGTGCACGCTAAGACACCGACAACAAAAGCATCAACGCCCACAACATCATTGTGTTCTACTCGTGCAACAGATCTACGCATAGATACGGCTCTGATACCACTGATGGGTTCGTAGCATGGAAAACAAAAAATTTCTACCGCAAGAACGAACAAAACCCAGATCTAATCTAGATAAAAGCCAAGATCTAATCTATGAGACATGAGCAACGAGATAGATAGGAACTAACCCTCGTAGATCCGAAAGCGTTAACGAGATTAGATCTCGTGGTTGATGTAGTCGATCACTTGCCGATCTCAAGATCGTGTGGACGATCCTTCCGGCGTCGCGATCCAGCAGCGCTTCCGCCCTCGGTCAAGTAGACGATCCTTCCGGCGTCGCGTTCCAGCAGCGCTTTCGCCCTTGGTCAAGTAGACGATCCTTCCGGCGCCACGATTCGGCAGCGCTTCCGCAGTCGGTCACACGTGCGGAGTCGAAGCAGACCTTCCTCTCCCCGTTCCAGCGAGCAGCGGAGGTAGTAGATCTTCTCCACGGAATCCCAGCAGCACGACGGCGTGGTGGTGGTGGTGGAGTAGAGAATTCTGCAGGGCTTCGCCTATGCCTGTGCAGAAGATGGTGGAGGAGAGAGGCGGCAGAGATTGGACGTTATGAGAGCTTCTCTGGAGGGGGCGCCCCTGCCCTTCTATTTAAGGGGAGGAGGCGCGCCTGGGGAAGGGGAGTCCTTGTAGGACTCCCCTCCTCTATGGCCAACGAATTTGGGGAGGGGGGAGGAGTCCTCCTCCCCCACGAATCCGTGTCTTGACCCACCAGGACTCCTTGATCCCTATCTTGATTTTCAAGCAAACTCCAAGATATCTTCCAGAACCTTCCGGAACATTCCGAAACCTTCTAGAACTCTCATACAAATACTCCGGAACATTTCCTATCTCATAAAATGATCTCCTATATATGAATCTTATTCTCCGGACCATTCCGGATCTCCTCGTGATGTCCCGGATCCATTCCGAGACTCCGAACAACATTCGGTCTCCAACGCACATTCCATATCTACTTAAAACAACTTCGAACCTTAAGTGTGTCACCCTACGGTTCGTGAATATGTAGACATGATAGAGACACATCTCCTATCAATAACCATCAGCGGGACCTGGAGATCCATAATGGCTCCCACATACTCAACGATGACTTCGCGATCGATTGAACCATTTACATATGAAACCAATTCCCTTTGTCTCGCGATACTATACTTATCCGAGGTTTGATCGTTGGCATCTCCATACCTAGTTCTACCTCGTTACTGATAAGTACTCTTTACTCGTTCCGTGATATGTCATCCCTTGTGACCCAGTCACATGCTTGCAAGCTAATTAGATGACATTCCACCGAGAGGGCCCAGAGCATATCTATCCGTCATATGGATGGACAAATCCCAATCTTGGTCCATGCGCTTCAACACATACTTTCAGAATACCCAATGACACCTTTATGACCACCCAGTTACAAAGCGGTGTTTGATGTCATCAAAGTACCCATCCGGTGATGGTGATTAACATAACCTCATGGTCGAAGGATTAGGTTACTATGTATTTTAAAGCTTATAGCAAACGAACTTAATGACTTGATCTTATGCTACGCTTACTATGGGTGTGTGTCCATTACATCATTCTCCTAATGATATAACCTTGTTATTAATCACATCCAATGTCCATGATCAGGAAACCATGATTATCAATTAATCAACAAGCTAGTTCAACAAGAGGCTTACTAGGGACTCTTTTATGTTTACAAAACACACATGTATTAGTGTTTCCTAATAATACAATTATAGCATGGGATGTAAACATTTATCATAAACATAAAGATATAATAATAACCACTTTATTATTGCCTCTTGGGCATATCTCCAACATGTGCCGCACCAGTTAGGTGCAGCTGCAGGTTTTGCATCGCTATGGCTTTGGATCCGCCTTGTAATCTGACAGTCGCCAGATAGTTCGTTAGCCAAGCTTCGGGTTCTTGGAGGCCGTCGTACTTTTGTCGATCTTGGGGTAACTTAAAATCTTTTGACACCGGAGTTTTACGAAACTGTCAGGTAAAGCAGTTGGCTCCGTATAATTCTTTTTTGTTCCTCGCTCTCGTCATCATGGTATTGATACGTTGCTAACGTATCAATAATTTTTGATGTTCCATGCTTGGTTTTTATCTACTTTCTTATGTTTTGTCCACACTTTGGAGTACTTTTTATACACTTTCTTGGACTAACCTATTAACAAGATGCCACAGTGCCAACTACCTTTTTCTGCTGTTTTTGGTTCCAGGAAAGTCAGAAAATGAATATTCTCGGAATTGGACGGGACAAAAGCCAAAGTCAGTATTTCACCGAGGGGGACACGGAGCCAGAATACGAGACGGAGAGGGGCCAGAGGGATGCCACACCACCTGGCCGCACGGCCAGGCCTAGCCCGCGCCAGGGGGTGGTGTGGCCGCCTAGGGCACCCACTCGACCTTCCCTTTCGCCTATAATATGCCTCCGATACACAAAGCCTAAGTACCCAATCAAAATTCCACGAAAGAGTCTGTAGCCGCCGTCATCTCCATCCCTAGATCGGGAGGGATCTGAAGCTCTTCCCGGCACACTGCCGGAGGGGAGAATTCACCCTAGAGGCCTTCTTCATCACCATGCAAGCCTCCGGTGTGATGCGTGAGTAGTTCATCCCTGGACTACGGGTCCATGTAGTAGCTAGATGGTTGGTTCTTCTCCTTTGTGCTTTCATGTTTAGATCTTGTGAGCTCCGTTCATGATCAAGATCATCTATTTGTAATTCTACATGTTGTGTTTGCGGGGATCCGATGGATATTGAGATGCTATTTCAGATTGATTATTGATTCTATCATGTCTTTGTTATTTGTGATCTTGCATGCTTTCCGTTGTTAGTAGCTATCTTGGCCAAGTAGATGCTAGCAACTCCAAGAGTTAGTATTTATGCTCAATAGTGGGTTCATGCCTCTGGTAATCTAGGGAAGTGACAGAAATCTCTAAGGTACTATATGTGTTGTTGCTACTAGGGAGTAAACAACAATCCTTTGTTCATAGAACAATCGTATTTTTACTTTACACGCAGTTCGTAAAGCAATAATCTGTTGCTTGCAACTTAATACTAGAGGGGGATCAGATGATAACCTAAAGGTGGATTATTAGTCATAGATGCAGTTGGATGGTGGTCTATGTATAATGTTGTAATGCCCAATCAAGTCTCAAAGGAGTCAAGATGATTAGTATATGCATGTATTGCTTTCTCGATGTTTGTCAATTGCCCCGGTGTAATTTGTTCACCCAGCATGTTATCTATCTTAAGGAGAGCCACCTCTAGTGAACTATGGATCCCGGTCCTTGTCTTTTACATACAATCTACAAACTGTTTACTGCTTTGTGTTTACTTACTACAAACTTTTACTTCTTTCCATTCGATACGTTTAATCATTTGTTTTCCGCAAAACACGATGAGATTGATAACCTCATCGCAAGTTGGGGACAAAGTTCTATGGTTGTGTTGTGCAGGTCTCCACATTGCTACTAGCACCGGTAGTGCGCCCTGCCAAGGGTCCATGTAGTAGCTAGATGGTTGGTTCTTCTCCTTTGTGCTAACATGTTTAGATCTTGTAAGCTCCGTTCATGATCAAGATCATCTATTTGTAATCCTACATGTTGTGTTTGCGAGGATCCGATGTATATTGAGATGCTATTTCAGATTGATTATTGATTCTATCATGTCTTTGTTATTTGTGATCTTGCATGCTCTCCGTTGTTAGTAGATATCTTGGCCGAGTAGATGCTAGCAACTCCAAGAGGGAGTTTTTATGCTCGATAGTGGGTTCATGCCTCTAGTAATCTGGGGAAGTGAAATAAATATCTAAGGTACTAGATGTGATGTTGCTACTAGGGAGAAAACAGCAATCCTTTACTCACTGAACAATCATATTGTTTACTTTACACGCAATGCGTAATGCAATTATCTGTTGCTTGCAACTTAATACTAGAGGGGGTTCGGATGATAACCTGAAGGTGGATTATTAGTCATAGATGCAGTTGCATTACGGTCTATGTATAATGTTGTAATGCCCAATCAAATCTCATAGGAGTCAAGATGATTAGTATATGCATGTATGCTTTCTCGATGTTTGTCAATTTCCCCGCTGTAATTTGTTCACCCAACATGTCATCTATCTTAAGGAGAACCACCACTAGTGAACTATGGACCCCGGTCCTTTCTTTTACCATCAATCTACAACTGTTTACTTTCTGCAAGCTTTTACTTTCTTCCACACAATACGTTTAATCCGGTGTTTTCAGCAAAACTAGTGAGATTGTCAACCTTGATGTAAGTTGGGAGCAAAGTTCCGTGGTTGTGTTGTGCAGGATTCCAAGTTAGCAACAACACCTTGGAGGTGTTTCCTTGCTCCTACTAGTTCGATAACCTTGGTTTCATAACTGAGGGAAACTTGTTGCTGTGCTCATCATACCTACCTCTTGGGGTTCCCCAACGAGCTCGAGATATCTTGGGCCATCAAGCTCTTTTTTGGCGCCGTTGTCGAGGAGTCAAGGACATCTTCACAAGGGGAGTCCCTCATAACCAATCTCTTTACTTTGTTTTATTTGTTTTTCTTAGTTTATTTTTGCTTTGTTTGCTTGTTCCTTTATCAAAAACACAAAAAAATTAGTTGTACTAGTTTGCTTTCTTTATTAAAAACACAAAAAAATGACTACTCTTGAAAACACTAAGTTGTGTGACTTCACTAGCACCAACAACAATGATTTCATGTGCACACCTATTGCTCCGCATGTTCCTGAAGCTACTTTCTTTGAAATAAAACCTGCTTTACTCAATCTTGTTATGAGAAAACAATTTTTTGGTATTGGTAATGAAGATGCTGCTGCTCATCTAAATAACTTTGTTGAACTTTGTGAGATGCAAAAGCATAGGGATATAGATGGAGATATTATTAAGCTTAAATTGTTTCCTTTCTCTTTGAGAGGAAAAGCTAAAGAATGGTTGTAATCCCTAACTAGAAATAGTATTGATTCTTGGACTAAATGCAAAGATGCTTTCATTGGAAAATACTACCCTCCTGCTAAGATTATATCTATGAGAAGTGAAATAATGAAATTTAAACAATCTGATAATGAACATGTTGCTCAAGCTTGGGAAAGAATGAAATCTTTGGTAAAGAATTGCCCCACTCATGGACTGACTGCTTGGATGATTATCCAAACCTTTTATGCATGATTGAACTATTCTTCAAGAAATCTACTGGATTTTGCTGCTGGAGGTACCTTTATGACCATTACTTTGGGTGCTACAACAAAGCTTCTAGATAATATGATGGTTAAGTATTCTGAATGGCATACTGAGAGAGCTCCACAAGGTAAGAAGGTAAATTCTGTTGAACAGGCCTCTTCCTTGAGTGATAAAATTGATGTTATTATGTCTATGCTTATTAATGGGAAAGCTCATATTGATCCAAATCATGTTCCCTTAGCCTCTTTAGTTGCTCAAGAAGAGCAAGTTGATGTGAACTTTATAAGAAATAATAATTTTAGCAACAATGTCTAGAGGAATAATTTTGGTAATAATAACTATAGGCCATATACTCCCAATAATGGTAATGCTTATGGAAATTCCTACAACAATAATAGGAGTGCTCCCTCTAAACTTGAAGTCATGCTTAAATATTTTATTAGAAAACAAACTGCTTTCAATAAAACTATTGAGGAAAAACTCTCTAATGCTGAAAGAAATATAGCATCATTGGCTG
This sequence comes from Avena eriantha, assembly GCA_910589775.1. NCBI lineage: Eukaryota > Viridiplantae > Streptophyta > Magnoliopsida > Poales > Poaceae > Avena > Avena eriantha. The sequence continues at coordinate 231,259,840 of OU342744.1, read as the reverse complement.
AAGCTCAATCTTCTTTGAATAGAATGGCTGCTAAACCTGAAACTATTGAGATTCCCTTTGCTGCTACTAACACCATACAAGTTAGAATTGATGAAAATGTTAGACTATTAGCTGAGTTGCATGCTAAGTGGGAAAGAGAAGATGAAATTGCTAGAAATATTAGTGTTTCTACTATCACTACCACTAGTGTTGAAGCTAGTAATAACTCTACTACTTTAGATGATAATTATGATTTTGATCTTGATGGTTGCAATATCTCTGAAGTAATTAAGTTCCTACAAAATCTTGCTAAAAGTCCTAATGCTAGTGCTATGAATATGGCCTTTACAAAACACATTACTGATGCTCTCATAAAAATTAAAGAAGAAAAGATGAATCATAAAGCTTCTATTCCTATGAACCTAGAATATGGTTGGGAACCCATCATTAATATGAAAGTGAATGATTTTGATTTCAAAGTTTTATGTGATCTTGATAGTAGTGTTTCTATTATGCCTAGAAGGATTTATGATATGCTTGATTTGCCACCATTGGAAGATTGTTATATAAATGTCCCACTTGATGATAATGCTAAAAAGAAACTCATGGGGAGTATTAATGATGTTCTTATTATGGTGAACAATGCCTATGTCCCCGTTGATTTCTATGTTTTGGATGTTGAATACAATGCTTCTTGTCCTATTACTTTGGGAAGACCTTTTCTTAGAACTGCTAGTGCCATTATTGATATGAAAGAAGGCACCATTAAATATCAACTCCCACTCAACAAAGGTATTAAAAACTTCCCTAAGAATAGAGAGAAGATTCCTTTTGCCTCTCCTATGAAAACAAAATTTTCTCTTAATGCTTCTTCATTTGAGAACACTTGATTCTTTTTCTTGCTTCTTATGCCTAACTTAAAAGCGTTAAAGAAAAGTACTTATTGGTAGATAACCCAAAAGTTTTAGATGAGTCTTGGAAGTTATTACTTCAGTAAAAACCGCTCCTTATCCTTTTTATTTGCCTTTTGTGCCAAGAGTAACCTCTAATGAGAGAGAAGTAATGCTTGGGAAAGTTTCTGTCCCAAAACAGATTTTTGTGCTTCACCGTTAAAATTTGTGTACAATATCTGTATGTTGTTTTGAGGCGTGAATTTTTGTGCTTATGCCCCAGGTTGTTATCTAACTTTCGTTAGTGCAACACTTTTCTATTTGAGCAACATAAGATCTTATAAAATATTGGTTTTTACCTGCTGGTCTGTTTTGACAGATTTCTGCCATTATTTGCATTTGCTTCTTGTTGATTCCTTTTTGAGTTCTCTTTGGGGAATTGAGCTTTTCAAGGGAAGTGCTACAGTAGATTGTGTTTTAATGGAAGTTTTATTGGTGTTGAAGATGAACCCAAAGACTTATTATCTTCAGTGCACTAATGTTGCTAATAACGATTGTGTGAAGTTTTGTGTGAAGGAAAAATTTCAAGTGTATGGAGAGAATGATGTAATGATATGAAGAATGGACTAAATCTCAAGCTTGGGGATGCCACGTGTGTCACCCCAAGAAATATCCAAGAAGTACAAGCGTCAAAGCTTAGGTATGCCCAAGGCATCCCCTTCTTCATCAATAAAAATCCCAGGTTTCTTCCAAACACTTCATTTTTATTGTTTCATGCACAGTTGTGTTATTCTTGGAGTGTCTTTGTTTCTATTTTTGGTTTTTTGTTTGCTTGGTTTTCTTAGTTTGCTTGAATAAATTGGTTGGACCCCCTCTTTCATACATTAATTTTCAAATAGTTTGGTTTTGATTGGAAAAGAGTAGGAAAGTTCATGCTTAAGTGGTAAAAGGAGCTTGTTTTTGACTATGGCCTATGCTTTGTCATTCCATGCTCGATATTGTTTTGGCTTTATGCTTAGTGATCTTTGCTGTAGCATGACATGTTATAAACAAGTGAGATTGCTTAATGTGCCTTGACAGAATCATGCGTTGTTTTAGCATATTAAAGCATAGTATTGTGGTATTCTCCTTTGATGCTTTATTTGGGTTGACTTGGCGCATGCTCACACCATGTTATGACTATCCCAAGTCACCATAGCCTTTATGATCCTTTAGTTTTCGACTTCTAATATCACTTTATGCTTTAATTAATGATGTTTTGTCGCTTTGCATGATTATGGCCATTATTGCTCTCTTAGTTGGTCACTCCCAGTCTTTTGCTAGCCTCCATAACCAAGTATGAGTTCCACTCATGCATCCAACTCCTAAAACCAAGTTATTCCAAATAATCCACCATACCTACCTATTAGCATTTGCTATTGCAAGTATATTCATGTTTTATCTAACTTCCGAATTAAACTTGTTATGAGAAAACTAGTGATTAAAGCTCTCACGAACTTGATGGCACACTTTACTTTTATTGCCCTTAATAAACTTGAACCATTGTGTCGTCTATGTTGTATATGCTTGCACTTATATGTTGGGGATTAGCAGAACCATGTTGTCATGGGGAACGCTTTCAACATTGCACTTGTACTTTGTACCTAGTTGATATCATGCTCTTTTGTCTATGGATGTCGTCAATGTGAAATGAAAGGGGAGCTTGTAAGTCCATGGAGTTATGTATGTGTGTTAGAGAAACGCCTGGGTCACTGGTCTAATCCATGTTGTCATGGTGGAAACCTGTAGCATAACCATAATTAGCTGTCTATCAAGCATTCTTCTTATAAAAAAGAGTCAGATATTGAGAAAAAGAAAAAAAAGATATGAGAAAAGAGGAAAGAGAGAAAAAAGAACCATTTTCCCATGGTAAATAAGAAGATTGCTGAGATGCTCGTTCTCTGCTTGCCTTGTCATTTTGATATAGGGATTCTTCCGTATCATCAGGCAAGGGGTACCCCGTTGGCGGTTCTCTATGATACACATGTACTTACTATGACAAGAACTTGTTGGGTCCGCATCATAGAAAACAAAATTTTTCCTACAATGAGAACTACACGCCAAGATCTATCTACTAGGTACAAAGCAACGGGTGGACATACATCCAACAAGAACTTACCCTCGAAGACAACGAGTTTTGTTAACGAGTAGGAACTCGTGGTTGATGTAGTCATACACTTGCCGATCTCAAGATCGTGAGGAAGTCCGAGCGCCGCAACTCAGTAGTGCATCCGTACTCGCACACACGTTCAAGCCACAGGACAACCTCCACCTCCTCGCTCCAGCGATCCAGCAGAAGCAGCAACTCCTTCCAGAAGAAATGCCACCGGGAACATGTATCTCGCAAATCCGAGACCATGGGGGAATAATTCTAGAGGGGGAGAGAGATCCTTCACAAGGAGGTGTGTGGAAGCAGGAGGGAGAGGGTGGCCTTTTATAGGAGGAGGGGGGTGCCCCTCCTCTACATGTTCGGCGCATGGGGGGTGACTCCTCACCTCCCCCATTCATGTGGTGGTAACCCCTCCACATTAAAATGCCTCTTCACATTCCCTTTTAAAGTCCCCACTTTAAATGCATTAAAATTCTCCGAGTTTAATGCTCTCTCATTTAATAAAATTATTTTATTAAATTTATTCAGAATTTTGTTAATTACTTTAATTAATAAAAATTCACATATAACCCCTTGCAATATTTCAATATCACATGCAGAACCACTTTCTGCAATTTCACCCAAAAAAATTCCGGTTTCTATCGAAACAATTCCTGCGCTTTGCAATTCTTTCGTCTGCAACATATGTGCTCCAAAATGGTGTCTGGTAACTCTTAAGTGTGTCACCCTACGGTTCGCGAATAATGCAGACATGATTGAGACTCCTCTCAGATCAATAGTCAGAAGCAGGACCTGGAGATCCATACTCACTCCTGCATATTCGACGATGACTTCATGACTTCTGTGATCGTGAGAACCTTTAATGCTTGTAATTTAATCCCTTTGTCTCATGATATAATACATGTCCAAGATTCGATCATCGGTATCCAAATACCTAGTTTGACTCGTTACCGACAAGCACTCTTTTCTCGTTCCCGTGATATAACATTCTAGTGATCACATCACTTGCTTGCAAGCTATCTCAATGTGATATCACCGAGAGGGCCCAGAGTATATCTATCCGTCATCGGGATTGAAAAATTCCACTCTTGATCCATGAGCCTCAACATAACACCTTCGTAGCACTGAACCCATCTTTATAGTCACCCTGTTACGATGTGACGTTTGATGTTATCAAGATACTCTTCCGGTGTTAGCAATTAACATGATCTCATGGTCTAAGGATAAAGATTACTTCGTATGATGTTATAGCAATATAAACATAATGACTTGATAGTAATGCTATACTTCAGATGAATGTTCATCACATCATTCCACCAATGTTGTGACCTTGTTATTAACAACATCCAATGTCCATGATCAGGAAACCTTGATCATCTTGTTAATCAACAAGCTAGTCTATAAGAGAGGCATAACTAGGAACCCTTTTTGTTCATTAAACACACATGTATTGATGTTTCCGATCAATACAATTCTAGCATGCAAAATAAACATCTATCATATATAAGGAATACATAATAACAACTTTATTATTGCCTGTCATGGCATATTTCCTTCAGTCTCGCACTTGCACTAGAGACAATAATCTAGTTCACATAGTGATAAATCTAACACCCATGGAGTTCTGGTGTTGATCATGTTTTGCCCTTGGGAGAGATTTTGTCAACGGATCTGCTACATTTAGGTCTGCGTGTACTTTACAAATCTTTATATCTCCATCCTTGACATGCTCGTGGATGGAGTGAAACTGGCGCTTAATATGGTTGGAATTCTTGTGAGACCTTGGTTCCTTTGCATTGGCTATGGCTCCATTGTTGTCACAATAGATCACCATCGGGTCCAATGCACTAGGAACCACACCTAGTTTCGTAATGAACTCTTTCATCCAAACTACTTCCTGTGCCGCTTCTGAAGCAGCAACATATTCCGCCTCCGTCGTTGATCCAGCCACCACAGGTTGTTTGGAACTCCTCCAACTAACTGCTGCTCCGTTCAAGAGAAATACGTATCCGGATTTAGAATTAGAGTCATCCAGATCGGTGTCAAAACTAGCATCGACATAACACTTAGCGACTAGCTCTTCTTCACCTCCGTATATAAGAAACATATCCCTAGTTCTTCTGAAGTACTTGAGGATGTTCTTGACCGCTATCCAGTGTTCCGAACCTGGATCAGATTGGTACCTACTAGTCAAACTAATAGCATGTGCCACATCCGGTCTTGTACATAGCATGGCATACATAATAGAGCCTATGGCCGAGGCATAGGGGATCTTATCCATCATCTCTCTTTCTTCCGCCGTAGCCGGACTTTGAGTCTTACTCAATGTCTTGCCTTGCAACATAGGTAAGAACCCCTTCTTACTTCCGTCCATATTAAACTTCTTTAATATCTTATAAAGGTATGTACCCTACGATAGCCCAATTAGGCGCCTTGATCTATCTCTATAGATTTTAATGCCTAATATATATGATGTTTCACCAAGGTCTTTCATCAAAAATTTGTTGTTTAGATAATTTTTAACACTCTTTAAAAGATCGATATCATTTCCAATCAATAATATGTCATCCACATATAATATCAGAAATGCCACATTGCTCCCACTCACTTTCTTGTAAATACAAGCCTCTCCATAAGTTTGGACAAATCCATACTCTTTGATCACCACATCAAAACGGAGATTCCAACTCTGGGATGCTTGCTTCAATCCATAGATGGATCGCTGAAGTTTGCATACCTTATTAGCATCCTTAGGATCGACAAAACCCTTAGGTTGTATCATATACAACTCTTCTTCAATATTACCATTGAGGAACGCAGTTTTGACATCCATCTGCCATATTTCATAATCGAAATACGCAGCAATTGCTAACATAATCCTAACCGACTTAAGCATCACTACGGGAGAGAATGTCTCATCGTAGTCAACTCCTTGAATTTATCGAAACCCCTTTGCGACAAGTCGAGCCTTATAGATGGTCACATTACCATCAGCATCAGTTTTTCTTTTGAAAATCCATTTATTCTCAACGGCCTTTCGATCGTGAGGTAAGTCCACCAAGGTCCAAACTTGGTTCTCGTACATGGATTCCATCTCGGATTTCATGGCTTCTAGCCATTTGTTGGAATCCGGGTTCATCATCGCTTCTTCATACGTCGCAGGGTCATCCATTTCATCAACCATGAAATTCACAATAGGATTGTCGTACAGTTCAGGAGTTGCACGTGTCCTGCTTGACCTGCGAGGTTTGGTAGTGTCCTCTTTTGGAGTTTCATGATCAATATCATTAGCTTTGTCTTCATTGGGTGAAGTCAACTCTAAAACAACTTCCGGTGCTGCGCTACTCGCCATTTCATGAAGAGAAGGTTCAATAACCTCTTCGAGTTCTACCTTCTGACTACTCACACCTTTCGCGAGAAACTCCTTCTCAAGAAAGGATCCATTCTTGGCAACAAAAACCTTGCCCTCGGATCTGTGATAGAAGGTATACCCAATCGTTTCCTTAGGGTATCCTATGAAGACGTATTTTTCCGCTTTGGGTTCGAGTTTATCCAGCTGAAGTTTCTTCACACAAACATCGCATCCCCAAACTTTAAGAAATGACATCTTAGGTTTGTTTCCAAACCATAATTCATACGGTGTCGTTTCAACAGATTTAGATGGTGCCTGATGTAAAGTGAATGCAGCTGTTTCCAGTGCATAACCCCAAAATGATAGTGGAAAGTTAGTCAGAGACATCATAGATCGAACCATATCCAATAAGGTACGATTACGATGTTCCGACACACCATTACGTTGTGGTGTTCCGGCAGGCGTGAGTTGTGAAAGTATTCCACACTCTTTCATGTGTGTGCTAAAATCGTAACTTAGATACTCTCCTCCACGGTCAGACTGTAGAAATTTGATCTTTCTATTATGATGATTTTCCACTTCATTCTGAAATTCCTTGAACTTTTCAAAAGTTTCAGATTTGTGTTTCATCAAATAGATATACCCGTATCTACTCAAATCATCCGTGAAAGTAACAAAATAATGATATCCACCTCGCGTCGACACACTCATTGGTCCACATACATCAGTATGTATGATTTCCAATAAATCTGTCGCCCGTTTCATTGAACCGGAAAACGGCGTTCTAGTCATCTTGCCCATAAGACATGGCTCACATGTATCAAATGATTCAAAATCAAGTGATTCCAAAAGTCCATCAAAATGGAGTTTCTTCATGCGTTTAACACCAATATGACCTAGACGGCAGTGCCACATATATGCAAATATATGATCATCAAGTTTAATCTTTTTAGCATTAACATTATGAATGTGCGTAATATTACTATCGAGATCCATCAGAAATAAACCATTCAACACAGGTGCATGACCATAAAAGATATTATCCATATAAATCGAACAACCTTTGTTTTCAAATTTAAACGAATAACCACTTTGCATCAAACACGATCTAGATACCATGTTCGTGCTAAGTGCAGGCACCAAATAACAATTATTCAGGTTTATAACTAATCCCGATGGCATATGGAGAGGCAGCGTTCCGACGGCGATCACATCAACTCTTGATCCATTGCGGACCCGCATTGTGACCTCATCCCTTGCTAGTTGTCGCTTGTTGTGCAGCCCCTGAATCGAGCTACATATATTAGCAACCGATCCCGTATCCAATACCCAGGTGCTACTACGAGTACTAGTCAAGTACACATCAATAACATGTATATCATATATACCTTTGTCTGCCTTGCCGGACTTCTTGTCCGCCAAATACTTGGGGGAGTTGCGCTTCCAATGGCCAGTCCCCTTGCAATAGTAGCACTTGGTATCGGACTTAGGGCCAGCTCGGGGTTTCTTTTCAGGCGCGACAACATATTTTCCACCCTTCTTTCCCTTCTGCTTGCCTTTCTTATCCATCTTGAAACCGGTGGTCCTATTGATCATCAAAACTTGATGTTCTTTCCTAATCTCCACTTCTGTAGTCTTAAGCATTAAAAGAAGCTCGGGAAGAGTCTTCTTCATGCCCTGCATATTATAGTTCATCATGAAGCTCTTCTAGCTAGGTGGCAGAGATTGGAGAACACGATGTATGCCTAAGTCATTGGGAATCATTATTCCCAAGGACACAAGCTTATCGGCATACCCAGACATTTTGAGTACGTGCTCACTAACGGAGCTGTTTTCCTCCATTTTGCAGCTGAAGAACTTTTCAGAAGCATTATAACTCTCTACAGCAGCAAGGGTATCGAAAATCATTTTCAATTCTCCCATGGTATCAAAGGCATTGCCATTTTCGAAACGCTTTCGAAGTTCTGGCTCTAGCCCATACAGTATGCCGCAATGAACTAAGTTGTGGTCCTCCTGACAAGTCACATAGACATTCTTTTCCTCGTCAGGGGCATCAGGAGCTGGTGGGGGGCCTAGCGGCGCATCTAGCACATATTGCTTTTGTGCAGCAGTGAGGAGAATCCTCAAATTCATAGCCCAGTTGGTGAAGTTGCTACCATTCGTAGCAAGTTTCTCTTTCTCCATGAACACATTGAAATTAAAAGTAGGTGGTGCCATCTACAACAGAATTTGTAAAGTTTATTTAGACTAAGTATATGATAGAGTGAGTTCAACTAATCCAAATTACTAATGAACTCCCACTCAAAAATGACATCCCTCGTGCCTTTTTGGTGATTACATGAACCAAACCCACTACACCAAGTCCGATCATCACGTGAGTCGGTGTAGCTTCAAAGGCGAGCATCTATATGGGCATCATATCAACTATATGACTCATGCTTAACCTTTCGGTCCATGTTCCGAGGCCATGTCTGTACATGCTAGGCTCGCCAAGTAAGAACCTTAGTACTCGCGTGTGTAAAACTGTCTTACCCCCGTTGTATGAAAGCGTAGAGTTGAGTACACCTGATCATCACGTGATTTCTCGAAACACGATCCATAGAATGGTGCATACTCAAGGAAGAACACATTTTATCTTGATATCTAAATGAGGGATCATCTTACATTGCTACCAAAAGCGCCAAACTAGCAGTATAAGATGCTAACATCTAATGTGTAAAGTGAGATGATATGGTCCATGCATTTGATCTCTATCATTTGCATCGTGGTATGATCTCTATCATTCCTTTGTGTGTAAGGCCAAGGTCTATGGAACTTACACGTTGAATGTGTTGTAAGAGTATCTATCATACATCTACTTACAACAATACCATATCAATACACTAGCCCATCAATGATCTAAACTAGACGCCTCTAATTTATCAATTGCAAGTTTTACGTGGCTTAGGGCTTTCAGAGATAGAACTGTTCTCACCTACGAACATGAACCACAACGAGGATAACCAAGTTATTAGCAACTCGTTGTAAATCAGATATTGACTATAGTAGGAGAGACAGACACCCGCCAGCCACTTATGCAAAACAAGTTGCATGTCAGTCGTGGAACCGGTCTCATGTACGATGACATGTAAGGTTGGTTCAGGCCGCTTCATCCCACTATGCCACCAATATCCAAAATACATAGAAGATGCAATAACATGATCATCATCTCCCACATATAAACATATGTGTACTACCCGTGCAAAGCACCTATGCATAGATCAGGCTCTGATACCATTGTTGGGTCCGCAGCATAGAAAACAAAAAATTTCCTACAATGAAAACTACACGCCAAGATCTATCTACTAGGTACAAAGCAACGGATGGACGTACATCCAACAAGAACTTACCCTCGAAGACAACGAGTTTTGTTAACGAGTAGGAACTCGTGGTTGATGTAGTCGTACACTTGCCGATCTCAAGATCGTGAGGAAGTCGGAGCGCCGCAACTCTGCAGTGCATCCGTACTCGCACACACGTTCAAGCCACCGGACAACCTCCACCTCCTCGCTCCAGCGATGCAACGGAAGCAGCAACTCCTTCCAGAAGAAATGCCACCGGGAACATGTATCTCGCTAATCCGAGACCATGAGGGAATAATTCTAGAGGGGGAGAGAGATCCTTCACAAGGAGGTGTGTGGAAGAAGGAGGGAGAGGGTGGCATTTTATAGGAGGAGGGGGGGGTGCCCCTCCTCTCCATGTCCGGCGGATGGGGGGTGACTCCTCACCTCCCCCATTCATGTGGTGGTAACCCCTCCACATTAAAATGCCTCTTCACATTCCCTTTTAAAGTCCCCACTTTAAATGCATTGAAATTCTCCAAGTTTAATGCTCTCTCATTTAATAAAACTCTTTTATTAAATTTATTCAGAATTTTGTTAATTACTTTAATTAACAAACATTCACATATAATCCCTTGCAATATTTCAATATCACATGCAGAACCACTTTCTGCAATTTCACCCGAAACAATTTCCGGTTTCTATCGAAACAATTCCTGCGCTTTGCAATTCTTTCGTCTGAAACATATGTGCTCCAAAATGGTGTCCAGTAACTCTTAAGTGTGTCACCCTATGGTTCGCGAATAATGCCGACATGATTGAGACTCCTCTCAAATCAATAGTCAGAAGCGGGACCTGGAGATCTATACTGACTCCTGCATATTCAACGATGACTTCTATGATCGTGAGAACCTTTAACGCTTGTAATTTAATCCCTTTGTCTGATGATATAATACATGTCCGAGATTCGATCATTGGTATCCAAATACCTAGTTTGATCTCGTTACCGACATGCACTCTTTTATCGTTCATGTGATATAACATTCTTGTGATCACATCACTTGCTTGCAAGCTATCTCAATGTGATATGACCAAGAGGGCCCCAGAGTATATCTATGCGTCATCGGGATTGACAAATTCCACTCTTGATCCATGAGCCTCAACATAACACCTTCGTAGAACTGAACCCATCTTTATAGTCACCCTGTTACGGTGTGACGTTTGATGTTATCAAGATACTCTTCCGGTGTTAGCAATTAACATGATCTCATGGTCTAAGGATAAAGATTACTTCGTATGATGTTATAGAAATATAAACATAATGACTTGATAGTAATGCTATACTTCGGATGAATGTTCATCACATCATTCCACCAATGTTGTGACCTTGTTATTAACAACATCCAATGTCCATGATTAGGAAACCTTGATCATCTTGTTAATCAACAAGCTAGTCTATAAGAGAGGCATAACTAGGAACCCTTTTTGTTTATTAAACACACATGTATTGATGTTTCTGATCAATAAAATTCTAGCATGCAAAATAAACATCTATCATATATAAGGAATACATAATAAAAACTTTATTATTACCTCTCAGGGCATATTTCCTTAAGAACTTACCGGTAACTAAACTTGAGTAGCATGAGGAGCGGCCCTCGTATTCAAGGGACATGAGATTTCCAACTTATAGTTTGTCTAGCATATACTCCATAGTTTGTTCACTTTAACCTTAATCACTTGAAGATGCTTATGATAGGCGCAATGAGAGCTGAAAGCTAATAAGTACCATAATTTTTGGAAGCTCTTTATGAGACTTGAATCCCTGCTTCCTTCTATGAAGGCCTTTGTTTTACTTTTATGCTGAGTCTCCACCTTATATCTTTATGCACCTACTTTGAGAGCATAGTGGCCATTCTTAGTTCTATGTGCATTGTCCCAAAACTTGATGATTGATGCATAACTTTGATATTGCTTGTTCTTAAACTACTTGTATCTAGTCACCCTTATAAACTTTGAAGGTCTCCTATGCATTTATGTTTGCTACTCCATGAGGGACAAGCTGAATGCCACTATGCTATGTTTTCTTTATGTGAAACAAACAAACGTCTTGCAAAGCATTGTTATTCATGAATCTTTTGTTTATACCTTTTCATGTTGCAACATAGTTGCTATGTCTTATTGTTAGAACTTTATCTTTCATGCTATGTTGAAGTACTATGATCCCATCTATCAATGTTGTACCAATACTTTGATCAAATTTATGATGGTGCATGTCACCTCAAAAATTATTCTTTATTTTTATCACTTACCTACTCGAGGACAAGCAGGAGTTAAGCTTGGGGATGTTGATACGTTGCTAATGTATCTATAATTTTTGATGTTCCGGGCTTGGTTTTTATCTACTTTCTTATGTTTTGTCCACACTTTGGAGTACTTTTTATACACTTTCTTGGACTAATCTATTAACAAGATGCCATAGTGCCAGCTACCTATTTTCTACTATTTTTGGTTCCAAGAATGTCAGAAAATGAATATTCTCGGAATTGGACTAGACAAAAGCCAAAGTCAGTATTTCACCGAGGGGGACACGGAGCCAGAATACAAGATGGAGAGGGGCTAGAGGGCCGCCACACCACCTGGCCGCACGACCAGGCATGGCCCGCACTAGGGGGTGGTGTGGCCACCTAGGGCACCCACTCGGCCTCCCATTTCTCCTATAAGATGCCTTTGATATAGAAACCCTAAATACCCGATCAGAATTCCACGAAAGAGTCTGTAGCCACTGTCATCTCCATCCCTAGATCGGGAGGGATCTGAAGCTCATCCTAGCACCCTACCGGAGGGGAGAATTCACCCTGGATGCCTTCTTTATCACCATGCAAGCCTCCGGTGTGATGCGTGAGTAGTTCATCCCTGTACTATGGGTCTATGTAGTAGCTAGATGGTTGGTTCTTCTCCTTTGTGCTACCATGTTCAGATCGTGTGAGCTCCGTTCATGATCAAGATCATCTATTTGTAATCCTACATGTTGTGTTTACATGGATCTGATGGATATTGAGATGCTATTTCAGATTGATTATTGATTCCATCATGTCTTTGTTATTTGTGATCTTGCATGCTCTCTGTTGTTAGTAGATATCTTGGCCGAGTAGATGCTAGCAACTCCAAGAGGGAGTATTTATGCTCGATAGTGGGTTCATGCCTCTAGTAATCTGGGGAAGTGACAGAAATCTCTAACGTACTAGATGTGTTATTGCTACTAGGGAGAAAACATCAATCATTTGTTCATAGAAAAATTGTACTGTTTACTTTACACGCAATGCAAAATGCAATTATCTATTGCTTGCAACTTAATACTAGAGGGGGTTCGGATGATAACCTGAAGGTGGATTATTAGTCATAGATGCAGTTGGATTACGGTCTATGTATAATGTTGTAATGCCCAATCAAATCTCATAGGAGTCAAGATGATTAGTATATGCATGTATGCTTTCTCGATATTTGTCAATTTCCCCGTTGTAATTTGTTCACCCAACATGTCATCTATCTTAAGGAGAACCACCACTAGTGAACTATGGACCCTGGTCCTTTCTTTTACCATCAATCTACAAATGTTTACTTTCTGGAAAGTTTTACTTTCTTCCACACAATACGTTTAATCCTTTGTTTTCAGCAAAACCAGTGAGATTAACAACCTCACTGTAAGTTGGGGGCAAAGTTCTATGGTTGTGTTGTGCAGGATTCCAAGTTGGCAACAACACCTTGGAGGTGTTTCCTTGCTCCTACTGGTTCGATAAACTTGGTTTCATAACTGAGGAAAACTTGATGATGTGCTCATCATACCTTCCTCTTGGGGTTCCCCAACGAGCTCGAGATATCTTGGGCCATCAGGTATCCTCGGGTGTTATGCTCTTATCTTGATCGATCGATCCTTCGCTGGGTTATGTCGTTTCTCATGTCGTTACACGGTTCTGGTTCTAAAAAGTGGACCCGATGTGGCGACCGTGATTGTTGGGTGTGACCTCCTTGCCGAGGGCTGCTGCGACAGCGTGGGGACCTGCCAACTTGCCTCGCGGTTCCTTTATTTGCTTGCACGAGCGTTTCTCCCACCAAGCCAAGATTCAACAAGGCGGAGCGGTGGAGGGCCGTGCGAGGATCGTCAGGAGCGGGTTGTGTTGTGATTAGGTATGTTTGTGCGGCCACAATAGCTACTTGAACTGTTTTTGACTTGATATTTCCATCTTGGTCTATCGACATAAACGATAGATCAAGGTCTCGGATCAGTCCGCTCCTCTCTTATTCGGCGATATCTCGTAATCTATACGTTCCTCTTCTTGGTGATGCTCCTCCTGTTATGCTTCTTGATCCTCGGGTGGATCTTAGCTGTGCTCGTCGTAAGCTAGATTCGTCGGCTACCCTCTGCCTTTCGTCGAGTTGCCTCTGCATCCTGAGGAGGTCTCTCTTTTTGCGGTGTAGAAGATACTCGTATGCCAATAGATCTTCGTGGGTAGCATCCGTTGTCATTGGGACCGCACCCGAGATTGTTGCTCTCGCCATTTCCCATGGACTGGCTAGTAGGCTAAGGGTTCGCCTCTCACCTTCATGTGGTTGTTCTTCTTCCCGATTTTCACTGTTGATTGTTGGGTCTGCCCCAATTTTCCCGACTTCCTTCGTTGTCATTACTTCCTGCATTATGGCTTGAAAGAATATCATAGAGATTAAGAATTGGGTTACCGTTGGAGTCTTGCTGGGTCGTGGCGTCTCCGATGATCACACATACTTGGTGCCGAGTGGCTTACGGACTGGTAACGTCATCGTTTTCACTGATGGAGACACTATCGGATGAGCAGTGAAGTCCATCAGTTTTTGCTATGGATAAATTTCCGCCATCCGAATTCCAAAGTCGATGCTTTTGCTGCTTTCTTCGGGTTCTGAACTGGCTGGGCTTGCTTCACGTGGTGGTGTTAACGGTGGGTCTGATCCGAAGGAGAGATTGTCATAAAGACCATCAAGATCGCCCAGATTCATCTTGATTTTCCCGCTTTTGTCGCCTTCTTCGATCTGTGCTTCGACTTCCATTGAGGATCCGATGGAAGGTTTCTGTACTTCGGTTGGTGTAGCTTTATGGGTGGGCAAGCGTGGATCTGCTTTTGTCGAGTTGATTCTTGGTGGAGAGCGTTCTGCCGAATCCATGGTTCCAGCGTTCAAGTTTCCCACAGACGATGCCAATTGATGAGGGGTAACCTCGGCAATGCCCATGGTGATGGACTTGGGGTTTCGTGGAAAAGAGAACGCTGGGGATTTCGTCGGATGTCAGGGAAACAATGGAATCAAAGTCGCCTGAATATTGAGTAATTGCTCTATTACAAGTTGTCCTCTAGATTTCGGTACCCTCGCTTGGGCTTCTCCTGTCCTATATATAATAGGTCGGGTCTCAAAGCTGTATGCGGATAGGTTTCATACATGCGTAATTATAATACCAACATAATGTCGATTCATGGTTTCTTTCCTAATACATTCAAAGCCTTTGTCGGTTGTTTCCTTGGGCTGTCATCTGGAACCTTCTGAAGGAAATATGCCCTAGAGGCAATCATAGAGATGATTGTATTTCATGTGTATCCATGAGTTATTATAATGTTCCTTGAATATCCATATACCAGGCAACTTGTATTGATTGGCAATTATGTGAATTGCTTGTGAAACTCTTTACTTGTATGGTTATCAAATAGTTGTCCCTAGTCGGAGTTCATGTGAGGACACACGTGAATATTAGACTAGCACATCGATTGGTTGATGACTATGTTTCGCAAGTCATAGACATGGAGATGTCAAACCAATGATGTTGACACATGTTATGAACATGGGGTTGGACTGACCCAACATGAGACTGGCAATAATACTTGCAGCTCTCTCTACACATCGTGTACGTTTTGTCCTTAGACCTGAGATTGTCGCATGTACTTGAGATGTGGATCGACCTACTTTGGGGCTATCAAACACTACTCCGTAACTGGGTAGTTATAAAGGTAGCTTTCGGGTTTGTCCTGATACATGCTACAAGGCATCGGTCAATCAAGATGGGATTTGCCCCTCTCTACTTGAGAGAGATATCTCTGGGCCCCTCGAGTGATCGGATCCAGAAATGCATGGCCGTGCTACATATGGTTAAGAATTAACCTAGTAAAGGGATTCCGAATCACAGTATCGAGAAAGAGAGGCCAGCTTGGAGCTAGACCAAATACCGTGAGGCAAAGGGAAAGACATGTACTCAACCTTGTGATGGTTCGTCTGAATGATCTTTATATGCATTTAGGAGTTGGCACGTCTTGCTAGAGGCTGCTACCAACTATTGACGGAGTAAGTGTACTCGCGTCATGTCTACACGTGTATGAACCTATAGGGTCACATACTTTAGGGGATGGAAGCCTAATGAGGATTGGATCTGAATTAGACCAGGCTTAGGCTGCTAATGGGCTGCTAATGTAGAAGCCCACCAGGGATGCCTATATAAGAGAGAGTGAGGAGAGTTGAATAGGGTAGAGCATTCCACCCAGCCGCCACTCCTCTTCCGCCTATGTTGCACGCGCAGACCTAGCAGTCTGGCGTGTGAGGGCTTCCACTCCGGACGTGTGGATACCTCGGAGGTGCTACATCTGTAGCACTTGGACGAGCCGCGCAAAGGGGAGCTGCTCGTGGGACGAGGACGAGGAGGAGACGTAGAACATCTACACTGCCGCAACGTGCTTCATCGAGTTCCGCACCTGCGCGTCTAGCGGTAATCCCATGATCTATGACAATAGTATTCCTGGTTGACGCGGTAGAAAATTTTGATTTTACGCTAGTGTAGCCTACCCGTTTCCCTACACCTTCATGGGTCGTAAGCCTTTTACCCAATGTAGGGTAGCGAATAATGAACATCCGAGTAATCATACCCATGTTAGATGGCCATGAGGAATACCTTCATGCTATTTAATTAATCTCGTGGTGCAGATGCTACTATAAAGTTTCTCTTCAGGGTTAAGAAAATAATAATAAAAGTTGCCAAAGATAGCACTTTTACTTCACAACAAATGATCACGATGAAGAAATCAATGAACATGTGTAGAGCTGAAACTGTATTCAGTATAGGGCACCTGACCTATCAGCTCGCTAAGTTCCATAACATGAGCAAAGTTTGGTTTCTTTTGCATATGTGTACGCTATCTTCGGTCCAGATAAGCTCTAGATTTTCATATAAGATATGTAGTGTCAGTTGGTAACACGAAATTGCATATAATTCACCGTTTTGGAAGGGTTTGATGTGAATTAAAGAGATGTTCTTTCAAAGGGGCCATTTCAAGGTGGAAAATGGTAGAAGTACGAGATTTTGGGAGGATGTATGGCTAGGAGATACACCTTTAGCTCTACAGTATCCATCCTTATATGACATTGTGCATCGAAAAAATGTTTTAGTTGCAAATGTTTTAGCGCATGTACCTTTGTATATTAGTTTCACAGAACTCTAAATGGTAATAATTGGATATCATGGATCCATTTATACCAAATACTAATGGCTATAAATCTCTTTGATGAACCTGATAGATTTGTTCGGAAGCTCACTTCCTCGGGTATTTTCTCGGTTAAATCGATGTATGCTGATCTGTGTAGAAAACTGGAATGGAATGGCTTAGACTCTCTCGAGGGCCGGTTTCATGTTATATTGTGTGTGGAATAGCCCTACACGTGGCTTACAGAGTTTGGGTATGTATCCAGTTGGTGTACTACACCATACCGTATACACACATATATTACATATCTAATAGCCCCTTAATCTAGACCTAGGAGAGGTTTAGATTATGCTTAAACTCATCTAATTTTCTATCACATAAAGTTTTGGTAAATCCATCAGCAATCTGATCTTTGCTCGAGATGAACCGAACATCAAGCTGTTTGTTGGAAACTTGTTCTCGAACAAAGTGAAAATAAATCTCAATATGCTTGGTGCGTGCATGAAAAACTAGATTGGCTGACAGGAACGTGGCACAAATATTGTCACACCATAGACACGGTTTCTCCTTGAGTGAGACACCAAGTTCACGAGTCAGTGCCTCAACCCAAATAAGCTCAGCAGTGGCATTTGCAATAGCCTTGTATTCACCTTCTGTGCTGGAACGAGACACAGTAGGCTATTTTCTGGCACTCCAAGAAATAAGGTTAGGACCAAAAAATATAGCAAACCCACCAGTAGAGCATCTGTCATCTAAATCACCTGCCCAATCTACATCTGAGTAGGCACTAAGAAGAGTAGAATGCGGTCGTTGAAACGTAAGACCAACCTTGCATGTACCATGAATATACCTCAAAATCCTCTTAACAACAGTCCAGTGAGCTGTTGTAGGAGCATGAAGATATTGACAGACATTATTAACTGAGAAGCAAATATCAGGTCTGGTCAATGTCAAATACTGAAGAGCACCAACAATACTCTTGTAATGAGTTACATCCTCAGTACCAAGTGTAGAGCCATCTATCAAACTCAACGCATCAGTGGTGGAAAGAGGCGTTGGGCATGATGTACAATCATGCAATATAGCATGTGTTAAAAGACATGTACATATTTTTATTGATTAAGTATCAAACCGTTAGACAGTTTATGAACTTCAAGTCCTAAAAAGAAATGTAAATCTCCAAGATCCTTAAGAGCAAAATCTGAAATCAAGTTTTGAAGCAGGGCTGAGATAGCTGAGTCAGAAGAGCTTGTGACAACAATATCATCAACATAGATCAACAGAAACATAGTAATATCTGACTTGTTGTAAAGAAATAGTGAGGTATCGGCCTTGGACGAACTGAAACCAAGCGTATGAAGCTTGGAACTGAGCCGAGAGTACCAAGCACGAGGAGCCTGTTTTAGGCCATATACCGCTTTCTCAAGTCTATAGATGTAGTTTGGAGTAGCGAAAGACTCAAAACCAGGTGGTTGTTTCATATAAACCTCCTCTTCCAGAACGCCATGTAAAAACACATTCTTGACATCTAGCTGTCGTAAAGTCCATCCTCGAGAAACATATATATATATAGTACAAGACGAATTGTAGTAGCCTTAACAACTGGACTAAAAGTGTCTTCATAGTCTATGCCATGCCATTGTTTGAAACCTTGGGCGATAAGACGTGTTTTGTATCTGTCAATATTACCATCAGCATTCTTCTTTATACGATAAACCTATTTATAGCCAATGACATTTTTATTAGAACTGGGAGGTACAAGGTGCCAAGTGTGATTTGCAATGAGAGCATTGTATTCATCTTGCATAGCAAGTCGCCATTTATCATTAGTTAAAGCCTCAAACAGATTTGTTGGTTCTCCTGTAGATGTGAGCAAAGCATATCTGATAGTGCTATCAGTGTATTTTTTCGGTTGACGAATACCTTTTTGTAGACACGTTTAAACACCAGTAGTAGGGGGTGGTATAGCTGGAGTTGACATAGAGGATCCTGGAGCCGAGACGAGGTAAGCGACTGAATCTGTAGAAGAATCCTCTCCAACAGTAGCACTACTTGGTTGTTTGTCGGAGTCAGGATATACACACGGAGGCCATGCATCTTGAGGCAGAGGCGCTCGCGTGGGAGACGCAGGTTCCTGAGGCGGTGAGGGCGACACAGCCTGTCGCATACCCGGAGTTGCATGTGGAGTGGGTGATGCAGGCTCCCAGGGTGGCGTGGGCTACCCAGAGTGGTGTGGGCCTGGGGACGTGTGCACGCGAGCGGGAGACGCAGCATCACGACTCGGAGACGTACGCACATGGGTAGGTGTCGTGTCATCATGCACAGGTCCTGACAGAGAGCGGCCCGAGACAGGATCATCCTCAGGATCGCTGTTGTCGTGATCAGCTTCGAGATTATCAACAGAATCTGACGTTGACGTATGCTCCCAATTTGCTCTATTATTTGATGTGGGAATTTCACCAGTTTGTGCAGAATTTGAGGAGAATATTCACCAAAATTAATAGCAGGCTCTTCAATAATCTATGGAGAATCAACAACAGGCACAACTTGTAAAAAATGTTCATTAGTTTGCACCCCCTCATTGTTAGATGTGGAAGGAAGATCATTCTATGGAAGGAGAAGAATTTCTTCACGAAGATGTCTACCGGCGTTTGGGTGAAGATCAGCAAAAGGAAAAATATTCTCATCAAAGCCAACATCACGAGATATATAGACACGACCAGTGGTGATGTCAAGACACCCGACTCCTTTGTGTTTAGAACTATAGCCAAGAAAAACACACCGTTTGGAACAGAAAGAGAGTTTATGTTTATCGTAGGGGCGAAGATTTGGCCAGCACGCGCAGCCAAAGACTCGAAGTGACTCGTAATTGGGCTTGACTTGCAAGAGTTTTTCTGTGGAAGTTGCAAGATTAAGAACTTTTGTGGGAAGCAAGTTTATGAGGAATGTTGTTGTAAGAAAAGCATCATCCCAGTATTTTAGAGGTATGGATGCATTGGCAAGTAAGGCAAGACCAACTTCGACAATGTGTCGATGTTTATGCTAAGAAGACCCATTTTGTTGATGGGCATGTGGACAGGATACATGACGAGTAATGCCTATGCATTGGAAGAAACTATTGAGTTTCTCATATTCACCACCCCAATTAGTTTGCATGGTTACAATCTTTCTATCAAACTTGCGTTCAACATATTGTTGGAAATCAAGAAAGACTTGGTACACCTCAGAGCGTTTTTAAGCAAATATATCCAAGTGTATTTGCTAAAGTCATCAATGAAACTTACATATTAAGCATGTTTTCCTACAGACAGAGGAGCAGGACCCCATACATCAGAAAAGATTTTCTCAAAATGTAGTATAAAAACAGTAGTGGATATAGGAGAGGGTAACCGATGACTCTTAGCCTGCTGGCATGGATCACATATATAAGAATTTATTTCTGGAGTATATGAAAAATTATTCTTCCTAAGAACTTGCTGAACAATAAAGGACGACGGATGTCCTAGACGACGATGCCATGTGGAGGATGAATGCTTGATGGTGATAAGAGCATGCTTGGATGACGCCCTTGTTGAGACATGAACAATGGGGGTAGATACCACCATGACAAGGACCTCTAAACATGATTTGCTACGTGGCCCGATCGTTAATCAAGAAAAAATGTGGGTGAATTTCAATAAAAGCATTATTATCTAGGACAAGTTTGTGGGCAGAAAGCAAATTCATAGAAGCTGAAGGAACATGGAGAATATTTTTTAATTGCAAGGAACAATGTGGGGTGTGCAAAACTGAATGACCAATGTTAGCAATTTCCATACCTTGTCCACTAGCATTGTGAACTTGATCATTTCATTGTAGGTTTCATGAACCTAAAGTTTGTTGCGTTTTCCTGTTGTGTGATTTGTAGGACCAGTGTCCATGATCCAGTTGGTGTCTACACCATAAGCCCCCTTTGTATTGTGTGGCGCATCGTCCTTCTCATCATCATCTCCATAGCCCCACCAACAGTCACTAGCGGGATGCCATTCCTTCTTGCAAATCTGACAGATGATACCGTCCTACTAGGGTGTAGCCACACGACCATGATCCTTGTTCTTCTCGCATCCCCCTTTGGGTCGGCGCTGAGGATCAGGTTTCAGCGGTCCATGAGGTGGAGGAGGAGGCGGAGCACGCGGAGCTGATGTAGGTGTAGGACGCATGGGAGGGGGCATGTAGGGCATTGGTGGAGTGGGTGTATATGGATGTGGGTAGGGTGGGTTGTAGTATGAGGGATGTTGGCGATATGGAGGCATGTAAGGCTGTTGATAAACAGGAGGTTGTGTATAGGTTGGTGGTGGTATGTATGGCTGAGGGGGTATGTAGGGTGGATGGTAGGGGGTGGCGGTGGTGTGTAGTGTTGTGTGGGAAAGGTACGGGGTGATGGTGTCCCAGAATTGGGTGTATAACGAGAAGCAATATTGATAGATGACATAAATCCTCCAGAAGCTTGACCAGTAGCAAGAAGAATGGCATCATAGTTGTCATAAGAAAGAAGCTGGGATCACATGTCATTGAGGGATGTAGTAGGCACCACATTAATGGCAGCAACAAGGGAGCTGTATGTTCCATCAAGACCATTTAGGATGTAATCCTTGAGCTCGTCATCATCAACCATCTTGCCGGCGGCAGCAAGTTCTGAAGCAAACCCTTTCATCTTGGTGATGTATTGTTGTGCGGTCATATCAACCTTTTTTGTATTGGTGAGAGAACACAGAGGGTAGAAACTCTCGACTTCGACTGGGTGGAGTGCATGACATGCAATGCACTCCAGACTTGGGCAACATGTTGGAGACCAAACACATGAGGTAGCACATCTTCAGAGAGGGAATTGACAAGGAAGCTCACAACTTGTTGATCCTTAGTAGCCCAAGTGTCATAGGCCGGATTAGGGATTGTCGCCGGTTTCTTGGTTGCATCTTTAGCTTCGAGCATCTCAGGCGGAGCACGATCGATCCCTTCAAGGAGGCCCATGACACGCGCGCTGTGAAGAGTGGGCAGAACAAGGGCCTGAATATAGAGGAAGTTCTCCCTGGTGAGTTTCAGGGCCGGTGGTGCACCGATAGCAGATCCAACAGACGAGGAGGACGTCATGCTGGAGACGGGAGGGGGGATCCTAGAGGAAGAAGCGATCGGAGAGATCGCGGCCTAGAGTTTCCTGATGATATGGCGACTGTAACGACCGATCTGGTCTTGGGAAAAAAACTTGATGTTGGAATTAGAGGATGGCGTGGGGTGGAATCGATCCGGGATGGATTAGTTGTAGCGATGGTGTCCTGGTCCTGGGAGAAAATCCTAGCGGCGGTAGGAGGACAACACGGAGGGGATCTCCGGCGGCGGTGGCAGAGCTAGACGGGAAGAGGTGTCGGCTTATCTGATACCATGTCGAAAACGGAAATAGAACAGCTTAGCCTCTCTCGAGGGTCGGTTTCGTGTTATATCGTGTGTGGAATAGCCCCACACGTGGCTTACAGAGTTTGGGTATGTATCCAGTTGGTGTACTACACCATACCATATACATACCTGTATTACATATCTAATGGTGTGGGGATATTCCACACATGTGGCTTACAGAGTTTGGGTATGTATCCAGTTGGTGTACTACACCATACCGTATGTATTACATATCTAATAATCTGATGGATGATCAGCAAGCTTTTCCAAGAAAATACCTTTGTAAAATTAAGATCCCACTTAAAATAAAGATATTCATGTGGTTCCTTAATACAAAAGTGTTACTTACACTGGTAGAAAAATGGTCTTTGGTCCAACACCCAAATATCATTGGTCCCGGTTCGTTTCCTTAATCGGGACCAATGACAAGCACCGGTCCCGGTTCATGCCGCCTGGGCATTGGTCTTGGTTCATCTCTAAGCATTGGTCCCGGTTCATGGCATGAACCAGGACCAATGCCACCACGACGCACACGTGGCGATCTACGGAGCATTGGTCCAGGGTCATGCCACGAACTGGGACCAAAAACCCCGCGATGGTCCGCAATCCAGGACAGTCTAAATTAATTCAAGGAAGAAATTGAATCGAGACAGAAATTAATTCGAGGCAGAAATTGAATTGATCAGTATTTTTGAAAATCTTCCAAAAATTAATCGAGAAAAAGATCTAAATCGAGACATTTTACAAATTTTCCTAGTCGACAATTTCACTTCCGCCGCTGTCCTCCGAGCCGCCGGCTTCCTCGTCGTCGTCAGACAAAACCTCCATGATTTCCACATTGTTCGGGAGACGGAGCTCCTCTGCGCCGCTAGCGCCGTCGATGGCAGTGTAGATGGTCTGTCCAGAGATGGACCAAAACATCTCCCGCCCTTCTCGGTTGCGGAGATCCGGGTGCACCACGCACCCGTCCACGATGCGGTTGCCAAGCTTGGCCTTCCGCTCCTTCTTGAACAGCCGCGGCCAGTACGGGCTGGCCACCGTGTACTGGGGCAACACCCTCTTCCACGCGGGCATCTGGCGACGACGCTCCGCAATTATGCTCTCCATCTCGTACCCGCCGGGGACGAGGAGCGGAGCCACCTGCACACTCGCAGAGCTGATGCGCCATCCGGCGGGCACCGTCGCACGCGGCAGTGCGAGGATGTCATAGTACGCGAACATCGTCGCCTCGTAGAAGTTGAGCATGGGCACCTCCATGGCGGCATGGTGGAGATTCGAGAGGGAGGGGAGGTGAGACGACATCACGGTGGAGAGGTGCAGAGGGCGAGGCGGTGGCGCGGTGGAGACTGTAGAGAGGCCGAGGCGATGGCGAAAGCGACGCGCTATGGCCTCCTATTTGTACACGGGGACGACGAAGTGACGGTGGGCATTGGTACCGGTTCATGCCACGAACCGGGACCAAAGCCCCTCCCCGCGACATGTGGATGCCCAGCAATGCCCCGCCACCCAGGTCATTGGTCCCGGGCCGTGCCTTCAACCGGGACCAATGACCTGGGTGGGGGCGCGTTGCTGGGCCACCACGTGTCCCACGGGAGGGGCTTTGGTCCCAGTTTGTGGCATTAACCGGGACCAAAAACCCTCCCCTGGCTATAAATAAGCCCAACCCATCCACTTATTATTTCTGGAATTTTTTTTGGAGGTAGATGCTAGTTTTTTTTGTTCACACTGCACACAAGGTGTTCGACGAAATGTCCAAGCCACGCTTAAGTTCGCACAACACGGTATCGGCGGCCGAGGTTAGCAACCTTATATTCTTTATCTGTAATTGATACAAAAATATTGCGTGTGTCCATGTAGGGTGGTCATTTCACTATTCACGATGTCATTGTCATGGTTAATTATTATGACGTAGATCGATGCGCGGATGCGATGGATGTACGGCGACCGATGCGATTCCGATTTTATTGCAGGCCTGCATAAATTTATCGAGTTGGCTAAGGCAAACAAAGTGGAAATTTTTTATGCCTTGTCTCTGCGTCGACTGTCGGAACGTGGCGGAGCACTCTGCCCTAAGAATCCTTCAAAGCCATCTGCTTCGGAGAGGTTTCATGCCCGGATATTATTGTTGGGCCATGCACAGAGAAAGAGGGATTAGGATAGAATAAAATGAAGAAGAGGAGGATGATGACAGCTATCCTATGTCCCATGAAGAATACGATGATACTGCAATGGAAGACAATGAAGAAGAGGGAGGCGGCAATGAAGAAGAACAACAGGCATCGGATGAGCCTGCTGATGGTGTTGGTCGGGTCATTTCTGATGCAAAGCAACAATGCGATACAGAAAGTGAGAAGCTTAAGTTGGAGGCCATGCAAAAGGATCACAAAAAGTTGTTGTACCCAAATTGCAAAGATGGCAGCACAAAGCTCGGTACCACACTTGAACTGCTGAAATGGAAGGCAAAGACTTGCTTATCTGACAAGGGATTTGAGAAGTTACTGAAAATAATGAATCCAAAGCTTCCAAAGGATAACGAGCTGCCCGAGACAACGTATGAAGCAAAGAGGACTATCTGCCATCTAGGATTAGATGTGGAGAAGATACATGCATGCTTTAATGACTGCATCCTGTACCGCGGTGAGAAGTACGAGAATATGGATAAATGCCCGGTATGCACTGCATGTCGATACAAGATCAGACAAGATGACCCTGGTGATGTTGAGGGCAATGACGAGCCCCTAGGAAGAGGGTTCCTGCTAAGGTTATGTGGTATGCTCCTATAATACCAAGGTTGAAACGTCTGTTCAGAAACAAAGAGCATGCCAGGTTGTTGCGATGGCACAAAGAAGAGCGTAAGAAAGACGGGAAACTGAGACACCCCGCCGATGGGTCACAGTGGAGAAATATCGAGAGAGAGTACTCGAACTTTGCAGGTGACGTGAGGAACTTATGGTTTGGTCTAACTACAGACGGCATGAATCCTTTTGGGGAGCAGAGCTGCAATCATAGCACTTGGCCAGTGACTCTATGTATCTACAACCTTCCTCCTTTGTTGTGCATGAAGCGGAAGTTCATTATGATGTCAGTGCTCATCCAAGGACCGAAGCAACCCGGCAACAACATTGATGTGTACCTAAGGCCATTAGTCGATGAACTTTTGTAGATGTGGGCAGAACCAGGTGTAAAGGTGTGGGATGAGCACAAACAGGAGCCATTTGACATATGAGCGTTGTTGTTCGTAACCATCAATGATTGGCCTTCTCTTAGTAACAATTTAGGAGAGTCAAACAAGGCATTCAATGCATGCACGCACTGTTTAGATAAGACTAAAGGTACATATTTGGATAAATGTAAGAAGGTTGTGTACCTGGGGTGTCGTAAATTTCTTTCGACCAATCATCAAGTAAGAAAGGAAGGCAAGCATTTCAATAGTGAGGCAGATTACCGGAAGAATCCTAAGCTTCCTAAAGGTGCTGATGTATTTGGTATGGTGAAGGACCTAGAAGTAATCTTTGGAAAGGGTCTTGGCGGTCAATCTATTCCGAAAGACCCCATTACCGGACACACGGCCATGAGGAAAAATAATTCTATATTTTGGGAGCTTGAGTATTGGAAAGACCTAGAGGTCTGTTCTTCAATCGATGTGATGCACGTGATGAAGAATCTTTGCGTGAACCTGCTAGGCTTGCTAGGCGTGTATGGGAAGACAAAAGATACACGAGAAGCACGAGAGGACCAGCAACGTATCAAAGACCCATACAACAAGTATACTGATAACGGATGTGAATAAGCAGCTACACTCTTACCAAAGTAGAGAAGGAAATCTTTTATGAAGTCCTTTATAGTATCAAGGTCCCGGCTGGCTTCTCGTCCAATATAAAGGGAATAATAAATATGGCAGAGAAAAAATTTCAGAACCTGAAGTCTCATGATTGCCACGTGATTATGATGCAGTTGCTTCCGGTTGCATTGAGGGGGCTTCTACCAGAAAATGTTCGATTAGCCACTGTGAATCTATGTGCATTCCTCAATGCAATATCTCAGAAGGTAATCGATCGAGAAAGTCTGGAAAGGCTACCGAAGGATGTGGTCCAATGTCTTGTCAGTTTTAAGTTGGTGTTCCCCCCGTCCTTCTTCAATATTATGACGCATCTCTTAGTTCACCTAGTCGAAGAGATTTCCATTCTCGGTCCTGTATTTCTGCACAATATGTTCCCCTTCGAGAGGTTCATGGGAGTCTTAAAAAAATATGTCTGTAACCGTGCTAGGCCAGAAGGAAGCATCTCCAAGGGCTATGGAACAGAGGAGGTCATTGGGTTCTATGTAGACTTTCTTCCTGACCTTAAGCCGATTGGTGTTCCTGAATCACGGTATGAGGGGAGACTGAGTGGAAAAGGCACGCTAGGAAAGAAGGCAATGATACTTAGGGACGGGCATTCTTTGAATCAAGCACACTACACAGTTCTACAAAGTTCTACCTTCGTGGCTCCGTATATCGAGGAACACATGAATGTTGTACGCTCCAAGTTCCCAGGGAAGGATGAATACTGGATTAAAGAAAATCACATGGAGACTTTCGGCACTTGGTTGCAATTACATCTCATGAATGACACCACTATTGGAGATCAGCTCTACTTGTTGGCCGCGACACTATCTACGACTGTATTGACTTTCCAAGGGTACGAGATAAATGGGAATACATTTTACACGATTGCCTAAGATAAAAAGCACCAACAAAAACAGTGGTGTCCGCTTTGATGCAACATGCGAGAATGGGAAAAAGGACACGTACTATGGTTACATAGAGGAGATATGGGAACTTGACTATGGACCTACTTTTAAGGTCCCTTTGTTTTGGTGCAGTTGGGTCAACATGAATTGACAAGGGGTAAAGGTAGACCAGCTATACGGAATGACAACAGTGGATCTCAAGAATATTGGTTACAGAGATGAACCATTCGTCCTAGCCAATGATGTGGCTCAGGTTTTTTATATGAAGGACATGTCCTCTAGACCGGAAAAAAGAAAAATAAGGAAACAAATACATCAGACGATGAGCCTAAGCGTCACATAGTTCTTTCAGGGAAAAGAAACATCGCGGGAGTCGAGGACAAGATAGACATGTCAGCAGATTATGATAAG
Source organism: Avena eriantha (assembly GCA_910589775.1). Classification (NCBI taxonomy): domain Eukaryota; kingdom Viridiplantae; phylum Streptophyta; class Magnoliopsida; order Poales; family Poaceae; genus Avena; species Avena eriantha. The sequence goes on along the minus strand of OU342744.1, from coordinate 231,232,088 downwards.
TTTGTTGAAATTCCACCCTTCACAGTGAAAACTAACCCAAGCATCCCGTTAAGCAAAGAAGATGCTCCATGGTTACTTACTAAGAAGCGATCATAGGCAAGGGATCGACATACGCAACGAAGGATTCATACGCTAAACCCTAAACCCGATGTAAATCCATGTAATGTATAGAAACTTTATGTGATGTATGAAAACTTTATGTGATGTATGAAGGCATACATATATATAGTGGCACCCTAGCATTTTAATCACCGACCATTTAAGCACACCAGAAACATGAACACGTCGGGGAGCTACCAAATTAAATTAGGGAGTGCCTCTATGGACACAGTGCTGCCACCCACCCGCATAGTGCTGCCACCCACCCCTGGCACTGATGACATAATGTCGACACACTCACCCCTGGAATAGTGCTGCCACCCACCCAAAATAGTGTCGTCATTTACTGGCTTGGTGCTGCCCACTGAGGACATAGTGTCGACATGTTGTCGCCACATCCACATTTAGTCCCGGTTGGTGCCTCCAACCGGGACTAAAGGTTCATCATATCTTTAGTCCCGGCTGTTGGCTTTAATTTTGTTTTTTAGATTAGTACTAATTAATTGACTAACGGCAGGCATGAAGCTTCTAAGCCCGGTGCTAAGCCTCGCTGAAATTGAAGTGGACCTCTGATGAAATAGCATGTTGTGAACCTATAAATGATTTTTAAAAAAATTCACAAGCATTATATCATGTACATATCCCCGTCGAGCAACAAAATATTCTTCTTCCTCTCCTTCTTCTTCTATCTGCCGTCACAAAATCCATTGCAACAAAAATAAGAACCAAAACTATGTAGGCATACATATATATAGTGGCGCCCTAGCATTTTAATCACCAACTGTTTAAGCAAACCAGAAACATGAACACGTCGGGGAGCTACCAAATTAAATTAGGGAGTGCCTCTATGGCGAGCTCCTGTGATACTATATTCAAAATGACGGGCATGAAGCTTCTTAGCCCGAGGCTGAGCCTCGCTGAACTTGTAGTGGATCTCTGATGAAATAGCATGTTGTGAATCTATAAATGATTTTTTTTAAAAATCACAAGCATTATATCATGTACTTGTAGTTCAAACCTTGGCAACCTCCTACCAGTTTGGCAGGAATTTGGCTTTTTCATGAGGGATGGACGGAAAGGTTCTAGATATACCGGTTGGGAAATTTTCCATATAAGGTGGTCTAGTATTTTAAAAAATGGGTTGGTACCAATGCCAAACTTTAATTTGGTGGTTGCTTCACAGAACACCCTGATTTCGGCACCTCAAAAATGGAAGTTGGCTTTTCCGTGCGTCGAAAAGGAAAACTTCCTCCTGCAACATCATAAGCCATCCCAAGATGCACATGTGTGCACAATATGGGCACATTATCACAAACTATGCCCTGATTCTAGCCATAACATTGGTGGTTTGACCTAAATGCCATGAAACCTCGAACATGATAGGTCATTTTGTGATGGATTTTTAGGATGTTTGCAATTTTTCAAGTTCAATATTTTTCCTTGCAACTGTGACACATAATATGACACCACGCGAAGGTTTCACATTGTTTGGATCATTTTTGAATTTCTTATGCCTGTTTCAAACTATATTCAAAATGGCGGGCATGAAGCTTCTTAGCTCGGGGCTAAGCCTCGCTGAACTTGAAGTGGATCTCTGATGAAATAGCATGTTGTGAACCTATAAATGATTTTTAAAAAAATTCACAAGCATTATATCATGTACTTGTAGTTCAAATCTGGGCAACCTCCTATCGATTCGGCAGGAATTTGTCTTTTTCATGAGGGATGGACGGAAAGGTTCCAGATACACCGGTTGGGAAATTGTCCATATAAGGTGGTCTAGTATTTTTGAAAAATGGGTTGGTACCAATGCCAAACTTTAATTTGGTGGTTGCTTCATAGAACACCCCGATTTCGGCATCTCAAAAATGGAAATTGGCTTTTCGTTTGTCGAAAAGGAAAACTTCCTCCTGCAACATCGTAAGCCATCCCAAGATGCACATGTGTTCACAATATGGGAACATTATCACAAACTATTCCCTGATTCTAGCCGTAACATTGGTGGTTTGACCTAAATGCCATGAAAACTCGAACAAGATAGGTCATTTTGTGAAGGATGTTTTATGATGTTTGCAATTTTTCAAGTTCAATATTTTTCCTTGCAACTGTGACACATAATATGACACCACGTGAAGGTTTCACATTGTTTGGATCATTTTTGAATTTCTTATGCCCGTTTCAAACTATATTCAAAACGGCAAGCATGAAGCTTCTTAGCCCGGGGCTGAGCCTCACTGAACTTGAAGTGGATCTCTGATGAAATAGCATATTGTGAACCTATTAATTATTTTTTAAAAAATTCACAAGCATTATATCATGAACTTGTAGTTCAAATCTGGGCAACCTCCTGCCGATTCGGCAGGAATTTGTCTTTTTCATGAGGGATGGACGGAAAGGTTCCAGATACATCGGTTGGGAAATTGTCCATATAAGGTGGTCTAGTATTTTTGTATTGTTCAAATAAAAATATTTGAAAATAGAAAATGGTTTTTGATTAGTTATTTAAATTGAAGCACTTCTCCTGTTGAAAGTTTTTTCAAATTCCAAATTATGCAATAAATATTTGGTAACGCAATTTTAATTGAAAATAGTAAAATTGTATAGTTCAAATAAAAATATTTGAAAACAGAAAATGGTTTTTGATTAGTTATTTAAATTGAAGCACTCTTCCTGTTGAAAGTTTTAAAAAATTCCAAATTATGCAATAAATATTTGGTAATGCAATTTTAATTGAAAATAATAAAATTGTATAGTTCAAATAAAAATATTTGAAAACAGAAAATGGTTTTTGATTAGTTATTTAAATTGAAGCACTTTTCCTCTTGAAAGTTTTTTCAAATTCCAAATTATGCAATAAATATCTGGTAATGCAATTTTAATTGAAAATAGTAAAATTGTATAGTTCAAATAAAAATATTTGAAAACAGAAAATGGTTTTAGATTAGTTATTTAAATTGAAGCACTTTTCCTGTTGAAAGTTTTTTCAAAATTCCAAATAAATAATCATCTTAGATTCAAACATCTTATTAATTAAAGAAGAAAACAAATTTGAAAATTGCGGGAAGACCAAAAGGTTTGCCAAAATCTGAAAAACGGGTCAACGATCCCGGTTCGTCCCACCAACCGGGACCGATGATCCTGGGTGCGCGCGCTGCCATCAACATGCTTTTGGTCCCGGTTCGTCGCACCAACTGGGATCGTTGATCCTTTGGTCCCGGTTGGTGGGACGAACCGGGACCAAAGGCCCGCGCACGTGGCATCACACCAACGCTCTGCGCGGGCCTTTGGTCCCGGTTCGTCCCACCAATCGGGACCTTTGATCCTTTGGTCCCGGTTGGTGGGACGAACCAGGACCAAAGGCCTGCATAGTTAACAGCCCGGACCCTTCCTCCTCCCGAACTCCTCCAAATCATAGAGCATATCGACGCGCGGCTAAGGAAAATTTCCAGCAGAGCAAAATCACGTTGTCAGGCTGCCCAAATCCAGAGCGGCCGCTTCACGCCATCGACACCTGCCGCCGCCACGCCACCACTGTCTGAGGAATCTGCCGCGCAAGCTAGAAATCGACGCCACGGTCACCGTCTGCTCCGACTCCGGCCGTCACCACTACCGCTTCTTCCAGACTCTTCTGGCCTCGTCGACCCGTCCATCGTCTTCGTGGTGAGCCGCTGATCCTCCAGGACCTCTCCTTTCTCTCTCTCTCTCGCTCCATTTCGTTTTGTCGCCGAGCGCCACTGTCCGCCGCCGTCGGCCGCCGTCGTAGACGACGCTCCGATGACCAATAAGGGGCGGCGCGACCACCGTTCGCTTCCTCGCGACGCGCTCGTTCGAGCCCAACCTTCTGCGTGTTCCAGCAAGCCCTCTAGTGCCGCTAACTACCACTGGCCGACGTGCCCTCCGGCGAGCCCATATGGCGCCAAGGTGGCGCTCATGTGGCCCTGACGTGGGCGTCGAGCAAGCTCTGCCAGCGTGGCACCCCGACGTGGCCCTAGCCCCACTCATCAGTCACTGTGGGTAGGCGCTGCATCGGTGAGAAAAGGTTCCCCAGCCCTAGGTGACGTCAGCATTCACCTATGCTGACGCAATAAAGGTTTAATAATTGTTTTAATAATTTCAGAAAAGGGATAAATCTTATAAATTTAATAAGTAATTATTTATAAGTCAGAAAAATACAAATAATATATCAAAATGTTCAGAAAAGTGAGATCTACACTTTACCATCAATATCATGCATTGTTCAACAACTTAAATCACAAGTTTAATTAGAAGAATAAATGAACCCCCATAGGTGATTCGAGGGTCTCTCCTGTATTAGGGTTTGGACCCCTCGGATCCCGCTTAAATTTCCAAGCATGCTATAGGGTTTTGTTACAATACTAATTAACTTGTCATATCATCATCTTTCCTTAAGCATTGCATCGATACCATGTGTTGATTATTGTTCCACCTTTCTTTCCCGTGTTTGCTTCTTCCCGGTAGAATACGATATCGAGATCAAGATCGAAGACCGAGATCAACACCATCGAAGATTGAGTGCATAGTGTTTTTCATTATTTGCATTATAGTAACTTGCAAATCTTAATTTGCAGATACTATGGATCCAACACAGCAAGATACTATGATTCCAGAACATCAGGAAAACATCCTCCATGGAATGATGTGCGCAAATGAAGATATCGATATCGATGTCACCAGTGAGTTTCTGAACGATTCCGGTTAGGGAGATGAGTCTCTCAACCGAGGAGACGGCTCCAGTGAGGTAGAAGCCGAAGCCTGGGACAGAGGAGAAGCCGATGAGGGAGAAGGCGACGGCTCCGGCGGAACATTAAATCTCGCAAACACCGGCGAGGTGTATATATGTATTATTGTAATTAAAATGATGATGTCTATATATACATGCATATATTAATACTCTTTCTTCTTTTAGTCCTCTGGATCGAGAACTTATTCTATAAGAACGAAACGAGGCCCAACAAAAAAGTTGGATGACACTGTGAGGTATAGGATCGAAGTGGTCGGTGTAGATGGCGAACCGCAAGCTCCCGTCGATGTCGCAGGAAAATTTGTCAAGCAATGTGGAGTTATTGTGAAGTACTACATCCCGATCACCGTTCAAGAATGGAATCGGCCAAGCGGCGGTGGAGTCCCGTATGTCGGCGACAACGCCAAAGATAAGCTTTTTGAGAAGCTCATGATTAATTTCCTCCTGTCGATGCGAGATGTGAATCTAGATGAGGAGGAGAGAGCGAGAATGGAGCTTGTGCAAAGAGTTAAGAAGTTTGCTCTCATCAAGATGATCGATGCATTCAAGAACTGGAAGAAGAAATTGTACAATAACTTTGTCAAGGTAGAGAAGACTCCGGATTTCACTCAAGGAGGCTATGCTAAGTTAAGACACCAGTGGGAGGATTTTCTGAAGTACAAGACATCGGAGAAAGCTAAGGAAAGGTCTAGAATAAATACGGAGAACGCTGCTAAGAAAGTGTACCATCATAACATGGGGCCTGTTGGCTACGCCGGTTGCATGCCTAAGTGGGATGCACTTGAAGCCAGTTACATTGCTGCCGGGATCAGACCAAAGCCCGCAACATGGACACCACGGGCGAGAAACTGGTTTTATGGCCATGGGGGCACGTTGGACAAAGAAGGGAGGGCAATATATAATCAGAAACACAAAGATGATCCCCTACTTCCCATCGACAATATTAGAAATGCAGTAGATGATGTTGCAGCGAGACGTTTCGTTCCCGATAGAGAGAACGACGAGCTCACATGCGCTCTTAAAAATCCTGAACACGAAGGACGAGCACGAGGCACACCAGGCTCCAAGTCATGGAAGGTTACCTTCCCCGCGGAAATGAAGAGATATTAAAATAAAAGCCATCAAAGGAGAAAGGAAGGGGAGGCAGCTGAGAAAGCGGCCGCTGCAGACCGGTGATACGTCCATTTTGCATCACTATTCTTTGTCTTAATTCACTATTATTCATTGATATATTTCGTATTGAGAGGTGATACTTATGTTATTTCATATGTTTTTGCATGGTTGATGACTTTTGGAGCATGGACCGCTGCAGTCAGGATTCTGATGGAAAAGGTGCTGTTTGGAGGCAAAATTCGCGAAGATCAGAAAATCCGGGAAAATATACGGAAAATACTAATTTTCCAGAAGACTCAGGATGCCAGAAGATGGAGTGGAGGTGGGCCACAGGGGGCCCACACCACCCCATGCCGCGGGCAAGCCTAGGCCGCGCCAGGCAGTGGTGTGGCCACCCTGGCCCACTCCAGCCTCTCCCCTCTAGCGTACATCAACCTCCCGAAACCCTAAGACTAGGGGGGGCGACCACAGAAAGATTCCGCCGCCTCTGCGGGGTGAAAAACACCGAGAGAGAAAGATCTCTCTGGCAGACAGATTTCTGCCGGGGGAATTCCTTCCCGAAGAGGGGAGATCGTCGCCATCAACACCACCATCAAGCTGGACTTCATTGGGATCATCATCATCGTCATCATCACCACCATCATCACCATCAGAACCCTCATCACCATCTCCATATTGCTGTAACAATTGGTTGAATCTTGCTATAGTTCATAGGGGAAAATTTCCCGGTGTTGATTACTCTTTGTAGTTGATGCTATTGAGTGAACCATTGAATTATTGTTTATGTTCAGATTGTTATTCATCATTATTTCATCTCTGATCATGATCCATATGATGTCTTGTGAGTAGTTCGTTTTGTTCTTGAGGACATGGGAGAAGTCTTGTTGTTAGTAGTGGAGTTGTGTTGAGAAAGATTCAATAGATTGTTATTTAAGTTGTGGTATACTTCTTCTAGTGGTATCATGTGAACGTCGACTACATGACACTTCACCTATATGGGCCTAGGGGAATGCATTGTGTATTTGGCTACTAATCGTAGGGGTTGCCAGAGTGACAGAAACCTGAACCCCCGTTAGGAAACCATTGCACAAGGGACATAGGGGTCTTAGAGTTTAAAGCTGTGGTTAGGTTTCTACCTTAATTAGTTTCTTTTACTTACGGATGTTTGCAAGGGGGTTTAATCACAAGTATGTATTAAATCTTGGATGGGGTGGTACATTAGCACAGGTTCACCCACACAACACTTAGCAAGCTAGTGAAGATTAATCGACTATATGAAGCGAAAGCACTTGACAGTCTACCCATGTGTCCTCGAGAACGTTTGGTCATCTATAGAAATACAACCGGCTTGTCCTTTGCTGCATAAAGGATTGGGCCACTTGCTGCATTCATTCTTACTGTCTTTTATTTACTCGTACTTTGTTTACTTGCTTTATCGAAAACCCCTAAAAATCTGTTTGCTAAGTATTTGCATAGAATTCCTGATCCATACCACTAGCCAGCACCTTCTGCTCCTCGTTGGGTTCGACACTCTTACTTATCGAAAATACTATGATACACCCCCTATACTTGTGGGTCATCAAGACTATTTTCTAGCGCCGTTACCGGCGAATGAAGCGCTATTGGAGAGTGGAACTGGTAAAGGAAACTTCTACTGTGAGTATTGTTTACTACTGCTAGTTGCTTTATTTTCGTTATGGATAATTCACTGAGTTTCTTATTTGGTAATGCTACTACCACTGCTAAGGTAGTAGATAAGCCACTACCTGCTGAGAAAGATGTTTTCAAAATACCTACTTGAATTATTGATCGTGTTATGGATAACTACTATGTTGGGGATGGAACTGTCCATCCCGGTGATCATTTACTCTTTATACACGAATTATGCGGGTGGTTCAAGTGTGCAGGTATTACTACAGATCAAGTTAAGAAGAAGTTATTCTCATTATCACTGAAAGGAAGAGCTGAGGAATGGTATAAGCTGCTGAAGAATGGTCAAGCTCTAGAATGGGAGGAAATAGTGCATCTTTTTAATTCAAACTTTTATCCTCCTAGTGAGATTCATAAAGATCGGAATCAAATATACAACTTTTGGCCTCTTGATGGAGAGAGTACAACTCAAGCTTGGGGGAGATTGAAGTTACTAATGCTCAAATGTCCCATTCATGAGCTCCCCAACAATATTATTATCAATAACTTTTATGCAAGGCTGCCTCTACATGATAAAGATTTATTGGATGCTTCTTGTGCTGGATCATTCACTCGCATGGAAGAAGAAGTTAAATGGGATCTTCTGGACCGTATTCAAGATAATGCTGAAGCTTGGGAGAATGACAAAGGTAGAAAGTCAGGTATAAATTATGATTATGAATGCATTGAATCTTTTATGGGAACTGATGACTTTCAACATATTAAAAATGCTTATGGTCTAGACTCTCAAGCTATTGCTTCTTATTTTAAGGCTTTTGCTTCCTACATTGAAGTGCCTAAAAAGAAGTGGAATAAGTATCATGAACCTTATAAAGATATTGCTAAGAGTGTTCCTGCAAGAAATACTGAAGTTTATACTACTAATCATGTCTTACCCAACCCTTACATTGAGAAAATGCCTTTCGCAGTTAAGGTAAGGGAACATTCTATGATAGCTAGTATGGTTAATGAAAGTAAGAATAAAGCTATTGAACCTGATAAACAAATGGTTGATGAACCTATTGTAGCAAATGTGAAAGACTTTGTTGCTAAATATGAAAAAGAGGGACACCCTATCCTTTGTAAGGATACCTCTAATATTGTTTCACAAAGTAGTGTTATGAGAGCTAGTATTCCTGTGTTTTTTGTTAGAATAAGTGATCATTGCTATGATGGTCCTTGTGATAGCTATATTGTTAAGTTTATGCATGATACTGAAATTTATTATAAGAGAGGGAAAAGTGTTCTTACGAATCTCAATAACATCAAGTTCCCTCATTTTATGCTGAAAGTTTTTAGGTTGCACTTCTTTTGTCTTCTTATGCAAGTTGCCTGTGGTTTCAATAACTTGTTTTCTTAGAAAATCTCCTTGCATAGGAAGTGGGTTAGACTTAAATGTGTGTGTTTTTTCTTCTTAATTCTCTCTTTCCCTTCAATTGATATCCCTATGAGAGCTTCTTCAAAATTATCAAGCCCATCTTAATGGCTATAAAGAAAGAGCTTTATGGGAGACAACCCAATTTGTTTTTGCTTTTAGTTTGTTTTTGTTTCTTTGACTCTTGGAAGTTATTACTTCGGTAATAACCGCTCCTTATCAGTTTTGTTTGGTTCTTATGTCAAGATCAACCTCTAATGAGAGAGAAGTAAGATTTGGGGAAGTTGCTGTCCCGAAACAGATTTTTGTGCTTCACCGTAAAAATTCGTGAGAGATCTCTGTATGTCGGTTTGAGATGTAATTGTTTGTTCTTCTGCCCCAGGTTGTTATTTAACTTTTGTTAGTTTTGCACTTTTTGATTTGAGCAACAGAAGATTTTCGAAAAAATGATCTTTATCTGTTGGTCTGTTTTGACAGATTTAGCCACTCTTGCATTTGCTTCTTTATTCGATTTCCTTTTTGAATTCTTTTTGGGCTTTCAGAAGGAGTTGGTACAGTAGCTTATGTTTTAATGGTTTTCAGTTGAAGTTGGACTCAAAAGGTTTTATCACTTCACTTATACTAATGTTGCTAATAAGAACTGTGTGAAGTTTTGTGTGAAAGAAATTTCCAGGAAGTGGAGATAATGGTGTAATAAGGAAGAGAAAGGTTTTATGACTCAAGTAATAAGTATATGAAGATGAAGATATCAATGATATTCAAGTGATGACTCCGGAAGGATCCACTCAATACCAAATTCAGAGACCTGTAGAGTCCGTTTCCAACTAGGTAACAGTTCTTGTAAGAAAAGTTCCGTGAAAATACAATCCAACTATATTTTTGCAGTTTTCAGTCAATAAGGAAAGCTACGAAGCGAAAAAGGGACGGAACCAGAGCCAGGGTGGCCCACACCAGCCCATGGCACGGGCCCTAGCCGCACCACCAGGTGGTGAGGCCACCCAGGACTCCCTCTCCGACCCGTTTTCTCCCAGTACCTTCCTTTTGATATGAAACTTCGTAATATATAACCCCCGGATCCCCCGAGGTTCGTACATCATGTTTTCGTCGTGTTTTTGTTTCGATCTTTTTCTGCCAGGACATACTCTTTGAAGGTTTAGAAGCACAATGGTGTCTGCCAAGGATAAAGGGAAGGAGCCTATGGAGGAAGACCTCCAAGACCCCGGGAAGGAGAAGGAGATCGAGAGTAAAGGTGAAGAGGAGCAAGGCCAACATCCGCACACCGGCACCACCATTGCAAGCATCGGAGTGTTTGCAAATCCAGCCATTGGAGGGAATCCTCATCATCACCATTCAGATCCCTGGTCACTTCCTCCATGCACCAAGAATCCTTTCCACACTCTTATCAATGAGCATCAATACCAGAATATGCCCAGGGAAAAATTACCCTCCAATTGGGATTTGCCTCGTTCTAGCCATGCAGGAAAAGAAGACTTCAAGGAGGAAGAGTGGGGAAAGAATAGCAAGAGCTGGAACTCTCAACCCTACATGATCATGAGCCGCATTTAGCAAAACTCGCAGCTTATTCGTAATCTCACCTTTGAGATTGAGGACTTGGGGAAACTGATCAAAGAGCTCATCAAGAGGATACCACCACCACCTAAGGAGTAATTCGTCATCAGGTTTGGCATCCCATTGGTTTGTTCCAAGCTTGGGGGAGTGTCGCGGTATCATATCACTATCTTCCATTCTTTTTACCTTATTAGTAGAGTCATATCATGAATAGAGGAGTTATTATGTAGTATGGTTTGCATTATGGAAGTGTCCCCTCTCTCGTTAGATTTGTATACCTCGGTGTGAGTTTTCGTTATGGAATACTAATCACAAGTTCTATCATTCACTCTTTTGCATAGCTTATGTTAGTTTTCAATTCGTGGTTATATGATTGATCTTGTTGTTAGTATTGGTAGCACTCTGGGATCATTGAGTTAATTTAGTTGGTTTTGGAAAACCTGGCTCGGTCAGTAGCAACACCCTTTTTGAGAGTTGAAAAGAAAAAGATAGAAGTACTCAAGAGAAAAATAATTTCATCATCTTTCTTTCTTGATTTGCTCATAAGTTTAGTATTCTCTAGTTAAGATCTTTTGTGCTTCCAAGGAAGATTGCATGTTTGTCTTTATCATTTGTATGTTTGTTTGTTTCCTTCAACTCTTATACTTGCTACTCAGCCTTGCTAGCCAAAAACCTGTACTGAGAGGGAATTCTTCTCGTGCATCCATCTCCCTCAAACCAAAACCTTTGCCATTTGTGTCCACCATACCTACCTACTAGCATTATTGCTATTCCAAGTAAATTATTGTTTTGTCTACCTCCCAAATTAAACTTGTTATGCGAAAATTAGTGATTAAAGCTCTCACGAACTTGATGGCACACTTTACCTTCCTGCATTTAATAAACTTGAACCATTGGGTCCTTCTTTGTTGTGTATATGCTTGCACTTTATGAGTTGAAGTTAGCAGAACCATGTATCATGGGGACCGCTTTCAACACTTCATTGGTACTTGTACCTAGCTGATATCATGTTCTTTTGCTTATGGATCCCGGCGGTGTGAAATAAAAGTGGAACTTGTAAGATCATGGAGTTTATATGTGTGTTAGAGAAATGCCTGGGCCGCTAGCCTAAGCCATGCCTAATCATGGTGGAAACTTGCAGCATAACTATAGTGAGCATTCTATGAAGCATCCTCAATAAAAACCTGTGCAAATAGAAAATAAAAAGATCGCTGAGATGCTCACAGTCTGCTTGCCTTGTCATTTTGATTATGGGATAGCTCCTATGTCATGTGCAAGGGGTACCCCGTTGGCGGTTCTCAATGATACGCATGTATTTACAATGACAAGAGCTTGCTCGTGACTGAAGTTGAGTAGCATGAGGATCGGTACTCATAAGTAAGGGGCATGAGATTTCAACTTATAACTTGTCAAGCATATCCTCTTAGTTGTGTCACTTTAACTTTAATCACCTAAAGATGCCTATGATAGGGGCAATGAGAGCTGAAAGCTAGTAAGTATCATAATTTTTGGGAGCTCTTTATGAGACTTGCAATCCCTGCTTCCCTCTGCGAAGGGCCTTTCTTTTACTTTGTAGTTGAGTCAGTAAACCTATTCCCTTCTATCTCAGCAAGTATTTTGAGTTGATGTGTTTCGTTCAATCATATGATGATTTATTCATTCATGTTTCTTATGTTCCTTGTTTTGCACATTGCTCTTATCTTGATGTTTACTACTTTGAAAGCTATCATTGAAAAACCAGCTATTTGTGAACTCCAGCAAATTATCAACTATTCTTCGACCAAGACCTAAGTTTGCCATTACCAATTATGATTCATTTTATGTATGTTTATTGTGTTTCCTTTACTCATTGCAAGTTGAGTTATATAATAGTGAGTTGTCTTCTATTATGATCTATGTATTTGATGAATGTGATGCTTCTTGTCCGTATTCTTTTATCGACTCTTCACTCCATAAACCTGAGGTCATGTTTATTGAGCTCAGTTTCGCTTGGGGACAAGCGAAGTCTAAGCTTGGGGGGAGTTGATACGTCCATTTTGCATCACTATTCTATATCTTAATTCACTATTATTCATTGATATATTTCGTATTGAGAGGTGATACTTATGTTATTTCATCTGTTTTTGCATGGTTGATGACTTTTGGAGCATGGACCGCTACAGTCAGGATTCTGATGGAAAAGGTGCTGTTTGGAGGCAAAATTCGCGACGATCAGAAAATCCACGAAAATATACGGAAAATCCTATTTTTCCAGAATACTCAGGATGACAGAAGATGGAGTGGAGGTGGGCCACAGGGGGCCCACACCACCCCATGGCGTGGGCAAGCCTAGGCCGCGCCAGGGAGTGGTGTGGCTGCCCTGGCCCACTCCAGCCTCTCTCCTCTGGCATATATCAACCTCCCGAAACCCTAAGACTCAGGGGGCGACCATAGAAATATTCCGCCGCCTCTGTGGGGCGAAAAACACCGAGAGAGAAAGATCTCTCTGGCAGACAGATTTCTGTCGGTGGAATTCCTTCCCGGAGAGGGGAGATCGTCGCCATCAACACCACCATCAAGATGGACTTCATCAGGATCATCATCATCATCACCACCACCATCATCACCATCAGCACCCTCATCACCATCTCCATATTGCTGTAACAATTGGTTGAATCTTGCTATAGTTCATAGGGAAACTTTCCCGGTGTTGATTACTCTTTGTAGTTGATGCTATTGAGTGAACTATTGAATTATTGTTTATGTTCAGATTGTTATTCATCATTATTTCATCTCTGATCATGATCCATATGATGTCTTGTGAGTAGTTCGTTTTGTTCTTGAGGACACGGGAGAAGTCTTGTTGTTAGTAGTGGAGTTGTGTTGAGAAAGATTCAATAGATTGTTATTTAAGTTGTGGTGTACTTCTTCTAGTGGTGTCATGTGAACGTCGACTACATGACACTTCACCTATATGGGCCTAGGGGAATGCATTGTGTATTTGGATACTAATCGTAGGGGTTGCCGGAGTGACAGAAACCTAAACCCTCGTTAGGAAACCATTGCACAAGGGACGTAAGGGTCTTAGAGTTTAAAGCTGTGGTTAGGTTTCTACCTTAATTAGTTTCTTGTACTTACGGATGTTTGCAAGGGGGTTTAATCACAAGTATGTATTAAGTCTTGGATGGGGTGGTACATTAGCATAGGTTCACCCACACAACACTTAGCAAGCTAGAGAAGATTAGTCGACTATATGAAGAGAAAGCACTTGACAGTCTTCCCATGTGTCCTCAAGAACGTTTGGTTGTCTATAGAAATACAACCGGCTTGTTCTTTGCTGCATAAAGGATTGGGCCACTTGCTGCATTCATTCTTACTGTCTTTTATTTACTCGTACTTTGTTTACTTGCTTTATCGAAAACCCCTAAAAATCTGTTTGCTAAGTATTTGCAGAGAATTCCTGATCCATACCACTAGCCAGCACCTTCTGCTCCTCGTTGGGTTCGACACTCTTACTTATCGAAAATACTGTGATACACCCCCTATACTTGTGGGTCATCAACCGGCTGCGTAATGTAGAAGAAGCATTAAAGCGGCACCAGGATCAACTCGACAGACTTAGCTAGCAAGGTACTAGCGGCCAATCTTAGCGGCACGTGGTAGAGGCTGCATTCGAGGTACCGGCGCCCTATCGAATAAGAAAAGCAGCGTCGCTTCCATGCAGCTCCATGATGTTGATGATGATGCACCGACGACATCTCCTCCTAAACGCTACCTAGTGGATGATATCACGGAGAGCACAGCTTGTGAGCTAAAGGTGCAGGTTATGAACTTAAGGGTGACGGCGGCATTCGGCATGGCCGTACCAATTGCGCCTAACCCAACTTGGCATTGCAGACCGGTTCCAGAAGGGTACACTGTCGTCATGGTGGATGATGTGAAGGAAGATTTTGAGGAGCTGAAGCTAGACCACCCTGTGGGGGAAGATATGGAGCTGACTCAACTAGGAGAAGCCAAAGGGGGGACTATTCTATGGCCAAAGGAGCGCATCGTGCTTCCAAATTATGTGCCGCCAAGGCCAACCACTCCTCAGAGCAGCAATCCACCTTCACCGCCACCTCACCATTCTCCAGCGCAACCATCGCCTTCATCGCCTCACCACTCAGCGCAACCGTCTCCATCGCCGCCTTAGCCGTCTCCGTCCCCTTAGCCTCAGAGACAAAAGCGGAAGTATACTAAGAGGGGCAGCACCACTAGTAGCAGGAAGAGCATGTTCTGATCACCGAAACAGAGAGACAAAAGCTATCGCCCCTCCCAAAAGTACCTCATAAGAATATGAAGAAGCTACCTTGCGAGAAGACATATGAGGAAACTGTTGCGGCCGCAGATGCCCATTATGAAAAGTGGAAGATTGACATGGCTAACAAGAAAAAGCCGATAGAGCCATTCTTCCCGGTCACCGCAGAAGATAAAGCCAAAGCAGCCGCGCTTAAGATTCAGCTTCACCAACCCATAGTGCTCACTTCAGACTATAATCGCTCTATTACCAAGTCGGCTGAGGCAAAAGAGCGAAGAGTCGGGAAAGAAGTTGCCCAGCTCGGACAACAGAAAAATCAATCGTTTGAACCACTCAGAGTGTACGATACCAATGAGTGGAGAGCCTAGGAGCGACATGATCTGAACATTGATCCGGAGTTTTTTTGACTGTACGGAGAAAAGGCCCAATTATATGGACTGTCTATTACTAAGTACATGAGCCATATGGATAAGTTCGAGGTGTACCAAGAAATAGCATACGTGTACCAGAACGGGGCTCCTCTCGTCAAACCCGAGTTAGTCAAAGATCTACCAACAAAAATGCGAAGATTGCATAACTGGTACATGTAAGCCTATGCTGAATCCAAAAACTGGATCTATGCTGCATATAAACACCACCATTATGGTCATGGAGATGGCTTCCTACTGATAGAATTTCTAGAATTATTTCAGTTTTACCAACAAGATGTGCTCGACAAAACTATTGTCAGTGCCTATTGTTTGTAAGTATTATTAATTTCTGTAATTAAGTCTTTCTAGCTCAGCTCATTCGTTGCTTGTATAATCTTACTCATCACTATACTAATTATATATGCAGAATGAAGATTCTTGAATGCAACAAATGACAAATCTGTGACCTTGGGTTTGTTGACTGCAATTTCGTTCATGAAGTTACTCTAAAAACGAAACCCGAAGAGACAGCGGATAACTTGCTACAAGCGTTGAAGCATTTCAGCAACAGAAGGGAAATACTATTTCCTTACAACGCTGGGTGAGTGTTACTGTCTTGTACTCATTCTATTTTCGCTTACTCGATGTTAAGCATATAATTGACTCGTGTTATATTTTGTTAGAGTGTCCATCTTCCACTATATTCTCTTAATCATTGCTATTGACACTGGAGTAGTAAAAGTCCTGGACTCGAAACACACACCATTAGAAAAGTGGGCCAACATGCAGGAATGCCTCCAAAAGGCTTGGAAACGGTTCACCGCCAAAACTAGGGGTGTTTGGAAGTCAGAGCTTACATTTCAACAATTGACTGTAAGTACTACTTGCTAGATCTACGCATCTCTTTGATTCTAGTTTCAATACCACCATTATTATGCTTGATTATTATTTTGATTGAACTCCGTTCTCGTAAAGTGCTTGACGCAGGAAGCCGGGAATAACTTATGTGCATACTATGTCTGCGAGTTCATTCGCCAGACGACCAAAGAGAAGGGCGTAGACCGAAACATCAAAAAAATTGAAGTACGATAAACAATAATCACAACTTTATTTTATTACCACCAATTGTGTTTAGTTTTATTCATATATATTGATCCCCTTCTTTAAATTAGATCGAACGGATGTAGGACGGACTTCTATCACAAGAACGCGTGCAAGCAACTCAAGAGGAAATTGCCGGATTCTTGTTAGAACAAGTCATAGATCCGAAAGGAGAATACTATTACCCGCTTTATTCGAAAGGGTGAAGGTAAAAAAGAAGATATAAATTAGATCAAATTCGTGTGAGTACCATTTGTAATTATAATATGTTTCGACCAAGAAGACGGATGTGACGGTGTATAATATATTTGTGATCATGCATGATGTGTAATATATATATCGTGGTTTCATTATTGCTGTATATATGTAGTATCATTAAATTGAATACAAAACACCAAATAAATAAATAAATAAAAACCCTACCGTGGCACAAAAATAGCCCGAAAATCCTGCCGCGGCACAAAACCCTGCCGTGGTACAAAAATAGCCCAAAAATCCTGCCGCTGCACAAAACCCTGCTGCGGCACAGAGACCAACGATCCCGGTTCGTGCCACGAACCGGGACCAATGATCCACAACCCTCGTCTCTCGTGCTCCCACGTGGAGACCCATTGATCCCGGTTTGTTCCACGAACCGGGAACAATGATCCACCCCCTCCCCCCCCCCCTCGTCGCGCGCCCGCCCACGTGGAGACCCATTGGTCCCGGTTCGTGCCCGAGCCGGGACCAACATTAGTCCCGAGTGATTGGTCCCGGTTCGAAAACCGGGACCAACGGCCCTGATGAACCGGGACTAGAGGGCCTTTTTCCACCGGTGTTACTAAGGATAACCTTGCTAAGAGAAAATGTAAGGGGGTACAAAATGTTGTTTTTGTGATTCAGAGGAAACCATTCAACATTTATTTATTCATGTCCTTTTGCTCAAATTATTTGGCGTATTGTGTATTTTGCTTTTAACAATCCACCAAGAGCTAATATTGCCAATATGTTTGGAAATTGGTTGAATGTGATTGATAAAACATTTAAGGCTAGAATTTGTATTGGAGTTTCAGCCTTATGTTGGGCTATTTGGAATTGTCGAAATAGTATTATTTTTAACAAAGTTAGAGGCACCAATTTTTTGCATGTTATCTGTATGGCTGTGCACTGGATTTAAGAATGACAGTCCTTCTACCTATGGAGCAGCGGGACCCTATGGTTATTGGTGGCAGCCAGCTCCTGACGGTCGCTCAGGATATTTTCAGCAAGGCTTCTTGGTGACATACTAGTAGATTACATAATGTTTGATATCTGTATGCTTCTTTTTTTCATTTGGTTGATTCATGTATCAATCCTATGCGATCCGTGAACTTGTAATAATTAGATGGTTAAACTTGGTAATAAATGAGGCTATGTGCATCGCTTGATGCAGAGACCGGGGTGTTATTCCTCCATTTCGGAAAAAATGCATTTACATCTCTTCTGATGAAAACATGTCATTACATGTTCTGGAGGAGAAGTTTTTATATATATCTTGTCCAAGTTGAACCCTCTGGTGGAGCATACTTCTATTTGTTGAAATATAAATTACCAAGATCCATCGATCGATCGAGAACACCTCCTGATCTAGGGTGCTTAGAAAGAATTAGCCCGCATGCTATTATACTGCTTAGAAAAGTATGTTACTAAGATGAATTAATAGATATGATAAAGTGCTTATAGAAAATAGATCCGATTAAGACTTATTATTCGGCCTGGTTTCTTGTCAGAAAATAGATCCTATAACAAAGACGGCTAGACCATTTAGCTACCTCTCTTAAGCCTGTATTGCTTAAATTTGCTAGTTGTTCCATCACCTTGCATGAGCAGTCGGTTGCATTGCATGATGACATGACCACGCCAATAATAACCGTAAAAAAGTCAGATCGCGCCTATCGACCAATCAGCGGTTTAAAATTGTTGAAATCATGTGTGCATGTTTTTGGATAGTCATGCACACAGGGCACACGGTAGACCTCGATCGATCAGCTAGCTATATTCCAACCAGATTTCATACGGATCAGTATTTATCCACTAAGTGCCAGTAAACAATTAAACAATGTATGATGCATGCAAGGAGAAGATTTACTTACATGATAATTGGAGGATTGCAAATTTTCAATCGGCCTTAAGGCTTAGCTAGGGTCGCATATGTTGCCGTTTTTGCCGCTGGACGACCTGGCCGGAAATAATTGGAACTCTCTAGCCGCATATTCTCCACTACGTGAGGTCCATTCCAACTTGCCAAGAGAGGAGGAAGGACAGGCAACGGTGCAACCGGCTTGGTGCATGAGGAACGTAAAATCCCAACGATTGATCCATGTTGCACGGCTGCATGTGTCCATGAGGGGATTTCACCGGCTGAGCGCAGCGATATGAATCGCCAACGCAACGGAATACGGCGGTGGTAACATGCGTGAAGACACGATCGAATACGGCAACATAAAACGGCGGCGGCAACATGCGTGAAGACACAATATAATTGAATACGACGGTTATCGGCGGCAGCATGCGTGAAGACACGATCAAATATGGCGGTTGTAGATTAGGTTTTTTCTGTATGATCGATTGGAACCTAAGATAAAACTGTTAGGGCAATGGTGGGTAATTGTTGTGAAGTTTGTTGTCAATAGACTATTATTAAGATCCAATGGCTATAATTAGATAATTAGTAAAACAGATGGCCAGATGGGTCTGATTTTTGTGGGATTTTCTAGTCCTATTCTCTAATTTTTGGTTAGTGTGTAATGCACTTTTAGTATATAATAGATTCCAACATAATGTTGGTATTATATTCTCTTTCAATTTTTACCCTTATAAATCGATATTTATCAGTAATTGTGCTCTCATTTTTAATGTGTCACTTACACATAAGAATTTATGTCAAGCTTCCACTCAAAATATGTCACCTACATATTTGAGTTTGAAACTTGCATTGCTCCCATTAAAAATATGTCACCTATATTTGAGTTTGAAACTTACGTTGCTCCCACTCAAAACTATGTCATTCACATATTAATTCAGGAAGACTCTCTAGCTCCCACTCAATTTCATGCAAATTACATATTTTCTCAATATTTTGAATGCCTTCAAAATCCCTTGATCAATATCAAATTGAGAGTTTCTTTTACGAGATAAACCATTAGTCGTTAGCACTTCTGAATCAAATTTATTTGATTTTGCCCAATACATTATTTACGGCGAATCGTGCTGTGTCTTTTACCTTTTTCGTCATGATCTTGCGGTCCTTTGGAAAAACCAAGTAACCCCTTTTATTTGATAAGATTCAGTAATACTTCACTTTCTAATCTTAAATGAAGTTTACTTCTAGGATTTCTCATAATTTCAGTTTACCACAATTCCTTTATAGTTCATAGGTATGTCATGTTCTTATAACATAACAAGTGATTCACAAATATCTCCACAGAAGGTGTAGGGCATATTTGCGAATCCTACTTCATTTATTAAAAGCACTAGTGGGGAAAACACAATGATCATTATCATTGATTCTTTTCTTTATGTGAAGAGACGTGTTTTGAAACACGTTTCGTTGCTCTCCTCGACACTCTGATGCAGTGTCATGAACCTTCATCGTGCTTTCACTTTCTTTCATTAGCTTCGTTGTCGAGAACACACACTTCCTCGAGAATGCACCAAAATTTAAGCAATACCAATTTTGCCTATCTTTTGGTTTTAGCCATGGATTTCGTATTCAATAAATACACTACAGAGATTTGTTTACCGTTGTTTTAGCGATATCAAATAACTCCAAAACTTCCACAACGATCCATACAAGATATGGTGCTGATCTAATGAATTTTAGATAGTTCACTTTATTCTAAATGACTGTTTTCTATTTCTAACTAATGGTCTCTACACTAATACAACAACGCTTTATTTGGCGCTACCTATTTACCCACTTAATATCAAATATCACATTGTGATGCTTTGCACTTCAGCATATCAAAATGCATCACATATCACAAGTTCTTATGCCAATCTTATAGCGTCGGATTTCATTACTTTTGATCAAATCATAGTAATTTAATTCTCTTTTATCTTCAACACCCTTTAACGCTGAAATTATTTATCAAATAATTTCATGCTCATGTTTCATTTAACTAAAATAAACAATTATAAAATGATAATCACCACTTCGTTGAAATACGGTACATCGAATATGTATTTTATTTCAACAATTCATCAAACACTTTGTATTCATATAATACACGGTGTTTTAGTTATCTTGCCGGATGTGAGTGATGGCTCGGTGTTGATGTGGAGCTCGTTGGGGAACCCCAAGAGGAAGGTATGATGAGCACAGCAGCAAGTTTCCCTCAGTTATGAAACCAAGGTTTAATCGAACCAGTAGGAGTAAGGAAACACCCCAAAGGTGTTGCTAGCTGAGCCTTGGTAGGGCGCACTACCGGTGCTACTAGCAACGTGGAGACCTGCACAACACAACCATAGAACTTTGCCCCCAACTTGGGATGAGATTGTCAATCTCACCGGTTTTGCTGAAAACAAAGGATTAAACGTATCGAATGGAAGGAAGTAACAGTTTGCAGAAAGTATACACAAAGCAGTAAACAGTTTGTAGATTGGATGTAAAAGAAAGGACCAGGATCCATAGTTCACTAGAGGTGGCTCTCCTTAGATAGATAACATGCTGGGTGAACAAATTACAGCGGGGCAATTGACAAACATCGAGAAAGCAATACATGCATATACTAATCATCTTGACTCCTTTGGAACTTGATTGGGCATTACAACATTATACATAGACCGCTATCCAACTTCATCTATGACTAATAATCCACCTTCAGGTTATCATCCGAACCCCCTCCAGTATTAAGTTGCAAGCAACAGATTATTGCTTTACGAATTGTGTGTAATGTAAACAATATGATTGTTCTATGAACAAAGGATTGTTGTTTTCTCCCTAGTAGCAACAGCACATCTAGTACCTTAGAGATTTCTATCACTTCCCCAGATTACTAGAGGCATGAACCCACTATCGAGCATAAATACTAACTCTTGGAGTTTCTAGCATCTACTTGGCCAAGATAGCTACTAACAACGGAAAGCATGCAAGATCACAAATAACAAAGACATGATAGAATCAATAATCAATATGAAATAGCATCTCAATATCCATAAGATCCCCGCAAACACAACATGCAGAATTACAAATAGATGATCTTGATCATGAACGGAGCTCACAAGATCTAGACATGAAAGCACAAAGGAGGAGAACCAGCCATCTAGCTACTACATGGACCCGTAGTCCAGAGATGAACTACTCACGCATCACACCGGAGGCTTGCATGATGATGAAGAAGGCCTCCAGGGTGAATTCCCCTCTCTGGCAGGGTGCCGGGAAGAGCTTCAAATCCCTCCCGACCTAGGGATGGAGATGACGGTGGCTACAGACTCTTTTGTGGATTTTTGATCGGGTACTTATGGTTTTGGTCCCGAGGGCAATATATAGGCGGAAGGAGAGGCCGAGGGGGTGCTGGGGTCGGCCAGACCACCCCCTGGCGCACGTCGGGCCTGGCCGCATAGCCAGGTGGTGTGGCCGGCCCACAGCTCTTCTCCGTCTCGTATTATAGCATCAGATGTCTTCCGGAAAAATAGGAACTTTGGCTTTTGTCTCGTCCAATTCCGAGAATATTCATTTTCTGACTTTCCTGGAACCAAAAACAGCAGAAAATAGGCAGCTGTCACTGTGGCTCTTGTTAATAGGTTAGTCCAAGAAATCATATGAAAAGTACTCCAAAGTGTAGGCAAAACATAAGAAAGTAGATAAAACCAAGCATGGAACATCAAAAATTATAGATACATTTTCAATGTATCAACATCCCCAAGGTTAACACCTGCTCGTCCTCGAGTAGGTAAGTGATAAAAAGAAAGAATAATTTTAGAGGTGACATGCACCATCAAAGACTTGATCAAAGTACTTGTAAAACATTCAAAGCTGGGATCATAATACTTTAATCATAACATGAAAGAAAAAGTTCTAGCAATAAGACAAAGAAACTATGATGCAACATGAAAAGGCACAAACAAAAGATTCATGAATAATAATGCTTTGTAAGACGTTTGTTTGTTTCACATAAAGAAAACATAGCATAATAGCATTCAACTTGTCCCTCATAGAGTAGCAAACATAAATTCATAGGACACCTTCAAAGTTCATAAGAGTGACTAGATACAAATAGTTTAAAACAAGCAATATCAAGTTATGCATCAATCAACTAGTCTTGGGACAATGCACATAGAACTAAAAATGGCCACTATGGTCTCAAAGTAGGTGCATAAAGATAGAAGGTGGAGACTCAATATAAAGGTAAAAGAAAGGCCTTCATAGAAGGAAGCAGGGATTCAAGTCTCATAAAGAGCTTCCAAAAATTATGGTACTTATAGCTTTCATCTCTCATTGCCCCTACAATAAGCATCTTGAAGTGATTAAGGTTAAAGTGAACAAACTATGGTGTACATGCTTGATGAAGTATAAGTCGGAAATCTCATGTCCCTTGAATACGAGGGCCGCTCCTCATGCTACTCAAGTTTAGTCACCGGTAAGTTCTTGTCATAGTAAGTACATGTGTATCATAGAGAATCGCCAACAGGGTATCCCTTGCCCGATGATACGGAAGAATCCCCATATCAGAATGACAAGGCAAGCAGACAACGAGCATCTCAGCAATCTTCTTATTTACCATGGGAATATGGTGCTTTTTTCTCTGTTTCCTCTTTTCATAATCTCTTTTTTTCTCTCTTTTTCTCAATATAGGACACTTTTTTATAAGAAGAATGCTTCATAGACAGCTCATTATGGTTACGCTGAAGGTTCGGCCCAGGCGTTTCTCTAACACATATATATAACTCCATGGACTTAGAAGCTCCCCTTTCATTTCACACCGACGACATCCATATACAAAAGAGCATGATATCAACTAGGTACAAATACCCGTGCAATGTTGAAATCGTTCCCCATGTTGGAGATATGCCCAAGAGGCAATAATAAAGTGGTTATTATTATATCTTTATATTTATGATAAATGTTTACATCCCATGCTATAATTGTATTAACCGGAAACATTAATACTTGTGTGTTTTGTAAACATAAAAGAGTCCCTAGTAAGCCTCTTGTTAAACTAGCTTGTTGATTAATGGATGATCATGGTTTCCTGATCATGGACATTGGATGTCGTTAATAACAAGATCATATCATTAGGAGAATGATGTGATGGACACACACCCGTAGTAAGCATAGCATAAGATCAAGTCATTAAGTTCGTTTGCTATAAGCTTTAAAATACATAGTAACCTAATCCTTCGACCATGAGGTTATGTTAATCACCATCGCCGGATGGGTACTTTGATGACATAAAACACCGCTTCGTAACTGGGTGGTCATAAAGGTGTCATTGGGTATTCTGAAAGTATGTGTTGAAGCGCATGGACCAAGATTGGGATTTGTCCATCCATATGACGGATAGATATGCTCTGGGCCCTCTCGGTGGAATGTCATCTAATTAGCTTGCAAGCATGTGACTGGGTCACAAGGGATGACATAACATGGAACGAGTAAAGAGTACTTATCAGTAACGAGGTAGAACTAGGTATGGAGATACCGACGATCAAACCTCGGATAAGTAGAGTATCGCATGACAAAGGGAATTGGTTTCGTATGTTAATGGTTCTACCGATCACGAAGTCATCGTTGAGTATGTGGGAGCTGTTATGGATCTCCAGATCCCGCTGATGGTTATTGATCGGAGAGGTGTCTCCATCATGTCTGCATATTCACGAACCGTAGGGTGACACACTTAAGGTTCGAAGTTGTTTTAAGTAGATATGGAATGTGCGTTGGAGACCGAATGTTGTTCGGAGTCTCGGATTGGATTCAGGACGTCACGAGGAGCTCCGGAATTGTCCGGGGAATAAGATTCATATATTGGGGATAATTTTCTAAGTTAGGAAATGTTCCGGAGTATTTGTATGGGGATTCTAGAAGGTTTCGGAATGTTCCGGAAGGTTCTAGAAGATTTCTTGGAGTTTACTTGAAAACTAAGAAAGGATCAAGGAATCCTTGTGGGGTAAGACAAGGATTCGTGGGGGAGTAGGACTCTCGCCCCACATCCTTGATCCGCCGGCCAAGGGAGAGGGGAGTCCTACAAGGACTCCACCTCCCCATGGCGCCTCCCTCCTTTAAATAGAGGGGTGGAGGCCCCACCCCCTTGCCCCCTCCACTCCAATCCCTAGCCGCCTCTCTCCTCCTCCTTTCTTCTGCTCAGGCTTAGGCGATGCCTTGTAGAATTCTCTACTCCACCACCACCACCACGCTGTCGTGCTCCTGGGATTCCGTGGAGAAGATCTACTACCTCCGCTGCTCGCTAGAACGAGGAGAGGAAGGTATGCTTCGACTCCGCACGTGTGACCGACTGCGGAAGCGCTGCCGGAACGCGGCGCCGGAAGGATCGTCCACTCGATCTTGAGATCGGCAAGTGATCGACTACATCAACCACGAGATCCGAATCTCATAATGCTTTCGGATCTACAAGGGTTAGTATAGATCTATCTTGTTGCGCATGTCTAATAGATTAGATCTTGGCTTTTATCTAGATTAGATCTGGGTTTTGTTCGTTCTTGCGGTAGAAATTTTTTGTTTTCCATGCTACGAACCCATCACCCCATGACAGCATGGTTCTGCTAATTCCCAACAAATAAGTGCAAGCATATACAACATAGACGACACAATGGTTCAAGTTTATTAAGGGCAAGAAAAGTAAAGTGTGCCATCAAGTTCGTGAGAGCTTTAATCACTAGTTTTCTCATAACAAGTTTAATTCGGAAGGTAAACAAAAGGATGAATATACTTGGAATAGCATATGCTAGTAGGTAGGTATGGTGGACTCTTTGGAATAACTTGGTTTAGGGAGTTAGATGCATGAGTGGAACTCATACTTGGTTGTGGAGGCTAGCAAAAGACTGGGAGCGACAAACTAAGAGAGCAATAATGGATATAATCATGCCGAGCGACAAAACATCATTGATCAAAGCATAAAGTGATACTACAAGTTGAAAACTAAAGGATCATAAAGGCTATGGTGACTTGAGATAGTCATAACATGGTGTGAGCATGTGCCAAGTCAACACAAATAAAGCATTAAAGGAGAATACCACTATACTATGCTTTAATATGCTAAAACAACGCATGATTCATCCAAGGCACATTAAGCAATCTCAATTGTTTATAACAAGTCATGCTACAGCAAAGAATACTGAGCATAAAGCCAAAACAATACCAAGCATGGCATGACAAAGCATAGGCCACAGTCAAAAACAAACTCTCTTTACCACATAAGCATGAACTTTCCTACTCTTTTCCAAACCAAACCAAACTATTTGAAATCCAATGTATGAAAGAGGGGGTCCAACCAATTTATTCATCAAACTAAGCAAACCAAGCAAACGAAAAACCAAAACGAAAACAAAAAAGAAGACGCTCCAAGAACAACACAACTGTGCATGAAACAATAAAAATGAAGCGTATGGAAGAAACCTGGGATTTTTATTGATGAAGAGGGGGATGCCTTGGGCATCCCCAAGCTTTGACGCTTGTACTTCTTGGATATTTCTTGGGGTGACACGCGTGGCATCCCCAAGCTTGAGCTTTAGTCTATCCTTCATCTCATTACTCATTCCTTCCATACACCTGAAATATTTCCTTCATAAAAACTTCACACAATCTTTATTAGCAACATTAGTGCACTCTAGATAATAGGTCTTAAGATTCAGTTCTAACACCAATAAACTTCCATTAGAACACTAGCTACTGAAGTAATTACCTCAAAAAGCTCAATTCCCCAAAAGGACTCAAAAGGAACCAACAAGAAGCAAATGCAGAAAATGGCAGAAATCTGTCAAAACAGACCAGCAGGTAAATAAAAATTCTTTCGAAGACCTTCTGTTTCTCAAATAAAAAAGTGTTGAACTAACGAAAGTTATATAACAACCTAGGTCAGAAGCACAAAAATTCACGCCTCAGAAAGACGTTCAGAGATTTTACACGAATTTTTACGGTGAAGCATAGAAATCTGTTTCGGGACAACAACTTTCCCAAGCATTACTTCTCTCTCATTAGAGGTTACTCTTGGCACAAAAAGCAAATAAAATGGATAAGGAGCGGTTATTACTGATGTAATAACTTCCAAGACTCATCTAAAACTTTTGGGTTATCTCCCAATAAGTACTTTTCTTTAACGCCTTTAAGTTAGGCATAAGAAGCAAGAAGAATCAAGTGTTCTCAAGTGAAGAAGCATTAAGATTAATACCAGAAATATTGTCAACAAGGCAAGGTATATCATCCAAATAAGTTCTAGAGGATCCTCTCTCCATGCTCTTAGGTTCACTATTTTCATCAAAAGGGTTTTTAGGAACAATCCAATGAATATTCTTTTCTATGGCTTCATGTATTGCTACTAGTTTAAAGGGTATTGGTATCTTAGTTTCCTCCCCATTAGGTTCAGTTTTGTTCATCTTTTCTTGTGTACCAACAACATCTACACATGAGCCTAGCATATTGAAACGTTCAAAGACTTTTCTAGCTTCCTTGGCAACATCATAGAATTCCTTAAACAAAGTTTCTAGAATAAAATCCCTCTTTTCAGGGTCCTCAATTTCTTTAAGCTTAAGAAACATTACTTGCATTAAGGGGTTGAGGTTAACAAACCTAGCTTCTAACATGTGAATTAAAGAAGCTGCAGCAATCTCATAGTTTGGAGCAAGTTCTGCAAGGGATGCATCCTCAGTATCTTCATGCTTACTAACATGATTAAAGAATTCTTCAATATTATCTTCCCCAATTATTGAACCACTACCTATTGAAAGGTCTTTCAGGGTGAATTTAGGGATCAACATGGTGTGCTGAGGAAAAGGTAACAACTAAAGGAGACTTAATTTTTTTGTGTTTTTGATAAAGGAAGCAAACTAGTAAAACTAATTTTTTTGTGTTTTTGATAAAAAACAAGCAAACAAAGCAAAAGAAACTAAGCAAAACAAAAATAACAATGTAAAGATATTGGTTATGAGGGACTCCCCTTGTGAAGATGTCCTTTACTCCCCGGCAACGGCGCCAAATAAGTGCTTCATGGCTCGGTGTTGATGTGGAGCTCGTTGGGGAACCCCAAGAGGAAGGTATGATGAGCACATCAGCAAGTTTCCCTCAGTTATGAAACCAAGGTTTAACCGAACAAGTAGGAGCAAGGAAACACCCCAAAGGTGTTGCTAGCTGAGCCTTGGCAGGGCGCACTACAGGTGCTAGTAGCAACGTGGAGACCTGCACAACACAACCACAGAACTTTGCCCCCAACTTGCAATGAGGTTGTCAATCTCACCGGTTTTGCTGAAAACAAAGGATTAAATGTATCGAATGGAAGGAAGTAATAGTTTGTAGAAAGTAAACACAAAGCAGTAACAGTTTGTAGATTGTATGTAAAAGAAAGGACCGGAATCCATAGTTCACTAGAGGTGGCTCTCCTTAGATAGATAACATGGTGGGTGAACACATTACAGCGGGGCAATTGACAAACATCGAGAAATCAATACATGCATATACTAATCATCTTGACTCCTTTGGAACTTGATTAGGCATTACAACATTATACATAGACCACTATCCAATTGCATCTATGACTAATAATCCACCTTCAGGTTATCATCCGAACCCCTCCAGTATTAAGTTGCAAGCAACAGATTATTTCTTTACGAATTGCGTGTAATGTAAACAATACGATTGTTCTATGAACAAAGGATTGTTGTTTTCTCCCTAGTAGCAACAACACATCTAGTACCTTAGAGATTTCTGTCACTTCCCTAGATTACCAGATGCATGAACCGACTATCGAGCATAAATACCAAATCTTGGAGTTGCTAGCATCTACTTGGCCAAGATAGCTACTAACAATGGAAAGCATGCAAGATCACAAATAACAAAGACATGATAGAATCAATAATCAATCTGAAATAGCATCTCAATAACCATCAGATCCCCGCAAACACAACATGCAGAATTACAAATAGATGATCTTGATCATGAATGGAGCTCACAATATCTAGACATGAAAACACAAAGGAGGAGAACCAGCCATCTAGCTACTACATGGACCCATAGTCCAGAGATGAACTACTCACGCATCACACCGAAGGCTGGCATGATGATGAAGAAGGCCTCCAGGGTGAATTCCCCTCTCCGGCAGGGTGCCGAGAAGAGCTTCAGATCCCTCCCAATCTAGGGATGGAGATGACGACGGCTACATACTCTTTCGTGGATTTTTGATCGGGTACTTAGGGTTTTGGTCCCGAGGGCAATATATAGGCAGAAGGAGAGGCCGAGGGGGTGCTGGGGTCGGCCAGACCACCCCCTGGCGCGGGCCAGGCCTGGCCGCGTGGCCAGGTGGTGTGGCCGGCTCCCAGCTCTTCTCTGTCTCGTATTCTGGCATCAGACGTCTTCCAGAAAATAGGCACTTTGCCTTTTGTCCCGTCCAATTCCGAGAATATTCATTTTCAGACTTTCCTGGAACCAAAAACAGTAGAAAATAGGCAGCTGTCACTGTGGCTATTGTTAGTAGGTTAGTACAAGAAATCATATGAAAAGTACTCCAAAGTGTGGGCAAACCACAAGAAAGTAGATAAAACCAAGCATGGAAAATCAAAAATTATAGATACATTTGCAATGTATCAGTGAGCATGATTTGCATGTGACTAAAGATCAAATATCTACAATCTTCACATACTATCAATATAACTCTTTGAATTTTAAACAATTGTTTCATCCAAAATTAATATATCATTAAGTTGGGTTTTTTTCAAGACATTTTATTATTTTACAAATGTTCATGTATTATTAATTAGTTTTACAACACGAATAATTCACACATAATCGAAAAACATATGAACATGAATAGAAAATATTCATAAAAGTAGAACAACTATTTTGTTACAAACTCATATGAATAACCGTCTCACGAGGTGCAATACACAGTAATAAAGTTCATACTCCACCTGTTACAATAATTGTTGAAAACGATAAACTGAATGATAAATGTCGAGGGAGAGTGTCGTCGTCCATCATCATGCTTGGCATCAACACAAAACGTCACCTCCTCTCTAGCAAGCAACTCTCATACAGAAGGGCATGTTTTGACAAAATAGAACAAGTATCAGATACTTCAATACTGAAACAAGTGTTTGCAAGATTATAACATTTATAAAACTGTATATCGTATATACCTTCGTCATTGATTACCTCTCCGATAATGGGTTCAACTTTCACGTTTCTGAAACATAATATGAACTCATGAAAATCCAGTGTTTCCCCATCACCTCTCATAATGCATGTCCGGGCGTACCCTTGGTAGCTGGGAGGCAGGAACCGTAGCAACATGCCTATTGCAAAGGAATCGGTCATCCAGTTGTCCATGTAGTAAACAAGTCTCATGTATGCATCATGCATGTGCTCCAAGTGACTATCTAGACATGCGAGTTCCTCCATCTTGATGGAAAGGAAATATCCAAGCAATTCGTGTTTCCACATGCGCACCTGGCCCATGAACTCCGCTCTTAACTATCCCAACATCGCATATGGGTCAATATTAAACATAATTGGATGTAGTTCATCTGCCATCCTGAAATGCATTGTCACTAAGATATAGGTGGACATATCACGATGATAATAGCAGTCTTCCCGCTGTTGTGGGGTCTCATAGAAATATGGCTGATCCAAATCCATCTTGAAGCGTATGTACTCGATCAAGTCATTCTCTCTAAGGAGATCATTCAGACGCACAAGCCATTCAGGGAAGTTGGATCCATCGTGTTTGAGCTTGTCAGCATCTAACCAATCGTCAACCAGGAAAGAAGCATCGGGGAGAACCATTTCTACACTTACAATTGGAAAAGGATTTTTAGACTAAGTTTATAATTATATGAGTTCAATTTAAATTGTGTTTATAAAGAACTCAACTAAAACTATCATCCCCAAAAAGTTTTTAGTGATTACACGATCCCTATTCACTACACTGCCCCCGATCGTCACGGCCGACGATATAGTTGCAAAGGTGGATGCTGAAACATCGGTCACATCATTCATGCGACTCGTGCTCGATCTTTTGACCATCCCGTGTTCCGAGGCCATGTATGTACATGCTAGGCTCACCAATTCAACCTTACGTGTATTTGCTATGCAACATGACTTACACGCACCGTATGAGAACACAGATATGTGTGACACCTGATCATCACGACGTGCCTCATAACGGAGAACTTTCTTGGTGGTGCACACTAAGAGAGAACACTTTTGTTGGTATTATGTTTTAGGGATCGTCTTATTTTGGATACCATCGAGTATCTAATACTAGCACACAACAAGATATACAAACAATATACATCATATGTAAATGCAATGCGATATGGTCCTTCATGTTATGATATCTATCCCGTGTCTCTGCGTCTGGCGCCTGGGTTCAGGTGTCGTGGGCACCAGGGTACCGGCACCTCCAGTGTCATAGTCCACCATCATGATGACCGTCACTACTACTTAGCAACAGAAAATAACTACTTTACATTGACTACAACCATACCACATCACAGCACCCCTTCAAAACAAAGTTAGACGCTTCTACTTTATCGTTGCATGTTTTACGTGGCTGTTAGGGCTTTGACGCAAGAACAGTTCTTACCTACAAACTTCAACCACAACGTTGATCAAATAGTTGTCTATGGTATATGATACCTTCGATTCGGATTCACAGATGTAGTAATAGCTTTTTCCCTAGAAGACCTAGGTTTAATCAAACCTTGGAAAGCACTTCTAAAAGGTAATAAGAAAGGACACATCTACAAGACTTTGTTTGTTCATTTTACCTTAGTTGACCGGACCAATCTAGTTTACTTTATAATGGGTTTGAATCAATGGATGGAGATAGGCTAGGATTGAAGATCCACCTGTAGCTGCACATCAAATGGGATAAAATATAATAATAAGCATAGTCTTGTATCATGTCTGTATTGAGATAATCTCTTGTGGGCAACACATCCTAATATTCTAGATCCACCGTGATGCCGCGCGCATAGCAATAGACTTTTAATCCAACCGAGAGTACACCAAAACCACGGGTTACAAACGATTATTAAGTGTAAACACATATCAAAGCTTTAAGTGGTGATGTTGTTGTTGATCCCGAATAGGGAACTAAGCAAAGACTGTACTTCCCTTTATGTCACTAAGTTTCCTATGAGATCGCCGCTAGCAAAGTATCTTACCTCAAGCCTTTATCAATCTATGGAATCTTGGGTACCTACAAGTCCACAAATAGAGACGAGAGATGAAGAAACAAAAGATACAAATAACAAATCCAAAGAAAACACAATTCTCCCATGATCTAGATGCACATATTTGCTGCGAGGTTTCTCTCCAACCCGTAGCCTCACTCATAACAAATAGATCGGAGATAGAAAACACCATGCAAATACTTAGATTGAAATCAAATATTCTTACAATGGTCGCCAAATCACAAGGAGATCTAAAAGTACAAAGCAATGGCTATGGCTAGTGGAGGGATGGATGGTGGAAGTGATGAACACTGGATGAACAATGGTGTGGATCTCCTTTGGTGGTGTTGTGATGCAATCTGAGAATGGCGGCTCCTTATTTTGCCTTAAAAGCAGGGATTTCCTGTACAACATAAATCAAAGAAGGGATTTGCATATATTTGCAATTATTAGTCATTAGTGGCAAAGTTGAGAGTTTCTTTGGCAATTGCTTGACCAAAAACAACATTTAAACTTAGTGGAAGATGGCAAATATTGGAGCCATCAACTTCCCTAAATCTCAAACCTTGATCGTCCTTGAGCAAGAAGAACCAAAACAACTATAAGGAATTCAGCATTTAAACTTAAAACAACGATAATAAGAGTTCACTTACAGTCGGTAGTCGTATGTGCTCAACACTTCATTCATTTGCAAAGCTTATCAAAGTTAGAGAGATGACAAGAATACTATACAAGCTTCGGTAAATCAAGATAATCAAAGTAATGTTTAATGTAATTATAAATAACTATAAGTGTAGCAATCAATACAATTCCTCTAATTAACTCTCAGCTTTCCACGGAACACTAGGATGTTTAAATAGCATAATTGAGTAAGAGAGTTTCATGTCCCAAGTAATCTAATAATGAAGTGTCTTATTTACACCCACATCAATAAATCAAGTCAATCTAAAACACTTCTAATCCAATCATTTTCTTTCAAGAAAAATTCGTAAAGTAGTAATGAGACCTTGCCAAGGACTTGTTATGTGGATCCTCATAGATATCTTTTTTCTTTCTTTCTTTTTCATCTCATTTTTTCAAGGATCGTTGTTTGTTTCTTTTTTCTAGTGTTTGCACAACCTTTGAGAGTACCAATACTTTTGCCCATACATTGACACGGATGCCACTCATGTCATCAACTCATAGCCGAAATCTGGGGTTATACCATAGATCGTTCAAAAGGTAGCGGAGTTGTTGGCATCCCAAAGGTGTGCATTGGAGACATAGAACAAAGTTGTCTCGCATCCTTCTCTTTCTATTTTTTTGAGCTAGTACCACGGTTTGATCCACAAGGTTAGCTTTGGCATGCATCACAATTACCACTAGACTTTATTTCAATCAAACAACTCCTTTCATGAGTGTCGTCGAGACTGTCAAAATATCTATGGGGTTAAGTATAATCAAGGGTATACTCTCAAGACAATCATTCATCAAACAAGTCGTAAATTTAATACTTTTTCTTATTGTACTTGTTTGGCATTATTATTTCCAAGGCAAGACTCGGTTAACTAAAAGAACTAGAGCAAGAGCTTCAACAGCTAATCATCATACTAATAAAAAGCCTTACTCTAACCATATTAAATTACTTCCCACTAGCATGGCATCTTAGCAAATCAACCAATGTCAACACCCGGGTTTTTAATCCTAGATACCTGTTATGCCATACCTCGCAATCCCAGGATTACCATTTTTGCGAGACATAACAAAATTGGCACCACAATTCATCATCCATTACAAACCATAATAAGGTCTTACAAATAAAGGATCTCATGATACAGTCTTAATACAAATCAAGAAGCAGAAAAGAAACGTAGTAGGGGCTCCATCTTCAGAGTCACATGCAATGTTGACGATGGGAGATGATCCTAGTTGTCATAGACCTCCTGCTGTCCATCATCCTGGTAGTCCTCCTCATAGTCTGGCCACGGGAATAGCCAGGGACAAAGCCATGAGTACTCTTTAAGTACTCACAAACTATCACTAACAAGTAAGGGAGTTCTAGTAGGAATCTTAAGTTCTAGGTTTATTTGCAAAAAGCCAGGTTTATCTCATACCGAGTTTAGAAGTAAAGAAAACTAAGTTAATGTTCTAAATCACTTAAGTGGGAACCTAGCTTTCATATCCACAACCCTGTTGTGGTCAAGTCAAGGTCATAGTTCAATTCACAAGTCATTTTGAAAACATCTGACAACGGAACAGTATGGCCACTCCAACTGTCCATGACCGCGGACATGACTATTCAAATAGTTTGACACTCTGCAGAGGTGGTACACTTTCAACACAAAATTCGATACATCTGTCAGGGATAACCCCGAATCATCATACTTAGTATGCGGAGAATCAATCATAACCTTTCAATTACACACTCTAGTATAGGCACCTCCCCTATGAGCTTGGCCTCCCAGCCATGGCCATCTGCCATCCTGGGCACTGCATAGGTGGACATTCATCACGAGGTAGCCTCAGCTCAACCTCTTCCGCAAGGGAACCCATACTAAGGCATATAAACTTCCTGTTAAGCCCTACCCAATTCAGGTATTGTGGTTATACGGTAAATTTGGAATGGTATCGCATCCGAAGCCAACCATCAGTTTTTATAAAGGGCTAAGGCTCATGCCTCAACATTTTAATCATCAAATCCTTTTGTGTTTCTCAACACATGTCAAAACATATCAATATAATGAGTCATCATTCCAAGGTTTTCATAATCATTTTCACCAAGTATTCCCATCTAAAGTGATCAACTTTTATGCTTAGCACTAGCCACTAAAGTTGAGGGTATTTACTAATGGGGGGTGCTAATCAAGGGTAACTGTCCAACTCTAATCTCATGCCTTGGGATGACATCTAAGTATAACTAGTGAGGCCTAGTTTTATACTCTTTATGGTATCTATCCTACTTTCCCAATACTCACCAAGCACTACCTAAAAGTAAAAAGAACTTTGGTAAAGTAAAAGAATAAAGCTTGCAAGTAAAACTTGGGATTGGTATAATCAAAGTTATATAACCAAGCATGCCTAAGGCATCTTGCAAAGGTTATCTTGCAAGGATGGCTTGCATAGGTATGAGACTTGCAAGTGTTAGCTTGCCTTGAGTAGTGCAGTGATTGAAGTTCTCCTCCTCTTCTTCTTCTTCTTCTTCTTCTTGGTAGTACTCCTCCTCCTTGTATCCCGCGTCGGTACTATCGTCTATAAATGAATATGAGGTACACAATCACCAAAAAATACTTAAATATTTCTATTTAGCACACTAAGGCTCACACTTGATGATCTAGCATCATCACAATCATCACATGAAATAAAGACTTAATCTTGTTTATCTTATTTTAGAAAAGTAATTTCTACTCATTGAAAATACTTAAGATGTAATATTTTCCAATTAAAATATGGGATCATGTTGACAAATGTCACCACCACATATTCTAATACTTGGGAATGTGATTTAAAGTGGTGGTCATATTTTATAAAGTTTAAGATTATCATTTAATAGAATTAAAGTGACTAGAAATGCCTATATAGCATTCTTTTGGTACTAGTCCAATGGCACGGCATGTAAACCTAAATATTTTTACATATTCAGATAGATCTTGTCAAATGTGATTTTTTAGATTTGGAATCAACTCAAAAGAATTTATGGTTGATTTTGAAAAAAAATTGAAATTGGAAAAGTCTTTGTCTTATTATTTTTGGTATAGGTGATCTATAATTTCGAATGGTTTGAATCCAACGGGCTTGGATAGATAATTTGAATACCTTTCTAACAAAATTGGAATCATGCAATTTGGTTCAGTGAATCTCTTTGAATTGATTTTTGACTCTTTTGACAGAATCTAGTTTTAACAAAAATGGAAAATAACTATATGAATCACTGGGCTCTGCCCGGGAAAGTAAACGGGCTGGCCCAACTGCACTGCGCGGGCGCAGTAGGCTGCTAACGGGGGGTCCCACTAGTCAGTGGCTCATCTATCCCGAAACGGTATGTTTCAATCCAAGCCCTACGATTAGAATGCGATCTAACGTCTGAGGTTCATCTCCTATGTCGAACGACTCCGGCGAGAACTGAACCCTAACGGCGGCGGTGGGGGTCTCGTGAGGCTTACCAGGGCTCCAGCTAGGGTCAGCGATGGGGGCGAACAGCGTGGTAGCCGACAGCAGTTCAAACGGTGGTTGCGGTGGCTCCTGGTAGGCGGCTCCAATCAATGGCTCCTCTTCTCCTCTGCAACGGCAGACTTCGGCCAAATTTCGGTGATGTGGTGCTCACCTTGCTCCGGGGAGAGGTATGGAAGGTTCTGGGAGGAGTGGGGAGTGAGATGGTATGGTGAATTGAGGTGGGGGTGGCCTCTATTTATACACCGGTGAGAGGGACATTGTGGCATGGGCTGGCTCCTCCTCCGACGACGGTATAGCGAGCTATTGGCGTGGCTGAGGGTAGGGGCGATGTGGTGCTCCCTAGCGGTCATCACGGGCTTAATGGCGCGGCACAGGGCGGTCTGGACTGGTCGGGCACGGGTGGTGCTCTACGCGGAACTGGTGGTGTTCGAGACGGCGCACGGGGGCTACGGGCCGCGCGGCGGTGAACAGGGATGTCTGGGAGCTCGCTGGTGTTATGGCGAGGGCGTGCATGCATGAAGGGGGTGAGGCGCGGCGCGTGCGAGCTGGTCGGCTGCGGCGCTCTAGCGCGCTCTCGGCACGGTGCAGAGAAAGTGGGTGCGGCGATGCTGGGGTGGTCCACGGCTTGGCTCTGGTCTTGGGGCTGATAGGGGGTGGCGGTGGACGGTCGCCTGTCTCCTGGTCATCGTGGGAGAGGGCGGCGTGGTCTGTGGCGAGTGTCCATGGTCGACCAGCGAGGTGAGCGTCAGGCGGCGCTACACTAGCGCAACGGCAAAGGGGAAAGTGGTCTGCTGCGCTGCTAGGTGCTGGGGGAGACCAGGGGAGTGAAGAGGTGACAAATGGTCGAGTGATCACTGCTCAAAACAGTGGAGTTAGGCAGGGTTTGATCTGTGTCTGCCAGGTGCTCGACCAAATGGCCGCAAGAATTCAAATTTGAAATTTTCGAATGAATTTTGGTGAGTGATCTAATCTTATGCTTGGTAGTCTCTGGTTGCTTGGAAAAGTCAAGGTGAATTGATTTGAGTGGTTTTTGTAGAATGGTGATCTTACCATATGAACTTGATTCAATTTTGAACTGTCCTTTAAATAGATTTGAAAATAGTTTATGTTAGTTTGTAAAGTGGGATTGGGTTCACTTTTACTTGGTCTAGCAAGGGGTGAAAAGTAATGGAAAAGTTTCTGTTAGAAATTCTTTACTAGGAACTCACAAAGTGGCCTAGTGGTTAACTTTGGTCAAAATGACCATTTGATCTTATGCTTTATATTTGATTTCCTTTTCTTTGGATTTTGTTTGTAATTGGCCTAGATGATGTAGTATTCACCTTGAAACCATTTCTTATCATTTGTAGCAAACACACATGGCAATTTCACTCAATCATACACTAATGCAAATCACACATGCATTCATATTCCATTTAGTAATAAAAGTTGTTGTTAACCCTAAACGTGGGTGATTAGAACTTGATAATCTTGATTAATGTTTTTGGGGTGTTACAACCAACTAAGATAAACAACTCAAACTTCATAAGTGGGAGACATAGGACAT
The DNA here is from genome assembly GCA_910589775.1 of Avena eriantha. Lineage (NCBI taxonomy): Eukaryota > Viridiplantae > Streptophyta > Magnoliopsida > Poales > Poaceae > Avena > Avena eriantha. Next base: position 231,194,642 of record OU342744.1, on the reverse strand, counting down.
ACCTCTCATAAGTAACTTCATGATCCTCTTCCTTATAAGGGTGTGTTCCTTCAAAACTCAAACACGATTACTCTCAAAATGATATTAAAGAAAAGAGGCAAAGTGTGAATCCACGTTTATGAAAAAAGGATAAACGGAAAAATCTTTTTGTATTTTTGAGGATAGGTATTAAATAATAGAAAAGAACTTGCGACCAAGCAAGGGCTTAAGAAAAGAAAAAACAAAGGAAAACAAATAAACTAAAACGAAAGCAAAGGAAAAAAGCAAAGTGTTGGAACAAGCCAATAGGAGTGTTTCAAAGCTCTCATATAGCTGGAGTACAACCTCGTTATTACACAAATAAATTTGCTAGGGGAACACATCCCCAATCTCAGGCTTTTGCAAGCCCTTTTGTTGCTCATTGTGGTGGCGGTGGATAATCTCCCACATTCCATTGGCTGCTCCAATCATGGAACTAGGTGGCGAGGCTTGTAGTGGCATCTCAAAGGTTGATGGAGAGGTTGTTCATGTTTTGAATACTTCCTTTGAGTGCATAGATATATTCATAGGTGGTGTAGTACTTTAGGGGCTGTACATCTTGTTCGGGTCCTTCTTGTTCTACTTCTTCATCTTCTCCTCCTCCCAAGGGTATTTCTTGTTGGGGTAGATTAGCTTCGACCTACGCGTCATAACACAAACATCCATCCTCGATAGAGAATAGATCGTTAGGAAAAGGAGTTTAGATCAAGTGATATGCTCCATGTATATTGAAGAAATATCTTACATGATTTTTAGAAATCATACCACATGCTCTTAGAGTAGATAGACCGAGACAGTTACTTCCAGTCAACGGTTGGATGTTACCTAGATTAATGTGAAGTGCTCGTGCAAGAACGGTCACAACTCCTCCTCCACATATGGGTCCACGAGATTGAAGGGCCTGATGCTTAAGATAAAACACAAGTAGAGCACCAAAATTTGGCGTTAAGTTACAATTGATAAGTGCAGCTTTTTCGAGGATCAACATGTCCTCCTCATTAACTCTAGTAAACTCACCATGTGCCTACAATGTATTAGCAATAACATAGAACAAATATGGAATAGCAGGATGATGAATTTGGTTCCCCTTATGTGTGTGTCCTCAAATTCTCATCAAGTTAAAATATTGTGAAGGGGAAGGATCTAAAACAAAGGTAGTTGTGCGTACAGTGGTGGCGGTTTTGGTAAACCCAAAGCATTTAGCCCATTGGCTAAGTGTCAAAGTATACTCATAGTTCATAAGGCAGAATTTAATTCGATAAACTCCGGGTCTTTGTTCCTTGGAACAACCATAAGGATCCACCATGTGTGTCAAGGAGCTGAAGAACTGAAGCGTCAAGTGGTGGTATGTCCCAACATCCTGAAAGACAAAATTGTACAAACCAACATTGTTGCAGAGTAAATCGAAATCAGTACGAATGCCAAGTTGGTTCAGGATATAAGGACATGCCCACTTGGTGGTCTTGATGTAGGGCCACGTAGAGATAAACAAAACTTTTTCCCTACGCGGTGATCCCAAGATCCAGCTCAGGTAGAAGGCCACGAGGATTACCACTAGACGCGCAGTTGCGGAATTGATGAAGCACGTTGCTTGATGCAGTGCAGTCCTCGCGATCCGTTCCGGTTCCACGATCTACGATCCGTACTTTCTTCACGATCGTCGAAGTGCTGAACATACAACACCTCCGCCGGTATCCACACGTATGAGGAGGAGCGCCGGTGATGGACTGCTAGATCCGGTACGGCGGAAACAGGACGGACTGGGGCTAGGGTTTCCAACACATGGAGAGACCTAACCTTGTGCTCTAAGCACCTGCGCCCCAGCTTATATAGGAAGTGAAAGTAGGCTCCACTCACTTGTGGCCCATTCACTAAAAAGGCCTATATTAGCCATTGCAAGTCTCACTTGCTGACTAAGTCCATGTCTCTATTTGGGTCCAACCCAAATAGGTTTCCTGTTTGGGTCTAACCCAAACTTGCTCCCGCTCTTAAGTGTGTGACCCGACAGGCTCATGGTAACCCGGACACGATTCCGAGTCTCACTCGTGATCGATCAGTTGGTAGTGGCTCCTAGCAGAACGTGCCAACTCCCAAGTACCAATAAGTCATGACGACATACCTTCCAATGCGACTTTCGTCTAAGTCCCTTTTGCCTCACGATATACTTTGTCGGACTATAGGCGAATGATCGTCATCCCTTAAATAGTCCGACTCTCTTTCTCGATCTGAGATAAGTGATTCATCCGACTAACTCTTAGTCGGCTGCCTCGGTTAACACTTAACCGTGACGGGCATGGCCATGCTTTCTGAATAATATCTTCCGAGAGGGCCCAGAGAATATCTCTCCGGATGGAGGGGCAAAATCCCGTCTTGGTTATTCACATCACACAGCTTGATTCTCAGTCGACCCGAACTCCGCCTTTATAACTGCCCAATGACGGAACAATGTTTGACAGAACCTAAGTTAGAGATCCTCAACTCGGATTGTGCAATAACCTCAGGTCTAAGGATTACATTGATTGAGACATGCAAATGACGACTTGTTCGTTGCATCTCAATATGGGTCAGTCCGACTCGCTAAACTTTTTAGCTGAATCCGTGTAAGTCAGAATAGCATCTCCATGCCCATGACAAGTGGAACCTAGTCATCTTCCGACTTTCACATTGGTCTAAGTTGTGTGTCCGGCACAACCTCAATGACCAAGGACAATTAGTATGAACAACATGAATATGTAGTTCCACAATCAAATCACATATTCGATGATACATATCAGCAGTTCATACATGGACCATAACCTTATGAATACACAGGAATATCATCATTCATGATTGCCTCTAGGGCATATTCCCAACAGTCTCCCACTTGCACTAGAGTCAATCTTCCGACATCACATGTCCAGACATCTGATGCCCATTGCTCTCAGGTGCGCCTCATGCTTCGGCTGTGGAAGTGCCTTTGTCAACGGATCCGAAATGTTTGCATCCGTGTGTACCTTGCATAAATTGATATCACCTTGATCCACGAACTGGCGAATAAGGTGGTACCGCATGAGTATATGTTTGTTCTTCTTGTGTTGTCTAGGTTCCTTGGCTTGTGCAATAGCACCATTGTTGTCACAATACACGTCTAACGGATTGGACGAGCCCTGAACCACACCAAGATCCATGAGGAAATTCCTCATCCAAACACCTTCTTTTGCCGCCTCCGAGGTAGCAATATACTCAGCCTCTGTCGTAAGCGCAGACACCGTTTCTTGCTTGGAACTTTTCCAGCTCACAGCCCCTCCGTTTATCACAAACACATATCCGGATTGCGAACGAGAATCATCCGAGTCAGTGAGATAACTTGCATCCGTGTAACCCTTTACACTGAGTTCATCCTCACCTCCATAAACCAGGAACATATCCTTAGTCCTTCTCAAGTACTTGAGGATATTTTTAGCCGCTGCCCAGTGGATCTCTCCAGGGTCAGCCTGGTATCTGGTCACAACACTTAGAGCATAGGAAACATCTGGCCTAGTACAAATCATAGCGTACATGATGGATCAGATTGCAGAAGCATACGGAATCGCACTCATCTGACTTCACTCATCAGTTGTCGAAGGACACTGAGTCTTGCTAAGTTTTACGCCATGGGACATCGGTAAGAACCCCTTCTTAGATGATTCCATGTTGAACTTCTTCAACACTTTGTCCAAATATGTACTCTGACTCAATCCAATGAGCCGCCTTGATCTATCTATATAGATCTGGATTCCTAGTATGTAAGTCGCTTCACCCAAGTCTTTCATCGAAAAACTCCTTTCCAATGATTCCTTGGTCTCTTGCAACATCTAGACATCATTTCCAATCAGTAATATGTCATCCACATATAGGATCAGAAAGTTTACTTTGCTCCCACTAAACTTCTTGTATAAACAAGAATCATGATCGCTCTTGATGAAGCCAAACGATTTGACTACCTCATCAAAGCGAATGTTCCAACTCCGAGATGCTTGCTTCAACCCATAAATGGATTTCTGAAGCTTGCATACTTTGTCAGCATTAGCCGGATCGACAAAACCCTCGGGCTATATCATATACACGTCCTTGGTTAAATTTCCATTAAGGAAAGCCGTCTTGACATCCATCTGCCATATCTCATAGTCGAAATAGGCTGTTATAGCTAACATGATCCGAACTGATTTAAGCATCGCTACAGGAGAGAAAGTCTCATCGTAGTCAACTCCTTGAACTTGTCGGAACACCTTCGCGACAAGCCGGGCTTTATAGATAGAAACATTTCCATCCATATTAGTTTTCTTCTTAAAGACCCATTTGCACTCGACAGGTCTTGCACCGTCTGGCAGATCAACCAAGTTCCAAACTTGATTTTCATCCATGGACTTTAACTCGGATCTCATGGCTCCAAGCCATGACTCGGAATCCGAACCCACCATCGCTTCCGAATAAGTTGCCGGCTCTTCACTGTCCAACAGCATCACATCATGAACACTTCGCAATCTGGCCGATCTTCGCCGTGTCGGTGTAGTTTCTGGCTCAGGTACCACGTCCGGCTCAACCTATAAGGCTTTTGCCGACTCGCTGCTAGCCGGTATTTCTCGAATTTCTTCGAGATGCACCGTACTCCCACTGACTCCCCGATTGAGAAACTCTTTCTCAAGGAAGACACCGTTTCGAGCGACAAACACTTTGCCCTCTTCTCGGTTGTAGAAGTAGTAACCCAAGGTTTCCCTCGGATACCCCACAAAAATACACTTATCCGAATTAGCTGTAAGCTTGTCCGACTGAAGTCGCTTGACAAAAGCTTCACAACCCCAAATCTTAAGAAAAGACAAACTCGGCTTCTTGCCAGTCCACATCTCATGCGGTGTCTTCTCTACCAACTTTGATGGTACTCTGTTTAGTGTGAACGCTGTAGTTTCTAGACAATAACCCCAAAATGATAAAGGCAGATCTGTCCTACTCATCATTGATCGTACCATGTCCAACAAGGTCCGATTCCTCCTTTCCGACACACCGTTTCTCTGCGGTGTTCCTGGAGGAGTGAGCTGGGGAACTATTCCACAACTCTTTAGATGGTCATCAAACTCATGGCTCATGTACTCGCCTCCTCGGTCCGACCGAAGAAACTTTATTTTCTTGCCAAGTTTATTTTGTACCTCATTCTGGAATTCCTTGAACTTTTCAAAGGCTTTCGACTTATGTTTCATATGGTAGATATATCCATACCTACTCAAATCATCAGTGAAGGTAATGAAGTACTCATAACCACCTCTGGCTGTCGTGCTCATTGGGCCACATACATCACTATGTACCAGTCCCAATAATTCGGACGCCCTTTCACAACTCTTTGCAAAAGGTGTCTTGGTCATCTTGCCAAGAAGGCAGGATTCACATGTCTCGAACGACTCCAAGTCGAACGGAGTTAGGAGTCCATCACGATGGAGCTTCTTCATGCGTTTCCAACTTATATGACCAAGCCGATAATGCCAAAAGTAAGTCATATTCAGATCATTTGGTTTTAACCTTTTCACATTTATGTTATAGACAAATTCACCCTCAAGATTCAAAATAAATAACCCGTCCCGGACGGGCGCAAAGCCATGAAACATATCATTCAAATATAAAGAACAACCATTATTCTTAATATTCGACTCATAGCCCTGTCTTATCAAACATGAGGCAGAAATGATGTTTCGACTAAGCACTGGAACAATAATAACAATTATTTAGCTCCATTATGAATCCAGAAGGTAAATGAAGTTGCATTGTGCCGACTTCCAACGCAGCGACTCTCGCTTTGTTTCCGACTCTAATGTCAACCTCGCCTCTTGCAACGCTCCTAGTTCTTACCAGTCCCTGCAACGAGTTACAGATGTGAATGACTGATCCGGTATCATATACCCAAGAACTACCAGGTGCATCAGTAAGATAAATTTCTATAACATTGCAAACAAGCGTACCTGAGCCGGAAGTCACACCTCCGCTCTTGGCTTTATCAGCCAGATACTTGCTGCAATTCCTCTTCCAGTGGCCATCCGACTTGTAGTAGAAGCAAGTGGATCCGGCTGTAGGAGATGGCTTAGTCCCTGAGGAAGTGCTTTGGACTGGGTGCTTCGCCTTACCTCCTGACTTTGCCTTCTTCTTCTTAGTCCAAGAACTCTTCTTGAACTTAGCCTTGTTTTGTACCATCAACACTTGACTGGCACCTTTCTTGAGATCCACCTCAGCCTGCTTGAGCATCCCATGTAATTCAGTGAGCTTCTTATCCATACCATGCATGTGGTAGTTCGATATGAACTGGCCATACACACGAGGAAGAGAGTTCATAATTATGTTCGTAGCGAACTCTTCGCTAATGGGGTAGCCAAGCCTTTCCAGAGACTGCACGTAACCAACCATCTTGATCACATGCGGACTCAGTGGATCGCCATCCTTAAGCTTGCAGCTCAACAAAGCCTGATAGACTTGATACCTCTCAGTCTTTGCCTGAGCCTGGAACATACTTTTGAGGCTTTCGATCATATCGTAGGCCTCAACATTCTCGAATTGCTGCTGCAAGTCTGGTTCCATGTGAGCAAGCATAAGACAGCTAATCTCCGTGGATTCATCACAAATCCGACGGTACGCATTGGTGGCTGCGACAGTCGCATTCTTATCCAGCTCAGCTGGAAGTGGGTTGTCTAGGACACGATCCTTTTTTTCTTGTTTGAGAACAATTCTCAGATTACGATACTAGTTGGTGAAATTAGTTCCATTCAGCTTATCTTTCTCTAAGATGGTTCTCAAAGCAAAACCGGAAATCTGAGGAAGACTGCTAGGTGCCATTGATCTACAACAGAAAATATGCAAGACACTTAAGACATGTATCCATAAAGAGCAAGCATATTAAACACTTTAATATTTATGCTCCCACTAGAACCAACACCCGTCCAATGGTTACTTAGTGATTCAGGACCCTAAATAAGCAAGTCGACTAGTGAGCTTTAGCATCACCGCTAGCCATCAAGTGATCTAGGTAGACAACTCCTTGTCAATCGTATCTCATACGGCTCATGTTGGATGGGTGGCATCACATGCCCCGGCTCCCATCCGACTTTTCCCAAGTCCCACAACCGTTGTGATAGACCTGTCTAGATTACCAAGTGCTTCCACTGTAAGAGTCCGACTCGAACCCACCTAGTCGGAAAGAATTGATAGCACCTCAATTTTATGAGCCCACTACCAAAAATGTCCGACTTGTGATGGTGCAGCACTGGCGGGGAAAACGACTAGACCTTCTTTGAGGGATTATATTCTACCAACTATCTAATAGAGGTAAAATAGAGACATAACAATAACACAAAATAGAGCAATTATAATGTGAAATGGTATGGCTCTTTTCATGGCGATCTCCATCTCCATAAAGCCTGTAATCCGACTCGTGTCAACTCTTGTCACGTGCCGTCTTACACCATGTAGCGACTTGTACACCGACTTGCATGCTATCCGGATTCTCCAAACAACTACACTAGCTAGTAATCCAAATTACACAGAGAATCCGACACGCAGGCCGTTATACAATAAGATGACAACACCTAGGTTCCAGCCGGCTGACAAAATCCGTGATACGCAGATCACGTATGGATTACACACATCACATGCACATAAGCCATACCATTCACAACATCATCCTGCAAAAACAAGTTATGCATAGATACGATATCTACCGGCATTGTGAAACTCGCAACGACATCTAAGGCGCTACGACAGGGCGAAGCCGACGGTCCCGCTAGCCGAATAGCAGGCGGGGATCGAAGGGGCAGCGCCCGATGATTTTTCTGAAAAACGCAGATCTCATCTACATTCCGGACATGGATTTCATCATCGGATAAAACAATTTTACCCAAATCCGATCCGGACTCCGATTCGATCAAACCCTTTGATCTTCGATCACCACATCCGGGTTTACGTGTCACAGTCTACCCGATGGCGGAAACCGACCGGTAGGGGTATGTCGTTCCACGACCTTAGCAGTTAGATCACGAAAACCAGATCATCCATTCCCCCGAGTACAGTTGATCCAATCAACTTTGTACAAAACCGATCTATCTCATAGATCGACCACCAAAACTGCAATTAGATCCAATCTAACGCCAACCGCATATCACATATGCGTGATCTCGAGCCTAAAACCAGAAGCTAACACTCTGATACCACTGTAGGGCCACGTAGAGATAAACAAAACTTTTTCCCTACGCGGTGATCCCAAGATCCAGCTCAGGTAGAAGGCCACGAGGATTACCACTAGATGCGCAGTTGCGGAATTGATGAAGCACGTCGCTTGATGCAGTGCAGTCCTCGCGATACGTTTCGGTTCCACGATCCACGATCCGTACTTTCTTCACGATCGTCAAAGTGCTGAACGTACAGCACCTCCGCCGATATCCACACGTACGAGGAGGAGCGCCGGCGATGGACTACTAGATCCGGTATGGCAGCGACAGGACGGACTGGGGCTTGGGTTTCCAACACATGGATTGACCTAACCTTGTGCTCTAAGCACTTGTGCCCCAGCTTATATAGGGAGTGAAAGTGGGCTCCACTCACTTGTGGCCCATTCACTAAAAAGGCCTATATTAGCCATTGCAAGTCTCACTTGCTGACTAAGTCCATGTCTCTATTTCGGTCCAACCCAAATAGGTTTCCTGTTTGGGTCTAACCCAAACTTGCTCCCGCTCTTAAGTGTGTGACCCGAGAGGCTCATGGTAACCCGGACACGATTCCGAGTCTCACTCGTGATCGATCAGTTGGTAGAGGCTCCTAGCAGAACGTGCCAACTCCCAAGTACCAATAAGTCATGACAACATACCTTCCAATGCGAGTTTCGTCTAAGTCCCTTTTGCCTCACGATATACTTTGTCGGACTATAGGCGAATGATCGTCATCCCTTAAATAGTCCGACTCTCTTTCTCGATCCGAGATAAGTGATTCATCCGACTAACTCTTAGTCGGCTGCCTCGGTTAACACTTAACCATGACGCGCATGGCCATGCTTTCTGAATCATATCTTCTGAGAGGGCCCAGAGAATATCTCTCCGGATGGAGGGGCAAAATCCCGTCTTGGTTATTCACATCACACAGCTTGATTCCCAGTTGACCCGAACTCCGCCTTTATAACTGCCCAATGACGGAACAATGTTTGACAGAACCTAAGTCAGAGATCCTCAACTCGGATTGTGCAATAACCTCAGGTCTAAGGATTACATTGATTGAGACATGCAAATGACGACTTGTTCGTTGCATCTCAATATGGGTCAGTCCGACTCGCTAAACTTTTTAGCTGAATCCGTGTAAGTCAGAATAGCATCTCCATGCCCATGACAAGTGGAACCTAGTCATCTTCCGACTTTCACATTGGTCTAAGTTGTGTGTCCGGCACAACCTCAATGACCAAGGACAATTAGTATGAACAACATGAATATGTAGTTCCACAATCAAATCACATATTCGATGATACATATCAGCAGTTCATACATGGACCATAACCTTATGAATACACAGGAATATCATCATTCATGATTGCCTCTTGGGCATATTCCCAACACTTGATCTCTCGAATCTTGAGACAATCGAAACGGGTAAGATGGAACTCCTCGGTGAAATCGATGCCATGTGACTCGGGGGTTAACGTATCAACGGGGGGCACGGAAGACTCCGCAACCATCTCACATGTATGGCTCCTCATGTTCATCTAATAAAATAAAAACAAGACAAAGTAAATAAAGATTGCTAATAATTGTTTTAGTCCAATAGAAACATAGCATAAGTGATTCTCTACACTAACTACAAAAGAAATTCCTCTAAAAACAATGCTAAGCATACTTAGTACCAAGATTGAATCAAGAACAAGACCTATGTCTAGATTGACAATGATGAATGATTAAGCCAAGATTTTGCACAAATAAGTTGGGGATCGGAGGAATACCTTAGATCGAGTGAGTGCAAAGAATCAAAGAAATTGAGTAAATTTGAAGATCTAATGGAGGTGGTTTGAAGTTTGGAGGAAGAAGAAAGAGAAAATAGATGATTTGGGATTTTTAGGTTACCTCCTCGAGGTCATTATGGTGTCCGCGTACTCGGTATGGGCGGGCGGTACGGCCGGATCCCACCCGTACCGGGTGACTTACCTTGGGGGTGATGGCTGCTCCCAGGCGGTGCACTTGGTACGGGCGCGCGGTACGGTTGCGCGCCCCCGTAGAGCTGGTCATTAACTATTCGGTGACTTTGATAAAAAAACGATGTTTGCTCAGGGGTACGGTATGGGCGCGCGGTACGGGCATGTCTGGTCGTACCAGTGGTTGTTATCGACACTGATTCCTTCAGCAAAAATCAAAATTTCTATCTCCCTTTGCCTTGAGGTGGTACGGGCACACGGTACGGTCCACCCCGGCCGTACCAGTGGTCGTTATCGACACCGTGAACTACAAAACTCAAAGATTTTGATTAGTTGCTCTGTGCACCTTTGCACATCTTATCAAAAGGTTAGATAGCAGCAAAAACACTAAGTAATGATCCAACAATACTTCTTAGGCCATGTGTTAGTAAAATAAAATATAGAGGATTACCTTATTTCTTCTCCTCTTTCCATAGGTCTTCTTGAACACTCTTTATTAAAGACAAAAACAAAAACGAAAACAAAATAAACTAACACGATAGAAAACATAATAATATAAAAACATAGAGAAATTTTATTTCACATGGGTTGCCTCCCATAAAGCGCTTCTAGTTAAGATCAATTAGCTTGACCTTGATGGCAATCACTTAGGTTTGGGGAGTGGAATGCCAACTCCAAAATAGTTTGCTTTTAAAGTAATTACACCATCATCATCATTAGGCTTGGCCTTCTTTTTCCTAGAGAAGTGGACTACAAAAGGATCTCTAGATGGTAGCCCTATCCTTACATTCCCTTCATATAAATTAATCAAAGCTTTAATAGTTATTAGAAATGGCCTAGCTAGAATTATAGGTGCTATGGGATCTTCAGGCATGTCCACAATAACAAGATCAATAAGAGCAGGACTACCTTTAATTTCAACGATTATATTTTCTTTGATCCCAATAGCTTGTTTGTAAGTTGAATCAGCTAGATGGAGTCTTAATTTAGTTGTAACAAATGGCCCCAAGTTTAACTTACCGAATAGACTTTTGGAAATCGTTGAGACGCTTGCACCAAGATCACAAAGTGCAGATATCTCATTAACTCCCAACTTAATTTTAATAGTGGGCTCAAATATATCATCTAGCTTAGCTGGAAGCTTATCAGCTAGTCTTTTATACTCCATCTCCAAATCACGAAACTTAGATGTTACTTGTTGTATAAATTGTTGGTTCATAGCATCATTACCTTGTTCTATACATGGGTTCTTAATAGTAATCATCTTTAATAGATCTTCCACGGTATATTCTGGCGTTGGTGCATTGCTATAATCTAGCTCTTCAGGCTTTTCATCATTGGTTACCACCCTCATCATTTTGAGGTATTCTACCAGATTTGGCTCGGGTTTGCCAGCGAACTTTGCTAGTATGAGAGCTTGGCTCTCGTCTACCTTACCCAGCTGAGCCTCCATGGTCTTTGTTATTTCCTATAGAGCTCGAAGATCATTTCTAATTGCAACATCCTGGTTATATAATCTTCCTAAACTACTTGCATGGTTCTCCGTAATCTTAATAAGCATATTGTTTTGTTCAGTTTGAGCTTGCATAAATGTTCTAACAGTTTGCTCAAATGGGAGATTGCCATGATTTGCTCCATTAGTATTATCATAATTATTATAAGGAGCTCTTACATGATTAGCATGATATTTTTGAACATTAGAAGCATAATTATTTTTCCATGCAGGATTAAAAGGAGTGCGAGCTATAAGATTAACATCATTAACATCGGTTGTGATAGCATTAACTTGGGTATCTTCCTTACCCTTGACTAATCTAAGCATCTCATCTACCTTAGATGTAAGATCCGCATTGTTTAGCTCGGTAATTGAACTTACTCTCTTCGAGGTTCTTTCCACATGCCATTGGGCATGGTTATTTTGAATATCATCAAGTAACTTCTTTGCAACACTCTCATGCGTTCCCATGATCGTTCCTCCTGCTGCAGCATCTAGCATAGACTTAGACATTGGGTTAAGACCATTATAGATAAATTTAATATAAGCCATTCTTCCATCCCATGATTAGGATAGTTCATTACGGCTTCTTTCATCCTTTCCCACGCAAGCGCTAGTGGCTCACGGTCTTCTTGTCTAAAGCTTGTAATGTTGGATCGTAGCTGCATAGTCTTAGCTAGGGGAATTTTTTTAGTCATAAACAAATTAGTGCATTCCTCCCAAGATTTAATAGTGCCCTTTGGTAGAGCTAGAAACCAATCCTTAGCCTTTCCTCTAAGAGAGAAATGCAATAATCTCAACTTATCAGCATTTGGATCTACAACTTTAATACACACCATGTCACAAATTTTAGTAAAAGTATTTAAGTGCAATCCCGAATCCTCAGAAGATGAACCCCCAAATTGGTTTTGTTGAACAAAACTTAAAAGGTTAGGTTTTATCTCATATGTTTCCGCATCAACTACGGGTTGAGTGATGGGTGCACGAATAAAATCATCGGTGGGAGTAGCATACTCCCCTAATCTCTTTTGAGCCATGGCTCTTACCTTTTTGGTAATTTTTTAAGTAATGAAAATGAATAACAAGTAACTATTTTTTTGGGGGTTTCAAATAGATAACAAGAAAGTAAAATAATAACAAGAATTAAATTACAACTAATAATAAAATTAAAAACAAGGTCTCTAATGACCTCACCATGATAGTGAAATTGCTTCCCCGGTAGCAGTGCCTGAAAACGGGTTGATACCTTCGATCTGGGTTCACGGATGTAGTATAATAGCTTTTTCCCTTGAAGACCTAGGTTTAATCGAACCTTGGAAAGCACTACTAAAAGGTAATAAGAAAGGACACGTCTACAAGATTTTGTTTGTTTGTTTTACATTAGTTGACCAGACCAATCTAGTTTACTTTATAACGGGTTTCAATCAATGGATGGAGATAGGCCAGGGTTGAAGATCCACCTGCAGTTGCACATCAAATTGGATAAAAGATAATAATAAGCATAGTAATGTATCATGTTTGCATTAAGATAATCTCTTGTGGGAAACACATCCTAATATTCTAGATCCCCCATGCAGCGGGCATATCAATAGACTTTTAATCCAACCAAGAGTACATCGAAGAAACGGGTTCCAAATGATTATTAAGTGTAAACACAGATCAAAGCTTTAAGTGGTGATGTTGTTGTTGATCCTGAATGGAGCGCTAAGCGAAGACCAGACTTCCCTTTATATCACTGAGTTTCCTAAGAGATCGCCACTACCCAAGTATCTCACCTCAAGCCTTTATCAATCTATGGGATCTTGGGAACCTACAAGTCCACAGATCAAGACGAGAGACGAAGAAACAAAAGATACAAATCACAAATCCAAACAAAACACAATTCTCCCATGATCTAGATGCACATATTTGCTGCAAGGTTTCCCTCCAACTCGTGGCCCGTGAGGACTACTCACTCATAACAAATAGATCGGAGATAGAAAACATCATGCAAATACTTAGATTGAAATCAAATATTCTTACAATGGTCACAAAATCACAAGGAGATCTAAAAGTTCGAAGCAATGGCTATGGCAAGTGGAGGGATGGATGGTGGAAGTGACGAACAATGGATGAACAATGGTGTGGATCTCCTTTGGTGGTGTTGTGATGCAATCTGAGAATAGCGGCTCTCTGGCCGATAGCTGGAGCCTCAAAATATATAGGTGTCTTCATGAAAGTTATAGGGTTTGATGAGATGAAGCTGATGACCCACAAGTATAGGTGGTGTATTGTAGTATTTTCGAGGGAAGTGAAACCCAATTTATTGATTCAGTATAAGGGGAGCCAAAGAATATTTATAAGCCTTAACAACTGAGTTATCAATTCAGCTACACCTGGAAACAATCTTGCTCACAACAGTTTATCAGTAGCAACAGTTTTGTAGTAGTGATAGCAAAGTAATAGCAGTAGTAAAAGTAAAGATAGTAATAACAATTGCAGTAAACAGTAGGATAAAAGCGCGGTAGGCATAGGGATGGATGGACGGGCGTTGCATGGACAAGACAATTCATATAGCAATCAAGACATAGGGCATTTGCATATAAATAAGATAAAGCATCCAAGTACTAAATAATCATAGGCATGTGTTCCATATATAGTCATATGTGCTCGCAATGAGAACTTGCACAACATCTTCTGTCTTGCTAGCCCGTTTGCAGCGGGGCCTGAAGGGAACTACTGGAAATTAAGGTGCTCCTTTTAATAGCACCGGAGCAAAGCAATAACACTCTGTGAACACATGCGATCCTCACATCAAAGCCATCCCCTCCGGTTATCGTGATTGCTGTCACTTCAGGGCCTTTGGTTCCGGACAACAATATGTGTATACAACTTGCAGGTAAGACCATAAACAATACTATCATAATGAATCAATAGCATGTTCAGATATGAAATCATGGCACTCAGGCCCTAGTGACAAGCAATAAGAATAACAAGTTGCAACAAAGTCAAAAAGCACTAATAATAGATACTAGACACCATGCCCTAATAATCTGATGCCATTACATGAATGATCTCATCCAATCCCTACCATCCCCATAGCCTACTAATACATTGCAAATGTATCTATAATTTTGGATGTTCCATGCTTAGTTTTATCCACTTTCTTGTGTTTTGTCCACACTTTGGAGTACTTTTCATATGATACCTTGGACTAACCTATTAACTAGAGCCATAGTGCCAGCTGCCTGTTTTCTGCTGTTTTTGGTTCCAGGAAAGTCAGAAAATGAATATTCTCGGAATTGGACGGGACAAAAGCCAAAATGCCTATTTTTTCGGAAGTCATCAGATGCCAGAATACGAGACGGGGAGGAGCCAGGGGGGCACCACACCACCTGGCCACGCAGGCCAGGCCTGGCCGTGCCAGGGGGTGGTGTGGCCAGCCCTGGCACCTCCTCGGCCTCTCCTTCCACCTATATATTGCCCTCGGGACGAAAACCCTAAGTACCTCATCAAAAATCCATGAAAGAGTCTGTAGCCACCGTCATCTCCATACCTAGATCGGGAGGGATCTGAAGCTCATCCCGGCACCCTGCCGGAGAGGGTAATTCATCCTGGAGGCCTTCTTCATCACCATACAAGCCTCCGGTGTTATGCGTGAGTAGTTCATCCTTGGACTACGGATCCATGTAGTAGCTAGATGGCTGGTTCTCCTCCTTTGTGCTTTCATGTTTAGATCTTGTGAGCTCCGTTCATGATCAAGATCATCTATTTGTAATTCTACATGTTGTGTTTGCGGGGATCCGATGGATATTGAGATGCTATTTCAGATTGATTATTGATTCTATCATGTCTTTGTTATTTGTGATCTTGTATGCTTTCCGTTGTTAGTAGCTATCTTGGCCAAGTAGATGCTAGAAACTCCAAGAGTTAGTATTTATGCTCAATAGTGGGTTCATGCCTCTGGTAATCTGGGGAAGTGACAGCAATCTCTAAGGTACTATATGTGTTGTTGCTACTAGGGAGTAAACAACAATCCTTTGTTCATAGAACAATCGTATTTTTACTTTACACGCAGTTCGTCAAGCAATAATCTGTTGCTTGCAACTTAATACTAGAGGGGGATCGGATGATAACCTAAAGGTGGATTATTAGTCATAGATGCAGTTGGATGGTGGTCTATGTATAATGTTGTAATGCCCAATCAAGTCTCAAAGGAGTCAAGATGATTAGTATATGCATGTATTGCTTTCTCGATGTTTGTCAATTGCCCCGCTGTAATTTGTTCACCCAGCATGTTATCTATCTTAAGGAGAGCCACCTCTAGTGAACTATGGATCCCGGTCCTTGTCTTTTACATACAATCTACAAACTGTTTACTGCTTTGTGTTTACTTACTGCAAACTTCTACTTCTTTCCATTCGATACGTTTGATCCTTTGTTTTCCGCAAAACACGGTGAGATTGAAAACCTCATCGCAAGTTGGGGACAAAGTTCTGTGGTTGTGTTGTGCAGGTCTCCATGTTGCTACTAGCACCGGTAGTGCACCCTGCCAAGGCTGAGCTAGCAACACCTTTGGGGTGTTTCCTTGCTCCTACTGGTTCGATTAAACCTTGGTTTCATAACTAAGGGAAACTTGCTGCTGTGCTCATCATACCTTCCTCTTGGGGTTCCCAACGAGCTCTACATCAACATCACACCAGCATTTTCCTGGCGCCATTACAGAGCCATCAAGCATTTTTCTGGCGCCGTTGCCGGGGAGTCAAGGACATCTTCACAAGGGGAGTCCCTCATAACCAATATCTTTACTTTGTTATTTTTGTTTTTCTTAGTTTTTTTTGTTTTTTTTGCTTGTTTTCTTTATCAAAAACACACAAAAAATTAGTTTTACTAGTTTGCTTTCTTATTTGAAAACACAAAAAAAATAGTTCCTATCTTGAGTTGCCACTATGTCTAGCCTTGCTCCAGTCACTATGTCACCCGAGGAAATGATTTTCAGTTTTAAACAAGGAATTGAGGAAAGTTTTAAAGAAGCTTGGTCTAGAATCTCTGATCTACATGAAAAAACTGAGCCTAAAATGACTCAAAGCTTGTTCCTTAGCAGTTTTTACCTTGGAATTGCTCTTTGCTATAAATATGCTTTAGATGCTGTTGTGGGAGGAGATTTCCTCCAATGTAATGAGGATGATGCTATTAATGCTATAAAGAAATTAATCCTCACTTACAACTTGCCTAGCCAAACTGATATTTCTTTCGCAAAAATATTTGCTAGATTGAACACTCTTGAGACTGACACTGCTAGCTTAAAAGATTGCTATAATACGCTTAGGGAGCATCACAATTATGTTCCAATAAATTCTGAACCATCAAAGTGGCTCCCTACAGTAAAGATTGAGATAAACACTGGAACTTTTCAAGCTCGCTGTGATATCATGTCTGAATTTTGTCTTATGCCCAAAGATATTTATAAATCTCTGAATACTTGGGGGCTTACTGAAGGAGGAAAAGAAATATCTCTTGCTAATAATACTACCATATTACCTCTTGGAATAGCTGAAGGAGTGTTTACAAAGATCCTTGGGAAAATGATTTCTACTGATTATCTTGTTATTGAATGTGCAGGAAAAGGACAAATTACACTTGGAAGGTCCTTATTAGAACTCCTTGGAGCAACAATAGATCTGGGAAAGGGGACCATGTACATTTCTCCAACAAAAAATCATATTTTCCCCAAAGTTAAGAATAAAAGTAAGAGAGGTAAGGGCAAGAAATTTGGTCTTAATGCTTCTTCATTCGAGAACACTTGATTCTTTTTCTTGCTTCTTATGCCTAACTTAAAGGCGTTAAAGAAAAGTACTTATTGGGAGATAATCCAAAAGTTTTAGATGAGTCTTGGAAGTTATTACCTCTGTAATAACCTCTCCTTATCCGTTTTATTTGCTTTTTGTGCCAAGAGTAACCTCTAATGAGAGAGAAGTAATGATTGGGAAAGTTGCTGTCCCGAAACAAATTTCTGTGCTTCACCGTAAATATTCGTGTAAAATCTCTGGACGTCTTTTTGAGGCGTGAATTTTTGTTCTTCTGCCCCAGGTTGTTATCTAACTTTCGGTAGTTCAACACTTTTTGATATGAGCAACAGAAGGTCTTCGAAAAAATTCGTCTTTACCTGCTGGTCTGTTTTGACAGTTTTCTGCCATTTTCTGCATTTGCTTCTTGTTGGTTCCTTTTTGAGTTCTTTTGGGGAACTGAGCTTTTTGAGGGAAGTGCTACAGTAGCTAGTGTACTAATGGAAGTTTATTTGGTGTTAGAACTGAACCTTAGGACCTATTTATCTTGAGTGCACTAATGTTGGTAATAAAGATTGGGTGAAGTTTTGTATGAAGGAAAAATTTCAGGTGTATGGAAGGAATGAGTAATGAGATGAAGGATGGACTAAAGCTCAAGCTTGGGGATGCCACACGTGTCACCCCAAGAAATATCCAAGAAGTACAAGCGTCAAAGCTTGGGGATGCCCAAGGCATCCCCTTCTTCATCAATAAAAATCCCAGGTTTCTTCCAAACGCTTCATTTTTATTGTTTCATGCACAGTTGTGTTTTTCTTGGAACGTCTTCTTTTTCGTTTTCGTTTTGGTTTTTTATTTTCTTTGGTTTTCTTAGTTTTCTGAATAAATTGGTTGGA
The DNA here is from genome assembly GCA_910589775.1 of Avena eriantha. Taxonomy (NCBI): domain Eukaryota; kingdom Viridiplantae; phylum Streptophyta; class Magnoliopsida; order Poales; family Poaceae; genus Avena; species Avena eriantha. The sequence continues at coordinate 231,176,312 of OU342744.1, read as the reverse complement.
CCCCCTCTTTCATACATTGGTTTGCAAATAGTTTGGTTTGGTTTGGAAAAGAGTAGGAAAGTTCATACTTATGTGGTAAAAAGAGCTTGTTTTTGACTCTGGCCTATGCTCTGTCATGCCATGCTTGATATTGTTTTGGCTTTTTGCTTAGTATTCTTTGCTGTAGCATGACTTGTTATAAACAATTGAGATTGCTTAATGTGCCTTGGATGAATCATGCGTTGTTTTAGCATATTAAAGCATAGTATAGTGGTATTCTCCTTTGATGCTTTATTTAGGTTGACTTGGAGCATGCTCACACCATGTTATGACTATCTCAAGTCACCATAGCCTTTATGATCCTTTAGTTTTCAACTTGTAGTATCACTTTATGATTTTATCAATGATGTTTTGTCGCTCTGCATGATTATGGCCATTATTGCTCTCTTAGTTGGTCACTCCCAGTCTTTTGCTAGCCTCCACAACCAAGTATGAGTTCCACTCATGCATCCAACTCCCTAAACTAAGTTATTCCAAAGAGTCCACCATACCTATCTACTAGATTATGCTATTCCAAGTATATTTATGCTTTTGTTTACCTTCGAAATTAAACTTGTTATGAGATAACTAGTGATTAAAGCTCTCACGAACTTGATGGCACACTTTACTTTTCTTGCCCTTAATAAACTTGAACCATTGTGTCGTCTATGTTGTATAGGCTTGCACTTATTTGTTGGGAATTAGCAGAACCATGCTTTCACGGGGAACGCTTTCAACATTACACTTGGTACTTGTACCTAGTTGATATCATGCTCTTTTGTATATGGATGTCGTTGGTGTGAAATGAAAGGGGAGCTTGTAAGTCCATGGAGTTATGTATATGTGTTAGAGAAACGTCTGGGCCGCTGGTCTAATCCATGCTGACATGGTGGAAACCTGCAGCGTAACCATAATGAGCTGTCTATGAAGCATTCTTCTTATAAAAAAAGTAATATTGAGAAAAAAGAGAAAAAGAAAAAAAGAGAGATTATGAAAAGAGGAAAGAGAGAAAAAAGCACCATATTCCCGTGGTAAATAAGAAGATTCATGAGATGCTCGTTGTGTGCTTGCCTTGTCATTTTTATATGGGGATTCTTCCATATCATCGGGCAAGGGGTACCCTGTTGGCGGTTCTCTATGATACACATGTACTTACAATGACAAGAACTTACCGGTGACTAAACTTGAGTAGCATGAGGAGCGGCCCTCGTATACAAGGGACATGAGATTTCTGACTTATACTTCGTCAAGCATGTACACCATAGTTTGTTCACTTTAACCTTAATCACTTCAAGATGCTTATGATAGGGGCAATGAGAGCTGAAAGCTATAAGTACCATAATTTTTGGAAGCTCTTTATGAGACTTGAATCCCTACTTCCTTTTATAAAAAGGCCTTTTTCCACCATTATATTGTGTCTCCACCTTCTACCTTTATGCACCTACTTTGAGAGCATAGTGGCCATTCTTAGTTCTATGTGCATTGTCCCAAGACTAGTTGATTTATGCATAACTTGATATTGCTTGTTTTAAACTATTTGTATCTAGTCACTCTTATGAACTTTGAAGGTGTCCTATGCATTTATATTTGCTACTCTATGAGGGACAAGCTGAATACTATTATGCTATGTTTTCTTTATGTGAAACAAACAAACGTCTTGCAAAACATTGTTATTCATGAATCTTTTGTTTGTGCCTTTTCATGTTGCATCATAGTTTCTTTGTCTTATTGCTAGAACTTTGTATTTCATGTTATGATTGAAGTACTATTATCCCAGCTTTGAATGTTTTACAAATACTTTGATCAAGTCTTTGAGGGTGCATGTCACCTCAAAAATTATTCTTTCTTTTTATCACTTACCTACTCGAGGACAAGCAGGAGTTAAGCTTGGGGATGTTGATACATTGCAAATGTATCTATAATTTTTGATGTTCCATGCTTAGTTTTATCCACTTTCTTGTGTTTTGTCCACACTTTGGAGTACTTTTCATTTGATTTCTTGGACTAACCTATTAACAAGAGCCACAGTGCCAGCTGCCTGTTTTCTGCTGTTTTTGGTTCCAAGAAAGTCAGAAAATGAATATTCTCGGAATTGGACGGGACAAAAGCCAAAGTGCCTATTTTTCCGGAAGGTATCAGATGCCAGAATATGAGACGGAGAGGAGCCAGGGGGCCACCACACCACCTGGCCGCGCGGGCCAGGCCTGGCCGCGCCAGGGGGTGGTGTGGCCAGCCCTGGCACCCCCTCGGCCTCTCCTTCCGCCTATATATTGCCGTCGAGACGAAAACCCTAAGTGCCCGATCAAAAATCCACGAAAGAGTGTAGCCGCCGTCATCTCCATCCCTAGATCGGGAGGGATCTAAAGCTCTTCCCGGCACCCTGCCGGAGAGGGGAATTCACCCTGGAGGCCTTCTTCATCACCATACAAGCCTCCGGTGTGATGCGTGAGTAGTTCATCCTTGGACTACGGATCCATGTAGTAGCTAGATGGCTGGTTCTCCTCCTTTGTGCTTTCATGCTTAGATCTTGTGAGCTTCGTTCATGATCAAGATCATCTATTTGTAATTCTGCATGTTGTGTTTGCGGGGATCCGATGGATATTGAGATCCTATTTCAGATTGATTATTGATTCTATCATGTCTTTGTTATTTGTCATCTTGCATGCTTTCCGTTGTTAGTAGCTATCTTGGCCAAGTAGATGCTAGCAACTCCAAGAGTTAGTATTTATGCTCGATAGTGGGTTCATGCCTCTGGTAATCTGGGGAAGTGACAGAAATCTCTAAGGTACTAGATGTGTTGTTGCTACTAGGGAGAAAACAACAATCCTTTGTTCATAGAACAATCATATTGTTTACTTTACACGCAGTTCGTAAAGCAATAATCTATTGCTTACAACTTAATACTGGAGGGGTTCGGATGATAACCTGAAGGTGGATTATTAGTCATAGATGCAGTTGGATGGCGGTCTATGTATAATGTTGTAATGCCCAATCAAGTCTCAAAGGAGTCAAGATGTTAATATATGCATGTATTTCTTTCTCGATGTTTGTCAATTGCCCCGCTGTAATTTGTTCACCCAGCATGTTATCTATCTTAAGGAGAGCCACCTCTAGTGAACTATGGATCCCGGTCCTTGTCGTTTACATACAATCTACAAACTGTTTAGTGCTTTGTGTTTACTTTCTGCAAACTTTTACTTCTTTCCATTCGATACGTTTAATCCTTTGTTTTCTGCAAAACATGATGAGATTGACAAACTAATCGCAAGTTGGGGACAAAGTTCTGTGGTTGTGTTGTGCAGGTCTCCATGTTGCTACTAGCACCGGTAGTGTGCCCTGCCAAGGCTCAGCTAGCAACACCTTTGGGGTGTTTCCTTGCTCCTACTGGTTCGATTAAACCTTGGTTTCATAACTAAGGGAAACTTGCTGCTATGCTCATCATACCTTCATCTTGGGGTTCCCAACGAGCTCTACATCAACATCGCACCAGCATTTTCCTAGCGCCATTATAGAGCCATCACCTACAGCGGGGGATTACTCACTCATAGATGGGGGAAACATGGATGGTCGATGGAGAAGCAATGGCGATGATGATGGTGATGATCTCCTCCAATTCCCTGTCTCGGCTGGGTGCCAAAACGGAGTTTCTGGTTCCGAATTCTGGAATCTGGTGGTGGCGGTGTAGCGGAACTCTTTTTAGAAAAACGTCGAACCCCCCTTGGTTTTTAGGTCAAGAGGCAACTTATAGGAGAAGAGGGAGGCCGATGGGGTGACCGAGGCAGCCACACCACCCCTAGGTGTGGCCTGGCCTGGCCCGTGCGGCCAGGTGGTGTGGGCCCCTCGTGGCCCTCCTCTGTCTCGTCTTCTGGCTCCCTAAGTCTTCTGGTGAAATAGGATTTTTGGCATATTTTCCCGGATTTTTCCTGATAGTTGATTTTCTGCACAAAAACTAGACATCAAGGTAATTCTGCTGAAAACATCATTAGTCTGTGTTAGTTGTATCGAAATCACACAAGTTTAGAGGAAAAACAATAGCAAAAGTGTTTGGGAAAGTAGATACGTTTTGGATGTATCAAATCCCCCAAGCTTAGCTTATTGCTTATCCTGAAGCAATTCAGTTGAAAACTGAGTGCGATAAAAGAAACTTTCATGAACACATTTGCTTCATAAGATGTATATATTCTCAGCATATGATCAAGTACTTGGTCAATTCATAATAAGGAGTATGCGGATAAGGTTACTCAAAAGTCATTGCAAGCTATGAAGAGATTCTAACTCGAAAATAATAAGTAACATGAAACATAAACATAAGCAACATTGCAATGCTCATAAAAATGTATGATAGAGTGGTATCTCGCTTGCCTTTGATTGTAGAGCAAATATAAATGCCAAGGCACCTCTGAAGTTCAAGTGAAGACTATAAGTAAAGATATCAGAGATATAAGCATCAAAGTCATGACATAATTAAACAACTTTTGAGACAAGCACATTACACTAAGAATGACAACTATGCTCTCAACAAAGTGCTCATAGAATATGTGGAGACTCAACAAGGAAATAAAAAGGTTTTGAAAAGTTTGAAAGGCTTCCAAATGCTGAAAGTATGGTACTCATTAGCTTTGAGCTCTCATTGCCCCTATCATAAGCATCTTTAAACGGTTAAGGTTAAAGTGACACAACTAAGAGGATATGCTTGACAAGTTATAAGTTGAAATCTCATGCCCCTTGCTTACAAGTACCGAACCTCATGCTACTCAACTTCAGTCACAAGTAAGCTCTTGTTATTGTAAGTACATATGTATCATAGAGAACCGCCAACGGGGTACCCCTTGCACATGATACAGGAGCTATCCCGTAATCAAAATGACAAGCCAAGCAGACAATGAGCATCTCAGCGATCTTTTTATTTGCTATTTGCATAGGTTTTTATTGAGGATTTTTCATAGAATGCTCATTATGGTTATGCTGCAAGTTCCCACCATGATTAGGCATGGCTTAGGCTAGCGGCCCAGGCGTTTCTCTAACACACATACAAACTCCATGATCTTACAAGTTTCCCTTTTTATTTCACACCGCCGGGATCCATAAGCAAAAGAATCATGATATCAAGGGAATAATAAGTGCAATGTTGAAAGCATTCCCCATTGTCGTTGTATTGGGAACGGCAGTACCTGAGGAGGTTAGATAGAGGTGTGGGGACTAGCAGGGAAGCTATTGACGGCGTCCGCAGGCGGGATTGGATACAAGCGAGCGTAGCGGGACGTAAGAAGTACCCAGGTTCAGGGCCCTCGTGATGAGGTAAAGCCCCTACTCCTGCCGGATCTGACTATGTGGAATACACGAACTACAAATGCTCCTTGAGTTGTATGTGCTAGCTACTGACTTAAATGCTATCTGACCAACCCCTTCTACTGAGGCCTTGCCTCTCCTTATATAGGCAGAGAGGCAAGGGCCTCACTGGCTAGTCCGACTGGCGGGCCCCACAGGCGGGTCCTAGCCGGCTAGTCAGCTACAGTATCCAGTATGGTATGTCTTATCGGAGTACGAGAAGTATGGCTGTCGTAGGCACAGTGGACGCCGTGCGAGCCCGTCGTCAGCACGGGCCACTGTTCCTGCGTCATCCTCGCAAAGTCTTCGGTATGGCCGGGTGGTTGCTAGTCTTGTCATCGTGCAGGGCATACCATGCACTGATACGCACGTCGTCCTGTCCCACTGATTGGGTCCGGCTACGTCGCCGTATCTGGCTGCCTCTTGCTGATCCGGCTACCGGTGGATAGCCGGCCTGTTTTACCCTGTCCGACTGCACCTGGTCAGCCGAAAGCTATCCGACTGCCTAGCTTCTTGTCCGGTTTGGGTACCTGGGGATCATCCCCCCGACACTAGCCCCCGAGCGCGTGTGGATTCCGCCCTTAGGCGAAATGTGCGCGCGCTCCTTCTTGTTATTTAATATGTGTCCGGCTGAGCTTGGCGGTTGCGCTACCCGTGACGTCAGTGTTGACGCCGGCCACGCGCGCACGCACCATCATTGCTCTGCGGCGGGCAGCGTAACGTCCCGTCGCACGTCGCCTCGGGAAACCGCTGCCCGGCGCTTCGGTTCTTGCTCCGGGATCTTCTGCGCATCCTTCTTCGGCATACCGGATCTTGGGTGGCGGTTGGGGTGTGGGTTGCCTGGATGTGCGCCACGTGGCCCCGTCGACGGTTGCCCTTCCGGCCCTTTAAACGGACGCCGCGGGGGAGGCAGTTCCTTTCCTTCGCTCCCCGCTGCAGTCTCCTCCTCCTGCGCCCTTGCCTTCTACGCCCTTTCCTTCTGCGCCGTAGCCCGCTGCGCCGCCCGCTCGTCGTCGTTGTCGCTACGGGCCACTGCCGGTCTTCCGTCATCGCTCCCCCCAGTTAGCCGGAGATGGCCGCCAATCGCGGGGCTTGGTGCTGCTCCTCCGTCACAGAGGACCACATCGCGAAGTACCGCGCCACCCGCGTTCTCCCGCCGGCGGAGGAGGTGGCGGTGCGGTTGTCGTCGGAGGGGGAGGTGTCGCCGCACCCAGCGGAGGGGGAGCGCGTCATCTTCCTCTCCCATCTGGCGCGCGGGTTCTCCCTCCCAGTGCACCCCTTTTTCTTGACGTTCCTCGCCTTCTTCGATCTCCGCCTCCACCACCTCGGCGCCAACGCAATCGGAACGTTGGCGCACTTCATGGCGTTCTGCGAGAGCTACCTCAGGATCCAGCCAGATCTCGGGCTCTTCTGCCGGCTCTTTCGAATCCGGCCGTAGGTGCAGTACACAAAAGGGGCCGCTACTCGTCTGCGGCGGCGCTTCCATCTACTCCCGCTCCCAATCCGGCTACCCCAAGTTCTTGCTTCAGGACACGGTACGGCTGTGGCAGCAGTCGTACTTCTACGTCAAGAACATCACCAATGTCGACCGGATAAATCTTCCGGCCTTCCAGGATGTCGAGTCCAGCCGGCAGAACTGGGACTTGAAGTTCCATGGTGACAAGGTGGAGACGGACGCGATGTTGCAGCGCATGCGCTCCCTCGTCACCTGCCGGTTAACCGGCCTGGACATCACTCTTAGCTGGATGTCCCGGCTGATGATGCCAATGCAGCAGCGGGCGCACAAGATGTGCTACTACTCCGGCCGGCTGGACCCGACCCAGTTGTCGCGCCGCGATCCCCGCTACCACAACTTGAAGGAGTGGTTGTGGACGATCAGCAAGGAGCGGCTGCCAGAGAACTGGAAGTTCAGTCTGGCGCCCTATAGCTGGGAGAACCGCGCGCCCCGGGTAATTTGCTGTAGCCGGAAATTTTATTTGATCTTTCTGTGTAGTTTTCCTATTCTGTCTGACTGACTTCTTGTATTCGGCAGATCTTCGCTTGCATCCTTCGCGAGGAGGACGAGGCTCCCCTCGAGGTATTCACGCCTGACTTACCCGAGCCGCACGCTCGATGGTCCGGCGAGGAATCAGATGGGGACGGTGATTCCTTCCCCAGTCGGAATACCGAGCCAGCCGCCGACCCACACGCGGAGGTGCATGAGGAGGAAGAGGCCACGTCGACCGTGGACCCGGTGACACGCTCCATGACGGACGGCGAGGCAGGCGGGAGCGGCTCCAGTCGTTCCGGCTCCCGCCGGCCTGCGACGGAGGAGCCGGCTCCCAAGAGGAGCCGGTCTAGTGCCCTGCCGCCTAGCCGCCTTGGCCGGAAGAAGGGGCCGCCCCCAGTTGTGCCAGGGTACATTCCTTCAACCCCTTTTTCTTTCGGCACTTTCTGTCTACTTGCCCTTTTTCTTCTTTTTCTGACTTTGGTTTATTTTGCCTTTGCCTTCTCCTCCTTCTTTTTAGCACGCTGGTCTCTTTCGGAGCCGTGAGCCCGGCACGAGTGGCGGCTGGGTCGCCGCCCCGTCCCCGACTGCGCCAACCGGCGCCCCTCCTTCTTCAGAGGCGTAGCCTTCGCCTCCCCCTCGAGCTAAGCCGACAGCCTCCGCCTAGCCGGAAGGTCCCCAGCCGGAAGCGGAGCCCTCCCAGCCAGAGGGCTCCTCCGCAGGCGCGCGGGGGGCTGCCGGCAAGGAGCTCGTCGTTGTTGGCGATGACAACTCCAACGAGGAGCCTGGGGAGGAGTGGCGAACGGCGGTGGTCGCAGCGAAGGAGTCCTTGGCCATCAATGCCATGGACGATGATGCTTCCTTCGCCGCCTCGCTGTCGGACCTTGCCGCCACGCTCGAGCTGGCGGTGAAGGAGATCCGGCTCCTAGAGGCCACAGCCGGCGGGAACCAGACGCTGGAGTAGAAGCTTGCTGCCACCAACGGGACTTCCTAGAGTAAGCTCGCTTCTCTTGGCTTTTTTTTTTTGCTTTTTTTTGTACTGACAGCCGGATATTCCGCAGCCATCCTCGTGTGCGCTCAGCGCGAGATCGATCGCTTGAAGAAAGCGAACGACCGGCTGAGTAAGTCCAATTCCACTCTGCGGCTGCAGAACAAGGATTGGCACGCGAGGGTAGACGGTCTGGAGGCCACCATCAAGGAGCGCGACGCCTCGCTCGCTAGCCGGGCCGAAGCCTTCACCCTTCTCGAGGCCCAGAACAAGGACCAAGAGAAGGAGATCAAATGGCTAGCGATCAAGGAGAAGGCGCTGGTGGAGGAGCTGATGCAGGTCGGCCACACTGCCAAAGGTGAGTTCCTTTTCCCGTCTTCCTTTCTTTCCGGATCCGATAGGCGGATCTGACCCTTTTTTCTAACAGCCTTTTACCCCGGCATAGACCTACTGGCCTACAACCGGCTGCAGGAGAACTGGCCGGGAGCGCAGCCGACGGCCCAGGAGCTCGTCGTCCTTCTTGGCGAGGAGGCTGCCAAGCTTCGTTAGGCGGCGCGGGACGTCTTCTCCTTCATGTGGCCGGAGGCTCCGGTTCCGGAGATGATGGCGCAGCTGGCTGCGAAGGTGGGAGAGGTGCCGGCTGCGGTGGACTGGCTGTGGGACTTGGCGGCGCGGGCCGGAGCGGAGATGGCTCTGGCCCTCATGCTCTCCTGGTACAAGGATGCCCGCGTCGAGAAGATCGACGGTGGCTTCCGTGCCAGAGCCGATCTTGCCGCCATCCGCCAAGCCCATTCGGAGCTCCGCGGATCCGCCATCAAGATCGCCGACTACGTGGATCCCGACGAGGCGCTCACCGACTCGGAGTCTGTCGGCACTCCTGACATGGAGGGCCCGATGCCGCCGCCCGCAGGCGCTGGAACCGGATCAAGCTCTGTGCCTCCTCCGCCGCCCGAGCTTCCGTCGGCCAAGATCCCCTTCGTGGCAAGGGTCCTGCCGTCTAGTTATTACCCCGAGATGCCGGGTGTATTTGTCTTGTCTTAGATATCCATGAACCTTGTCTGTCTGTACCGGCTATCTTTGATGTCGGGTAACTTATGGGAGCTTCGTCTCCTCTTTGTTTGTTAACGTTGAAATTCTTGAGTCTCCCTTAACTTGTGCGTTGAGTTTCCTTTTGATATTTTGCCGGCTTGCTCCGCCCGGCTATCCTAGTCCAGCTACACACTCTTAGCCAGACGAACTACACCTCCAGTGGGGGCGCGCTAGCGCACCCATTGGGTGAAGCCCCCGAGATTCGGAGTAGCTGGCGTAGCCAGGTGCTTCGAATCTTCCTTGTTTCTCCCAAGTCTTCTAACTTTATCCGACTGGCCTCGTCCCAGTCGGCTGCTTTCGTCGGTTGGACGCCTTCAGCCGGGGGAACTAACATTCCAGTGGGGGCGCGCGAGCACACCCACTGGGTGTAGCCCCCGAGATTCGGAGTAGCTGGCGTAGCCAGGTGCTTCGAATCTTCCTTGTCTTCTCTTGCTCCAGCCCTTGCCCTCACATGGGCTCCGAATGGCCAGCTAAACGCCTTTAGCCAGTCGGGAACTACAAGATTCCACTGGGGGCGTGCAAGCGCACCCAGTGGATGTAGCCCTCGAGATTCGGAGCGCGTGATGAAGGCAAGGACTTCGAATCTTCTTTCCTTCTCCTGAATTCCGACTCGGGTAGTCGGACAAAAATGTGCATACGCGTACACACATGTCCACATAGGTTAGTAGGTTAGTCTGCCAAATTGTAGCCGGAAAACGGCTTGTTTTCGAAAACTGGATTGTCCCTTTCTAGACACTTAGTCGCTTTCCCGTGCGCTCTGCTATTTTCGCCGCGTCCTTGCCGGGCAGCCGGGTTGTGGTCTGCAGCCGGAATCGAAGGGAGCTGATAGTACATTGCACACAGTACTAATGGCTTAGCAGCTGGATTGGTTCGAATCAGTCGCAGGGCCGGGACGCCCGGTCTGCTGCGTCTCCTCCCCGTTTTTCGTGTGGGATGCCTCGGGATTTTGCTCTTGCTAGCCGGACAGCCGGGTTGCGGTCTGTAGCTGAGACGAAGAGTGGGCCTCTGACATCATCACACACTACTCAGCCGGTTCGTTGACTTAGCAGGCCGGGCCAGCTAGCGAGCCCCCGGGTAGGGGTTGCCGGAGCAGGAAAATTTGAACCGGAAAACAGGTGCACACACATTTCTAGCAAGGAGCCCCCGAGATTCTTGTGGGGGTCCACATTTTCATTCATAGGGTTTTCGGGATACATACATTGCCTGGCGACTAGGTGTAAAACGGGCGCAGCAGGGCCGCTTTCCAGGGACGCTCGGTCTCCTCGTCTGATTTGTCCATCTTATTCTTGTGCAGCTGCTGCACATCGATGAGGTAGTAAGAGTCGTTGGGCAGCGCCCGACTAATGATGAAGGGGCCCTCCCAGGGTGGTGATAGATTGTGCATGCCCTTCGTGCCTTGCACCAGCCGGAGAACCAGGTCGCCCTCGCGGAATGCGACTGGGCGGATCCGGCTTCAATGGTAGCGACGTAGTCACTGCTGGTACAGGGCTGATCTGGACAGGGCCAGCTCGCGGGCCTCCTCCAGAATGTCCACTCCGTCCTCCCGCGCCTCCCTGTTGGCTTTTTCATCGTACAGGAGCCTGCGAGCAGAGTCGAACTCGATGTTGGCGGAGAGGACGGCTTCCGATCCGTAGACCAGGAAGAATGGCGTGTAGCCGGTTGACCTATTCGGCGTGGTGTGGAGGCTCCACAGCACAGCTGGAAGTTCTTCGATCCAACATCCGGGTGACCGCTCTAACGGCTCGATGAGACGTGGCTTGATGCCGGCTAGCACCAAGCCGTTTGCTCTTTCGACTTGCCCATTGGATTGCGGGTGCGCGACGGAGCTGAGGTCCAGTTGGATGCCCTTGTTGCTGCAAAACCGGGCGAAGGCCTCCTTGGCGAAGTTTGTGCCGTTGTCGGTGATGATGCTGTTGGGGTAGCCGAAGCGGTTGATGATGTCGATGAAGAAGGTAACAACTGTCGCCCCATCCAGCTTCCGGATAGGCTTGGCCTCGATCCACTTTGTGAACTTGTCCACCGCTACCAGTAGGTGGGTCATGCCCACGCGTGCTCGCTTGAGAGGACCGACCATGTCGAGGCCCCAAACCGCGAAGGGCCAGGTGATCGGTATGGTCTTGAGTACCGAAGTTGGCATGTGCTTGAGCTGCCCGAAGCATTGGCACCCATGGCATGGGCGGACTAGCTGCTCAGCGTCCTCGAGGGCGGTGGACCAATAGAAACCATGGCGAAATGCCTTGGCGACTATCGCCCTTGACGAAGCGTGGTGCCCGCACTCGCCCTGGTGGATATCTTTGAGTAGCCGATAACCCGTGTCCACATCGACATATCTTTGGAAGATACCGGATACGCTGCACTTGTACAGCTCGCCGTTTATGATGGTGTACGTGTGCGCGCGGCGCCGGATTTGCCTGGCCTCCACCTTGTCGTCCGGGAGTTCTCCATTGGCGATGTAGCTCATGAAGGGCTATGCCCAGGATGGCACTTCCCGAATGACGAGGACGCTCCTATCCTCCGGCTGACGGATGTCAGGGGGTCGTCCGGGTGGCGTACCCGGGACGGCAGCCCCAGAGCCACTAGGCGAGCCGGCAGCCCCCGGGTCTTGCAAGCCGGAAGGCACTGCCTAGCCGGAATTGGTGCTTCGAATCTTTTTCTTCGGCGGTTCTGCCGGCTCTGGTTCTACCGTTCCGTTAGCCGGAACGCTTCCTGCCCATACGATGGAGTCTGATTCTGGCGACGAGTTGATGGATGGCTTGCGCAGGTGTTCCAAGGAGACCCCTGGTGGGATGGCCTACCTGGTGGATCCGATCTTGGAGAGCGCATCGGCTGCCTCGTTGTTGATGCGGGGGACGTGGTGAAACTCGCACCCGTCGAAGGAGGCGCTGAGCTTCTGGATGTGGAATCGGTAGAGAGCCATGTTTGCATCTCTAGCGTCCCATTCTCCGGACACCTGCTGCACCACCAAGTCTGAATCACCAAAGCATAGGATCCGGTTAACACCGATCTCCTTTGCCAACCGGAGCCCGTCCGCCAGTGCCTCGTATTTGGCTACGTTGTTGGAGGCCTTGAAGTGGATCTGCAGCACGTACTCCAGCCGGTCTCCTTTGGGCGAGGTGAGCACGATGCCAGCTCCCAAGCCCCCGAGCATCTTCGACCCGTCGAAGTGCATCCGCCAGTGGTGCGACTCCGGAACCGGTGGGAGATACTGGGTCTCGGCCCAGTCGACGAGGAAGTCCGCCAACGCCTGTGACTTGATCGTGAGCCGGGGCTCGTACTGGATGGAGTAGGCGGCGAGCTCGATGGCCCACTTCGCGACTCGGCCGGTGGCGTCCTTGTTGCCGATGATTTCCGAAAGGGGTGCAGTGCACACGACCTTAATCGGGTGCTCCTGGAAGTAGTGTTTGAGCTTCTTGCATACCAGGTACACGTCGTAGCACATCTTCTGGTAGTGGGGGTAGTTCTGCTTGGAGAGGGAGAGAACCTCGCTGAGGTAGTAGACGGGTCTCTGAACCGGCTGAGCCTTGCCTTCCTCGGGGCGCTCCACCACCAGGACGACGCTAACGACCCGGCTGATGGCTGCTATATAGAGCAACATCGGCTCCTTGCTAGCCGGCGTGGCTAGAACCGGTGCTGTGGATAGCATGCGCTTGAGGTCGTGAAACGCGGTGTCGGCTTGCAAAGTCCAGGAGAACTTGTCCATCTTCTTCATTAGCTGGTACAACGGGAGTGCCTTCTCCCCTAGTCGGCTGATGAAACGACTAAGGGAAGCCAGGCATCATGTGAACTTCTAGACCCCAAGCAGGTTCCTGGGCGGCTGCATCCTCTCGATGGCCGCGATCTTCTCCGGATTCGCCTCGATACCTCGCTGAGAAACGAGGAAACAGAGGAGCTGGCCGGACGGCACCCCGAAGACGCACTTTTCTAGGTTCAGCTTCATCCGGTACTAGCGGAGGTTGCCAAATGTTTCTCCCAGATCCTCGAGGAGGGTGCGCTTCTCCTTGGTCTTGATGACCACGTCATCCACGTAAGCGTGCATGTTTCGGCCTATCTGCGAGTGCAAGCATTTCTGCATACATCGCTGATAGGTGGCGCCTGCGTTCTTTAGGCCGAAAGGCATGGTTACATTGCAGAAAGCCCCGTAGGGGGTGATAAATGATGTCTTAATCTGATCAGCCGGGTTTAGCCGGATCTGATTGTACCCGGAATAGCAATCTAGAAAAGACAACAAATCACAGCCGGCCGTGGAATCGATGACTTGATCGATACGGGGCAAGGCGATGGGGTCTTTCGGGCACGCCTTGTTCAGGCTGGTGTAGTCGATACACATGCGCCAGGTCTTGTTCTTCTTCAGCACTACGACTGGGTTCGCCAACCAGTCCGGGTGGTACACTTCCATGATGAACCCGGCTGCAAGGAGCCGGGTGGTCTCGTCGCTGATTATCTTTCTCTTCTCCTCTGCGAACCGGCATAGAGGTTGCTTGACCGGCTTGGCATCCAGACGCACATGAAGTGAGTGCTCGGCAAACTCCCTCGGCACACCCGGCATGGCTTTGGGGGACCATGCGAAGATGCGCCTTCCTATTTGTTGTCCAAGCCGGCACCAATGGTGACGAACTTAGTCGGGTCGGAGGGGTCGAGCAGGATCCTCTTCGTCTCCTTCGCCGGTTGGAAAGCTCCTTCTCCAGCCAGTTTGCTGCTAGCCGGAATGTCCTGCTGGGCCATGGCCACATTGCGCATGATCACGCGCTTTTCTTCGGCTATGATGAGGGCCTCTGCTAGTTTGGAACCGGCTGAGGTGCAGTACATCGACCGCCTGAAGCAGCCGGCGACGGTGATCACGCCGTGGGGTCCTGGCATCTTCGTCTTGAGGTAGGCATAGTGGGGGATGGCCATGAACTTGGCGAGGGCAGGGCGCCCGAGGAGAGCGTGGTAGGAGCTCGTAAGACTTACCACCTCGAACCAGATTGGTTCGCGGCGGAAGTTCTCCTCGGTCCCGAAGATGACGTCCAGCTGGATTTTCCCCAGCGGGGCGCAGGCTGGCCCCGGCAGTACGCCGTGGAACGTCGTGGTCTCTTTCGCGAATGCCCAGCTTCTCCAGCGAGGACTGGTAGAGGAGGTTGAGGCTGCTGCCTCCGTCGATGAGGACGCGCGAGAATCGGCAGGTGCGTGCGTTGGAGACGATGAGAGGGTCGAGCACCATGGCGTAGCCCCCGGGAGTCGGCAGATGCTCAGGCTGATCCGCCCGGCTCCAGGTGATGGGCGTTTCCGACCAGTTCAGGTACTGGGGGACCAGAGAGACGATGGCATTGACCTCCTTGGAGTGTCGCCTGCGGCTGTGCTTGTCGTCCTGATCCGTCTCAAAGATGTGGTAGGCGCCGTGCGGCTCGGGGTAGCCGTTGTTGTTGTTGCCACCGTTACCATCATTGCTGGCTCCCCTAGCCGGTGGTGGAGGTCCACCCGGTGGGGGAGGCGGGGGACGAGGCTGGTTGCCCTGGTCCTTTAGCTGGCGGGTCCAGCTGCAGTTCCGGGTGGTGTGCGTAGCCGGCTTGAAGGGACCACTATGCCACTTGCACGGGCCGTCAAACATCTGGTCGAAGGTGAGCCGTGGCTTCTGCCTTCTTTCCTCATTAGCCGGTGCGTCGGGCGCGCCCTCCACAGCATTGACCTGCTGCACGTGGTAGCAAGGCTTCTGCTGTCCAGCCTGGCGGTCCCCATGGAACCGGTTGTCGTTGCCGTGGCGTCTGGAGGATCCGGCTTCTCCTGCCGGGTTGCTTGGTCGGTCGCGAGCCGGCTCCGTGGGAGTCGGACGGCCGTCCGCGTTTACTCGGAGGGGCTTCTTCATGGCGGCATCGGTCGTGGCGTACTGGTCTGCAACCGTCATGAGCTCCGCCATGGTTTTCGGCTCGTCACACAGTAGCCGGTGGCGAAGCATGGTGCCCTCCCGGCAACCTTCGATGAAGAAACTGATGGCCAGGCTCTCCAAGATGCCCTCACAAGTATTGCGCAGCTCCGTCCACTTGGCGAGGTACTCGCGGTCGGTCTCGCGGTCGCCCTGGATGCACAAGGCCAGGTCGCGCGGGCGCCCTGGACGTTTGTACGTGACGTTGAAGTTGCGGACGAACACCTTCTCGAAGTCAGGCCAGGCGTTGATGCTGTTGGGCGCAAGGCTATTGAGCCATGTCCTTGCCGACCCGGTTAGCATGAGGGGGACATAGCGCACGGCTGTGCGCTTGTTCCTGTGGGCGATGTCGACTGCCGTAGCATAGTCGGTCAACCAGTCTTCTGGCTTCATGCTGCTGTCGTACTTGGCGGTGTCCCTGGGCAGGGAGAATTTATCTGGAAACGGCTCGTTCCGGATGCGGGGTCCAAAACAAACCGGGCCGATCGAATCTTCCTCCTCTGTGACGCGCGCTTGAGCGAGGAGCTGGATGCGGTTGTGGGCATCCGGACAATCCGGGTTGGGCGCTCCCACCCAACCCGATAGACGGGAACCGATTGGTTTGGGCGCTCCGGCTGGCGGAGGGGGAGGTGGCGGGTTGCTATTCACCGTCTACTCCTGGCGCGGCTGGCCCCTATTTCCAGAGCTGCGACGCCTGCTGCGGGCCCTGGGTGGCTCAGGGGAGGACGCCTGCTGGGTGTCGCGCGGCGCGCCCCTGCTGTTGGCAGGTAGCTTGCTCCCCCTGGAGTAGCTAAGGTCTTCCTGCATCTGCTAGTTGGCACCGGCCTGCTCGTCCGCGACGCGGAGGAGCTCCTGCATGCGAGCGTGCTGGCGGGCCCGCTCCTCGCCCTCCAGGCTGGGTAGTTCCTCTGCCGCGGCTCACGCCGTGCGCAGGTTCTTGATGGGCGTGCTGTAGGTGGGCCGTGTGAGGGCAAGCGCGGGATCCGGTTCCCCGTCCTTTTCCATCCTACCGCCCAGCTCGCTGCCCCGACGCCATACCTGGCCGCGCCGGCCCGGCTCCGCGGTAGCCGGAGTAAGGCCGTGCACGCGGTCATACTCGCGCCGGGTGATCTCGAGTTGCTTGCGGGCTGCCGCCGGCTCCATGGCCTCATGGAGGAAGATCTGTCTCTCCATGGTGAAGTTGGCCTCCGCTTCCTCCGGGTTATCCCCGAGGTTAACCGGCGTCAGGAGCCGATCAATGGCATCCTCCACCGGGTTCCGAGGCTGCGGGGGAACGGAAGTTCCGACCTCGTCCACGCCTCGCTCCTGCGGCTGGCGGGGATGGGAGCTAGAACCGGCCATCATGACCTCCACGCCGCGGGATGCGGCGGAGGCGCTGCCGCCTGAGCACGGTAGCTCTGCGACAGAGACAATTTCCCTAGGGAAACGCTCCGGGACGGTGGCGACGTAGAAGGGGAGATCGCCGAATAGCAGGACGGTGCCGTTCGCCGGGATGGAGGTTCCGGCGAAGCAGGAGGCGTTGTCGACGACGCAGTCGAACTTGCCAAGCGTGAGCACCAGCCTGGAGGCCACACGCTTACCGGCTGAAGTGCGGGGTCCCGTGCGGAACGTGACTCCAGTCGAAGCCATCTCGCTCCACGGTGGGCGCCAACTGTCGTTGTATTGGGAACGGCAGTACCTGAGGAGGTTAGATAGAGGTGTGAGGACTAGCAGGGAAGCTATTGACGGCGTCCACAGGCAGGATTGGATACAAGCGAGCGTAGCGGGACGCAAGAAGTACCCAGGTTCGGGGCCCTCGTGATGAGGTAAAGTCCCTACTCCTGCCGGATCTGACTATGTGGAATACACGAACTACAAATGCTCCTTGAGCTGTATGTGCTAGCTACTACCTTAAATGCTATCTGACCAACCCCTTCTACTGAGGCCTTGCCTCTCCTTATATAGGCAGAGAGGCAAGGGCCTCACTGGATAGTCCGACTGGCGGGCCCCACAGGCGGGTCCTAGCCGGCTAGTCATCTACAGTATCTAGTATGGTATGTCTTATCGGAGTACGAGCGGTATGGCTGCCGTAGGCACAGTGGACGCCGTGCGAGCCCGTCGTCAGCACGGGCCACTGTTCCTGCGTCATCCTCGCAAAGTCTTCGGTATGGCCGGGTGGTTGCCAATCTTGTCATCGTACAAGGCGTACCGTGCACTGATACACACGTCGTCCTGTCCCACTGATTGGGTCTGGCTACGTCGCCGTATCCGGCTGCCTCTTGCTGATCTGGCTACCGGTGGATAGCCGGCCTGTTTTACCCTATCCCGCTGCACCTGGTCAGCCGGAAGCTATCCGACTGCCTGGCTTCTTGTCCGGTTTGGGTACCTGGGGATCATCCCCCCGACACCCATGATACATGGTTCTGCTAATTTCAACTTATAAAGCGCAAGCATATACGCAACAAAGATGGACGCAATGGTTCAAGATTATTAAGTCCAAGAAAGCAAAGTATGCCATCAAGTTCGTGAGAGCTTTACTAACTAACTTTCTCATAACAAGCAAACATTTTATTCGGAAGAAAACAAGGCATACTGAATATGCACGGACTAGCAAATGATGCTAATAGGTAGGTATGGTGGACACTTTTGGCAATATTGGTTTTGGGGAGTTGGAAACATGAGTAGAACTCATACTCAGTGCAAGTGAAGGCTAGCAAAAGTAAGGGAGTGACAAATGAGAGAGCAATAACTATCATAATCATGCTTGCAACAAAACAAGACTAATCATGGCGTGAAAGTGATTCAAGACCCCTGAGGCAAAAATAATTCATTGAGGCTTAACTGATTATTGTTTCACTCATATGCATGCGTGAGCATGTGCCAAGTCAATTCAAGTGAAAGATTTAGAGGAGGATACCACAATGTCATAACAAGTTATGAATAGAACAATGCAAGCAAACATTCATAAGACATGCTACAAACTATTAGTGAGCTGGAGCTAATCATAGGAAAGTAAGAACTACTGAGCATCCATAAATAACATACACCCTACATGAACAGACTAAGCATGCCCACAATGATTAGTATATGTACAAAAATGAAAACAAATAGAGCCCGTTACCAGCCTCTTACCACACCTCAAGTTGTCATTAATCCTCATCATTGCCCTTCACTTGTGTGGCTTGAATAATAACGTGCAACCAAACTCCACTAAGGACTGCTGAACCCTGCAACAAACTTCACAAAACCAAAGAAGAAGAACAAATATTTTTGGTGTTTTTGATTTTTAAAGGCAAGAACAAAAAGGAAAAACAAGCAAAGCAAAATCTTTTGGGGTTTTTCGAATAGTTCAAACAAAACAAAAAGGAAAAAAGGAAACCAAGGCAAAAAGAAGCAAATAAAGAGAAACAACAAAAATATTTTTGGTCTTTTTGTGTTTTAGAAAGCAAAAGTAAAGAAAGAATGAAAACTGAAAAGAGAACGAAGCATGGATATACAAAGTACAGACTAAACATGATATGTAGATGAGTGTGATGTCGGTGTACCTCCCCCCAAGCTTAGGCTTTTGGCCTAAGTGGGTATCAACCCCAACGCGGGTAAGGGTTCCAAGAAGGCGGGTCATTGTAAGAATGATCGTGGTTAGGACCTTGGGAAGAAGAAGAAGCTCCCCAATCATAGGCAGGCTACTGATATGAAGACTCCCCTTCATTCGAGGGCTGGACCGAATCATCTATAACCTCCCTTCCAGTATCCTGCTCCTGTTGGGAGAGCTCCCCCAGGTATGCATCGAGTTCTCCCTCGGTGAGTGACCATCCTACCCTGGTATCAAGGTTAAACAAAACAGGTGCAGGCAAAAGAACA
This sequence comes from Avena eriantha, assembly GCA_910589775.1. Lineage (NCBI taxonomy): Eukaryota > Viridiplantae > Streptophyta > Magnoliopsida > Poales > Poaceae > Avena > Avena eriantha. Next base: position 231,157,163 of record OU342744.1, on the reverse strand, counting down.
ACTCGCTTGGACTTACTCCTTCTCCAACCTGCCTTGAGAAAGGTTATTTCATAAGACAAATCACTCAAATTAGCCCAATAAGAAACAAATTTATGTTGTATCATGGAATTAAGGTCAACCCTTTCTATGGGAAACTGTAGGTCTAGATGATGAGGTGCTACACCATGCAAAGCTAATAAACGGGAGGCGATGAGGCCTCCACAAATTCCACCTTTCTCGCGGTTAGCGGCAAGACGGAAAGCTATCAAGGCACCCAAGTTATAAGTCCTATCTCGTTTTAAAGCAGCTGAGATGAATGCTAGATCATATGAGGATAACTTATTAGCAGTTTTCCTAGCGAGAACACACTTGGCAATAAAGTAAGAAAAGTAGCGAATAGACGGGAGATGAATGTTATGAATTTTCCCACTCTCCTTTGAGAAGCTACTCCCTTGGAAAATCTCCGCATACAAGTCCATGAGTGGTGCTGATCGCTCTTTAACCTTCCACACGATCCCCACTAAGGTGCCTTAATAGCTGCACAAAAGTCATCAAGAGGAAGGTTGACAACTGTATTGTAAATTTGTAGTGAACCATGGAGTTAGGCCAAGAGCAACTAAATCGAAAGTCCTGCACCACAGACATAGTTAGTTTCACAAATTGGTAAGGTTCGTCTTCCACAAAATGCTCCAATCCTGCATTAGCAATTAAAGTATGGAAATCCTGCGAAATCCCTGTAACCCTCATGAATTCGGGGCATGGATAGATGGAAGGAAAAACTTCTTCCTCTCGGTGAACCTTCATAACCTCAGGCACCCTCAGTTCATGTTGGTTGAGTTGGTGTTCATTCATCTTCTTTCTGAAATTTAGGACACCCATTATACAAGTGATTGCAAAGTGAATACATAATGAAGGGAACTACTCATAGGGACTTGTAAGAGGCCTTAACATGCATCAAAACAATATATCTAAGTAATGAACAAGTTTACAAGCTCTCATAACCTGTCACCTACAACAGCAAAATACTCAAGATATAAACCACTAAACACAAATCTACTTGGACAAGCGGAGGAGTCACATACCAGAGAACAAATGCTCCAAATTTCAGCAGCAAAGATGGGATGAGAAAGGAGATTGAAAAATCATGGACAAGAACAGAAAGAACGCGATTTCGAGCAAAGAGCTGGTGTTTTCTCGAAAGAGAGAAGACAGTGGGAAGTGAGAGAGTGAGTGGAGGGCTAGGGGTAGCCCACACCATGGCCAGGCGCGCCCCTGGGCTGGCCGTGCCACCAGGTGGTGTGTCTGCCTGGTGGGCCCTTTGGTCCTCTCCAGGCACTTCTTTGCCCCTTTTTTCACGTAAAAATTTAATATGAATAGGAATTTTTCGAGACATTTTATTTTTGAGCAATTTTCAGGTATTGATGAATGATTTTCTGACAAAAAGATTTTTTTGGAAATATGCAATGACAAAACAAAGCTAAAACTTCAGAAGTTCTAAGACACTCTAATATGCAAGCAACTAGCAACAGAAAATTAAACTAAGCGAAAGCAAAAAACTAAAATGGATAAAATAAAAGTAAGCAAAGGTAATCACGGTGAAAACATTGTTTTGTTCATTAAAATCCTTTTGTTAACAAGGTTGATCAGGTCTTGTTACCAAAACAATTTTATATGAAACAAAGCTTTGCATTCCACTAATGATTATGTTACCTCAACCTTGATAGCAATGGTACCGATCATAATAGTTTCATATTTTTCTCGTGGTATGGGACAATATATTTCTCCAACTTGAATGCCTTCAACATGTTCAATTGACTGTAAACCATAAGTCATATCAATATTCTTTGAGAAATAGACAGTATGCTCCTTGTCATTAACATTAAAAGTCACCTTTCCTTGATTACAATTAATAACAGCTCCTGTAGTATTAAGAAAAGGTCTCCCAAGAATAATAGACATATTGTCATCCTCGGGCATTTCAAGCACAACAAAATCAGTTAATATCAAGCAGTTATGAGCCACTTGAACAGGTACATCCTCACATATACCAACGGGAATAGTACTAGATTTATCAGCCATTTGCAAAGATATATCAGTTGGTATTAATTTTTCCAATTGAAGTCTCTTATAGAGAGAAAAAGGAATACCACTAACTCCTGCTCCCAAATCACACAAAGCAGTTCTAACATAACTATTTTTAATAGAGCAAGGAATACTTGGAATCCTTGGGTCTCCAAGTTTCTTTGGAACCTTACCATTAAAAGAATAATTAGCAAGCAAAGTAGAAATTTCTTCATTAGGGATCTTCCTTTTATTCGAGACAATATCCTTCATATACTTTGAATAAGGAGGCAATTTAATAGCATCAGTCAAAGGAATTTGCAAGAATAAAGGTTTCAACCACTCACAAAACTTGTTATAGTGTTCATGTTCCTTTGACTTGTGTTTCTTATCAAGGAAAGGCATAGGTTTTTGGACCCAAGGCTCTCTTTCACTACCATGTTTCTTAGCAACAAAATCTTCGTTAGTGTATTTAGTATTCTTAGTGTGCCTTTCAGGTTCTTCTTCAACTTTTTCTTTATCAGGAACATCATTTTCCTCATTACCACTTTCAGTTTCAGCATCAGATACAGATATACTATTAGGATCTTTAGCAAGTTCAGAGGATTCTACAATAGTTTTATGTTTCTTTTTTCTTATCTTAGGAGTAGTACCACTATTTTCAGTTTGTTGAGAATCCTGCTCAGTTATTTTAGGATGCCCCTCAGGATATAGAGGATCCTGGGTAGCAGCACCACTTCTAGTTCTAATTTCATAAGTATATTTTTTTAGCAGCATTAACTAGTAAGTCTTTATGTACCTTAATAAGCTGATCAATTTGAGTTTGAACCATTTGAAAATGTTTAACAAGCATTTTAACGTCATTAGAGGTTCTTTCCACAATATCTTTTAACTCAATAATAGCTCTAGAGTTTTCCATTAAATGATTTTGCACGTTTTTATTAAAATTATCTTGCTTAACAATAAAAACATCAAATTCTTCTAAGCATTGATAAGGAGGTTTAGAGTAAGGAATATCTCCTTCATCAAAATGTTGGAGAGAGTGTACCTCAATAGTGGATGAGTGGGAGATTGGCTTACAAAGTTCTTCTATAGGAGGTAAATTCTTGACATCTGCAGCTTTAATTCCCTTCTCCTTAAGACATTTCTTATCTTCCTTCATCACTTCATCATTTAGTTCAGTAACTCCCCCCTTCTTTGATGTTGGTATAGCGCAGGAATAGTTGGTTCAGGTATAGTTGGTTCAGGAGGAGTCCAATCTTCATAATTCTTGCTTATTTTAGCCATTAATTCCTCAGCTTCCTTTGGAGTCCTATTCCTGAAAACACAATCATCACAACTATCCAGGTATGTCCTAGATTCTTCAGTTAGTCCATTATAATATATATCAAGAAGCTCATTTTTAGGTAATGGCATCTAGCCTGTGCATGAATCAAAGCACAAAACCTTGCCCATGATTCAGTCAATATCTCTTTTTCTCCCTGTTTAAACTCAAAAAGTTCCTGCAAAATAGCATGTCTAGCACTAGGAGGGAAATATTTCTGAAGGAAGGTACTAATCAAGCAATCAGGGCTATCAATAGATCTAGGAGGTAAATTATTAAACCAAGTTTTAGCTTCTCCTTTTAGTGAGAAAGGGAAAATTTTAGCAACAAAGTAGGTGCGCATCTTAATATCATCCGAAAATAGGCCACTCATGGTAAAAAGCTCAGTCATATGTGCTACAACACTTTCATTCTTAGTCCCACAAAAAGGTTCGTTCTCAAAAATAGTTATGTAAGATAAATCAAGAGAGAAATCATAATCCTTATCTTTAATGTTTATGGGAGATGCAGCAAACTTAGCATTAGGAGGCAATTTGGGTTTTATAGTACGCCTCTCAAGGAGACTCTTAATAGCACTCCTATCATGGGTGTTTTGACATTCTTTAATAAATTCATCGGTCATCTCTATATAACCGTCTTCAATATCATAGCTCTCTCTAGACTCGGGTGAACTGACAGGTGTAGTAGTGTCTTCATTAGGAGTTTCCGTATTTCGAGCTATAGTTCTAGCAATCGTAGCATCTAGGAAAGGACCTAATGAACCACTTTTATCAAGCACAGTAGAAGCAGCATCATAAGTATCAGAAGTTTCAGATTCAGCAGTAGTAGCAGTGTGTGTAGCATGTGTATCTAGTGGTGTAAGGAACTTACTCATAACAGATGGTGAATCAACAGCAACAGAGGTGTTCAGAACCGTACCTCTCCTTGTAGTGGATGGTAAAATAGGGACATTGCCATCACGAGACTTACCCATGATGGATGGATGGCAACGAGCAATAGTAATTCCAAGTGAACTTGATAAATAAAGCTATGCTCCCCAGCAACGGTGCCAGAAAATAGTCTTGATGACCCACAAGTATAGGGAGTGTATCACAGTATTTTCGAGGGAAGTGAAACCCAATTTATTGATTCGACACAAGGGGATCCAAAGAATATTTATAAGCCTTAACAACTGAGTTCTCAATTCAGGTGCACCTGGAAGCAATCTTGCTCACAGCAGTTTATCAGTAGAAACAGTTCTGTAGTAGCGATAGCAAAGTAAATAGCGGTAGTAAAAGTAAAGACAGTAATAACAATTGCAGTAAACAGTAGGATAAAAGCGCGGTAGGCATAGGGATGAATGGACAGGCGTTTCATGGACAAGACAATTCATATAGCAATCAAGACATAGGGCATTTGCAGATAAATAAGATAAAGCATCCAAGAACTAAATAATCATAGGCATGTGTTCCATATATAGTCATACATGCTCACAATGAGAACTTGCACAACATCTTTTGTCCTGCCAGCCCGTTTGCAGCGGGGCCTCAAGGGAACTACTGGCAATTAAGGTGATCCTTTTAATAGAGCATCGGAGCAAAGCATTAACACTCCGTGAACACATGTGATCCTCACATCAAAGCCATCCCCTCCGGTTATCCTGATTGTTGTCACTTCAAGGCCTTTGGTTCCGGACAACAATATGTGTATACAACTTGCAGGTAAGACCATAAACAATACTATCATAATGAATCAATAACATGGTCAGATATCAAATCATGGCACTCGGGCCCTAGTGACAAGCATTAAGCATAACAAGTTGCAACAAAGTCAAAAAGCACTAATAATAGATACTAGGCACTATGCCCTAACAATCTGATGCCATTACATGAACGATCTCATCCAATCCCTACCATCCCCATAGCCTACAACTAGGTATTACTCACTGATATATGGGGGAAACATGGATGGTCGATGGAGAAGCGATGGTGAGGATGATGGCGATGATCTCCTCCAATTCCCGTCCCAGTAGGGTGCCAGAACGGAGTTTCTGGTTCCGAATCGCGGAATCTGGTGGTGGCGGTGTAGCCGAACTCTTTCTAGAAAAACGTCGAACCCCCCTTGGTTTTTAGGTCAAGAGGCAACTTAGAGGAGAAGAGGGAGGCCGAGGGGGTGACCGAGGCGGCCACAACACCCCCAAGCGTGGCCTGGCCTGGCCCGCGTGGCCAGGTGGTGTGGGCCCCTCGTGGCCCTCCTCCGTCTCATTTTCTGGCTCCCTGAGTCTTCTGGTGAAATAGGATTTTTGGCATATTTTCTAGGATTTTTCCTGATAGTTGATTTTTTGCACAAAAACTAGACACCAAGGTAATTCTACTGAAAATAGAGTCAGTCCATCTTAGTTGTATCCAAATCACACAAGTTTAGTGGAAAAACAATAGCAAAAGTGTTCGGGAAAGTAGATTTTTTGTACGTATCAGAAGCCATCGCCACCTGGTCCGGGCGGGCGGTATAGGTGGACCGCGCCCGTACGAGTAGACGTTAAGAGTGATGATGCCCTTGTTGGCTTCTCCAATTACTTGGCCATATCTACTTCCTCAAAATCCTTTATTATGACTCCTTATTTCGCCTTAAAAGCAGTGATTTCCTGCACAACATAGATCAAAGAAGGGATTAGCAATTATTAGTCATTAGTGGAAAAGTTGAGAGTTTATTTGGCAATTGCTTGACCAAAAACAACATTTAAACGCACTGGAAGATGGCAAAAATCTGAGCCATCAGTATACCCCTTTAAGGGCCCTCTGTTGCAAATGGTGTACCAGCTAATGCGAGAGAGAGACAGACACCCCCCAAAGACACTTTATACGGTACTAGCCGTATGTCAAGCATGGAACAGTCTCGCGAATGAATGCATAAAGTCGGTTGGGGGGCTGCTTCATCAATTATTACTACGGTATGCACAAGTACACGTGGGAGGGTAACAACTATAAGATCAATGCCCAGACGTTACAACCCATGTGTTCTACCCGTACTAGCAATACTACACACATATCTGGCTCTGATACCACTATAGGGGGTTTGCTCCTAAAAAGCAATAAAATTTTCCTACACCAAGAACCCTAATGCCAGGACCTATCTATTAGTAATGAAGTAATGGGATGGGCTTTTCAAAACTTACCCTTGAAGACCTAAAAGCATTGTTAATTTTCAGGAGAACGTGGTTGATGTAATCGGACCGACACCAACCTCGGGGTTGTATTTAATTCCAACGGCTCCTGCGGCTCCAACAACTCCTAGTTCCACAAGTGTAACACCTCGTGGGGAGTTACACACGTCCGGTGCCTGACGATGACTCCCTCTCCTCTGATACAGTAGCTGTTGTGGAAGTAGACCTTATAGATCCAAATCTTGCTGCACAACGGTGCTCCGTGGTGAAGAAGTCTCATGATTGCACAGTCCAGACTTGGGACTGCAGTCACGCGAGGAGAGAGGATCAATTGCAGGTCTCCCTAAAAGAGAGGAAACCTTTTATTGATTATTGGTGTATTTATTTTCTCAAAATACCTCTCAATATATAGGGGAAAAGGGACCCCATGGCTTATTAGCTAAGCCATGTGGGACTAAACAAGGGGGGGGCTAGCCACCGCTAGCCATGGCCCTAGTGGGCCCCATGCGGAGTCCCTAGGCCCATCTAGCCACCTCCCCTCTTTCCTCCCTTTGGTCTTTCCCTCATGGGCCTTTTCCCTTAGGGATTTTGGCCCAATAGTGACTTTGACCATTTTAATTCCTTTTATTTTATTAGATAAATATAAATAAATGATTAAATTAGTATTTAACATTTACTTACGTATTATTCAATCTCCATGCCTATGGAACTCCTTCCAACCCACCTCGGACATCCTCCAGAATGATCTCTAAGCATCATCAAGCCCTTAAGCGTGATACCTATGGTTCGGGAACACTCTAGACATGGTTGAGATCCCTCTCGTACCAATGATCATCAGCGGGACCTGGATGCCAATGATGACCCATGTGCATTCCATGAAATCTTTTTCATTGAACCATGAACGCAATATGTTATTCCTTTTGTATCTTTGATACTTGCATTGTCCGAGATCTGATCAATGGCATCACAATGTCAAGTTCAATATCGTTACCGACAAATGCTACTTAACTCATTCTGACAAGTGATATCCCCGTGACCTAGTCACACGTTGTGTAGTGGGCCCTTGAGTATCTCTCCATCACGCGGATTGACAAATCCTGCTCTTGAAACATAGGCATATAGATTCCCCTATGAATACCTAAACACACCTTTATGATCACTATTTCATTGAGTGACATTTGATGCTATCAAGGCAATCTCGGGTGACAATGATTGATATGGTCTCACGGTCTGAGGAACAAGACGATATGTTTCCTATTCATCATAACTTGAACTTTGTGACATGATCATGTTATGATGCTTAAATTGTGTATGTTCATCATCTCATTCTCTCAATAATGCGACTCCATTCTCAACTGGCATAAATTACACATGATCAGGACACCTTGATCATCTATTGACCAATGAACTAGTGACTAGAGACTCACCGGGAACTCTTGGTTGTTTGGATATCACACGTGTATTGATGTTTCCTTTCAATACAATTATAGCATGATATAAAACCTAATTATAAGCTTTGTGAAATATGATAATAATCCATATTATTATTTGTCTCTAGGGCATATTTCTAACAACCCTAACATTTCCATTCCTATTTTATTGTCTTTCTATCTGCGAATGCTTTGAGTAGTTAAGAAAATATCCATCTAGTTTGAATCATACATCTGGTCGTTTTTAATGCTATCTTTTTGGTGTTTTCAACTTCTTTCATCCTTCCAAACCAGATAGCAACTTTAAATCATATAACTGTTCAATTTTAATGCTATCTTTTAGGCATTTTCAAATGCTTTCGTCCTTCCAAACCAGCTAGCCAGTTTGAATCATACATCTGGTCAATTTTAATGCTATATTTTTGGTGTTTTCAACTTATTTCATCCTTCCGAACCAGCTGACTCGGTTTTAAATGACATGCCTTAATGCAGAGAGAGGACAAAGGAGTACAAGGGCTAGAGTTCTAGCTGCTCGACTTAGATTCTAGTGGAAGATTTACCTGGAGTGGCACCTGCTTGAGAAGGAACTACTGTGAGCTTGAACGAGCTAGTGTAAGTTCATACTTATTTAAATGATATGTAATTTGTATAATGCATGTTTCCCTTGTTTTTCGTTTTGACCCCTTTCACCATATTTTACCAGGCTGTAGTTAAAACCAAGTAGGAGTCCTCAGAAGGCAGGTATGAAAGTTGTGATCCCTCTTCCCATTCATCCTCATATTGCATTTTTGAAGGAAACACCAGTGTTAACATTCCACCTAGAACAACTCCTACAGGTGATATATATATATAAATTTTGTATTGCATGCGAAAAGAAAGGGTATAGCTACTCTTAGATCTGTAGCTGAAATGTCGCAGAAGAGGACATATGATACAATGAAGCACATCGCCATGTACCGATCTCATATTAATGATGCGAACTCTTCTTTATGATCTTTTAAAATGCGGATATTATCTAATGATGTGTTGTAATTTTCAATCTAGAGAGACCAGCTTTTATTGTTGTGTAATACGTTGTTTGAATTCCTCTTTTTTAGAGTCTAAATTTCTCATGTTTATTAATCAACTTGTTGGCATTCCTGTGCTATTCTACAAAACGTGGATGCTGCTAAAAATGCCAAAATAGTAACACGCCATATGGTGAAAGACCGCAACAGTAATGTACCGAACAGTGAAAGGCCATGATTGGTCAAACATGGATGGGGTTCTATGAACAATAAAAGGCCTGAGTAGTAAAATTCCTGAATAGTAAAATGTCTGAACAGTAAAGGGCCTGAATAGTAAATGGACTGAATAGTAAGAGGCCTGAACAGTAAAGGTTCTGAACAACAAAGGCATGAATATTAAATGCCATGAATAGTACGAGGCCTGAACAGTCAATTTCCTAAATAGTAAAAGGCCAGAAAGCAGTAACGGGCCTAAACAGTAAAAGTTCTGATTTAGGACAGGCCCGAACAGTAAATGGCCAGAAAGTAGTAGCAGACCAAAACAGTAACATGCTGGAACAATTGTAGGCCAGAATAGTAACAAGCCAGAATAGTAACAGGCTAGAACAATGAAAGGCCATATTGGAAGAGGTCCTGAACAGCAACAGGACTTCCAACAAAAAGGTCCGAAACGAAATAAAAGCAACGGACTTTATGCACAGTGATGGGCCTAGGGCAGGCCTTAATAGTAAAGGCCGACATGGCGTAGGCCACTAATGGGCTGCACAGTGTTGGACCAAGTTGGGCCTTAAGCAAGCCGAAATAGTAACTGACCTGAAAGTTAGCAGGCCATAGCTGGGCTACAAAGTTGTGGGCCCTGTTAATGTAAGGCAGGCCTCTAGCAGGTCGGAACACTAACTTGCCATATTCTTATTGGGATTCTCTCATGGAACGGACCACTTAATGGTTAGCAGGCCTTTGCTAGGCCTTGGCTTCCACCACGGTTTTTGACCATTAATGGCGATAACTGGCCATTAACAGTGCTTGCCATGTGGCAGTTTGCATGACGTCAGCAGTCAACGGGGTTAGGAAACCGATCTACGATGACACGAATTTCTGTGGCTAAAAGGTGCGATCTGCCATGGTCGGGAAAAAACTATGGTAGATTCTTTAGTGAAGGGGCTTTTACCATGGATGCCATCCATCACGGAAGACTTTTTCACCATGAAAAAGGGCCTTTAACCATGAAAACCGTCCGTTGTAAAAGCCAACTTTTTGTAGTGCTTATTGGTTGGATCATCTTTGGCTTGGAAGAACTCGATTTTTTGGATTCTCCAACATCATCGATGTCTTGGTTAGTTCGCTTCCTCTTGCCCTTCGCAGCATCCACAACGTAATCTTGAGAATTGGCGAAAGGGATCATAGTTAGAGAATGAGAAGATTTGGTGGATGAATCCTCTTTGTTCATGTTTTCTCCTACAACCCTTGGATCTGCATCTCCTTCAGGGTCCACCGCGGCCTAAAATACTTCCCCTCCTTCAGGAAAAGGTGGAAGCACAAAGCAACATGGTCCTACATTCGAAAAGATCATGGTTGGAGGAAGAAGAAACAACAATAAAACAAGTCGAAAAGAAGACAGAAAACACAAACTTACTGCTGGGGGCAGATTGTTTTTTCAAAAGGCTCAACTCGACTAGATGTGGGTATCTCGTTCTCTTGAGTGTGATTGGTGAAGGATCTGACCTTTTTATCAAGTTCGGCAGTAGAAAGGTCCTTGGAGGAACTCCTCATTGGGCCCTTCTTCCCATCGTATGTCCACATAGCCGTGATTCTAGCCTAAAGAGGTTGAATCTGATGGTGGAGGAAGAGGGACATGATCTTAAGGCTATAGACCTCTTTACCTTTCTTGTACTACAACTCGTGGATCCGTACCATTAGCGTGTTAGTCTCTTCCATCTCAGCCTTAGCTAAATCGTGATCCCAAGACTTGACCTTCACCACGCCTTTTTATCGTGTCAAAGGGGGCAAGTCCCTCAAGTTTCTCATCCTTGATGTAGAACCACTTCCTTCGCCAATCTTGGATGAATTTAGACATCTTGAAGTTGAAGTAGTCAACATCTGCTCGAATGGAGAAGGGGCCACTGATGTCGTACACAACCTCTTTCTTCGTGTTCCTTCTAATGAAATACAAGCACTTCCACATGCCCCAGTGCGGGTGGATGCCAAGGAAGCACACATATAACATGATGAAGCAAGCGATGTGGAGAATGGACTTTGGCATGAGCTGGTGCATCTGCATGTCGTAGATGAAAAGAAGCCCACGAATGAACTCGTGGGTAGGAAGAGAGAGACCACAAAAGAGGAAGGAGGGGAGCATTACCTACTAGCCCTCTTCAGGTACAAGTGTGGCCTCATCACCAGGAGTCTTGACCATCGTCTCCGACGACAATATCTCGGCGTTGCGAGCCTTCCGGAGGTCCTAGTTGGAGCGTTTGGATCTTCTCCAACCTCCGATCTTCGGCTTTGTCACCATGACATCGGTGGTGGAGCTGGTGGCCTTGGTTTTCCCTAGGGCAAGGAAGATGAGTTCCCTCAAAAGAGTTATGAAAGGAGTGAAGCACGAGATCTCAGTGGCTATGGAGAAAAGATCCCAAGGAAGAAGATGAGCACGAGAGGCAGTGGGAGAAGTGAGCAACAATATTTCCCCTCCATTGTTTATAAAGAAGAATAAGCCGAAGAAGGAATTTTGGATGATGTAGACGTTTAGTGTGAAGAGCATCCATGTCAACACCCGGATTTTTAATCCAAGATGCCCGTTATGCCATACCTCGCAATCCCAGGATTACCATTTTTGCAAGACATAACAGATTGGATATCACAGTACATCATCCATTACAAACCATACATAAGGTCTTACACAAATAAGGATCTCATGATCCAGTCTTAATAAAACAAACAGCGGAAATAAAAGATAAGCGTAGCGGTGGGGTCCATCTTCAGGGGCACAGGCAATGCCGACGAAGGCAGATAGTCCTAGTTATCATACCCGTCCTGCTGGCCATCATCTTGATAGTCTCCTTCATAGTCTGGCCATGAGAATAGCCAGGGACAAAAGCCAAGAGTACTCTTTAAGTACTCACAAACTACCTCTAACAAATAATATAGTTCTAGGTTAAAGTGCTAAATCTAAGTTTAACTATAAAGTTAAGTTTGAAACCTAAGCTGAGTTTTGAAGCAAAGAAAGATAAAATAAAGTTCTAGAATCACTTAAGGTGGGAAGCTATTGTCATAAACACAACCCTGTTGTGGTCAAGTCAAGATTCATCATTCATTTCATAAGTTATTTGGAAAACATCTGACAATGAAACAGTATGGCCATTCCAACTGTCCATAACCGCGGACGCTGCTATTTGAATAGTTTAACACTCTACAGAGGTGGTATACTTTCACCACAAGATTCGATACATCTGTTAGGTCTAACCTTGAATCATCACACTTAGTATGCAGATATTCAAACATAACCTGCCCTTTACACACCCTAGTATAAGCACCTCTCCTATGACCATGGCCTCCCAACCATGACCATCAGTCATCTTGGGCACTGCATACGTGGACATCATGAGAGGTAGCCTCAGCTCAAACCTCTCCCGTGAGGGAACTGATACTAATGCATATAAATTTCCAGCTAAGCCTTACCCAATTCAGGTAGTGTGGTTGTATGGTAAATTTGGAATGGTATCGCATTCGAATCTAACCATCAGTTTTAATAAAGGGTTAAGGCTCATGCCTTTACATTTTCACTATCATAAACCATCTGTATTTCTCAACACATGTCAAAACATCTCAATAGAATGACTCATCATTCCAAGGTTTTCATAATTCATTTTCATCAAGTGTTCCCATCTAAAGTGACTCAAGTTTTTATCTACTCTAAACTACTAAGTTAAGAGTGTTCACTAAGGTAGAAAAGATGGGTTCACTCTCATGCCATAGAATGACATCTAAAGGGGTTCTAACTAGGTCAAGTTTTATACTTTTTATGTTACCTTTAAAACAAGTAAAGAACTTTGGGTAAAGTAAAGGAAGTAAAGCTTATACATAAGACTTGGGTTATCTAGTAGTCAAAGGAGTGTGCCCAAAGCATGCCCAAAGCATATTTGCTAAACCATCTAGTTTAATCCTAGCTTTCTAAGCATTATACTTGCAAGGGTTAGCTTGCATTTTTAATGGTGGCTTGCCTTGTGTAGTGAAGTGGTTGAAGTTTTCTTCCTCTTCTTCTTGGTAGAACTCCTCCTCCTCGAAAGCTTGGTCGATACTATCGTCTATAAATACATACGGAGTACACAATCACTAAACAATACTTAACTAGTCTAATTAGCATTCTAGGACACACATTTGATGATCTATTATCATATCAACCATCACAAGTTTAATTTAAAAGTTTCACTCCCTTTAATTTAGAAAAGTAATTTCTACTCATTGAAAAATTAACTAAGATTTAATATTCACCACTTAAAATATGGGATCATGTGGACACATGTCCTCACCACATATTCTAACATGTGAGAATGTGATTTAAGGGTTGGTTCATAATTACTTTGGTTTAAGTTCATTATTTAATAATTTAAAGTGACTAGAAATGCCTATATAGCATTGTTTTGGTACTAGTCCAAAGTGACTGCATGTAAACCTTAATATTATTACATATTCACATAGGTATGATAAAATGTGAATTTTGAGAGTTGCAATCAACTCAAAATCTATCTTAGTTGATTTTATAAAATGTTGCAAGGTGCAAATGTTTCTGTTTTGTTATTTTTATTAGGAGAGATCTATAACTCTAATTGAATTAAACCCAACGGGCTTGGATAGATTCTTTCACAACCTTTCAGGCAAAATTAGTTTCATGCAAATTGGATTTGTCAAACTCCTAGAATTGATTTTTAAACTAGAGGACAAAAACTAGATTAACTCTAAATAGAAAAACTAAATTTGAAACTCTAACTCGCGGGGGGAACTAACTGGGCCGGCCCAGCTATGCACAGTGAGCACAGCGGGTTGCCTGACATGCGGGCCCCACCAGTCAACGGCACAGAAACACCGAAACGGTATCGGGCATTCTGGGCCACATGATCTAAAGAGGATCTAACGGTGAGAGGTCATCATCGACGACGGATTACTCCGGCGAGAGTCTGACCTAGACGCAGCGGTGGGGGTCGACTGGGGGCATACCAGGGCTCCAGCAAGGTCGGTGAGGTGGGCAAACGGGCTGGTAGACGACGGCGAGGTGAGGCGCAGTTGCGGCGGAGCTTGGGGTTCCCTAAATCGTAGAAGCCCTTCTCCTCCTGCTGCGGTGGCTTCAGCTCCAATTCCGGCGAGACAGAGCTCGAGCGGCTTCGGCGAGAGGTGGGTAAGGTTCAGGGAGAGGTGGGGAGTGAGTGAGTGTGGAGAAAAGAGGCTAGGGTGGCCGCTTTATATAGGGTCGACGAGAGGGCAGAGCGAGCTCCGGTGAGGTCATCGGTGACGACGATACGGGGCTCTCTCGGCATGGGCGAGGGTGGCGATGGATTATCTGTCCCTCGGCTATCCTCTAGGGCTTAAAGGTGCGGCAAGGCAAGGTCTATGCTGGTCGGGAGCGTGCGGTGCACTGAGCGAGGGCGGCGGTGTTCGACGCGGTTCCTCCGGGCTGCTGGTCGCGGGGCGGCGAACGAGGATGTCTGGGCCGTTGCCGGGCCTACTACGGGTGCTGCCACGCAAGGCTAGGGCTTGGCGAGGCCGGTGCTGCTCTGGCGGGAGCGGCGCTCCGGGGTGATCGGCATGGCGGACATAGGCATGGGCGCGAGCAAATGCGGCTGGTCCTCCGCTCGATTTTGGTCAGGGGCTGGTCGAGGCAGTGCGGTGTGATGCCGCATGTCTGCCAGCGAGCGAAGGAGAGCGCGGGACGGGCTGGCGCGAGCTGTCCATGGTTGACCTAGCGCATGGCGTCAGGCGGCTTGGCACTGGAGCAGACAGGGGAGAGAGAGAGGGAGTTAGGGCCGGGGTTTTAGCTGGGGGGACAAGGGTACCAAGTTAGGCCCAAATGGTGACCAATTCCACTGCTCACTATAGTGTTTTGGAATTTGCAAGATTTGTGTCTGCCACCTGTTTGGTGAAATGGCCGCAAGAGATCAAATTTTGAATTTTGGTTTCAAATTTTTTGAGTAATCTCCACTGATGCTAGGTGGTCTCTGGTTGCAAGGGTTTTGAAAGTGGAGCTCAAATTGATGGTTTTTGAAATAGGGGTGATCTAGACATATGCATTGAATTCAATTTTCACATGCCATTTAAAATAAGTATTTGAAGGTTTTTAGCAGATCAAAAAGCGGGCGTTGGTACCTCATTATGTGTACTAGCAAGGGGTGTAAAGATCCAGAATTATTTTTGTTGAGAAATGAGTGCTAGGAACGCTCAAAGTAGTGTAGTGGATTAAAATGATCAAAATGACCATTCCTCCTTTTTAATTGTTTTTCAATTGATTTTGTTTGGGAAAGATTTAGATGATGTTTAATTTACCAAAGAAACAATTTACAAGCAATGAATCATAGAACCATGGCAATTCAAATCAATTTCTAAATTAAATGCACATACACATGAATGCTTTCATTTTTAATTTGGGAAAGTTTTTGTTAACCCTAAATTTGATGATTTGGATCTTGATAAGCTTGGATTGAAGTTTTGGGATGCTACAAACCTTCCCCCCTTAAACAAATTCTCATCCCGAGATTGACAAAGAAAACTAGGAACTAAAGAGATCTGGGAACTCTGTCCTAATGTAATCTTCGCGCTCCCAAGTGGCCTCCTCCTCGGTATGGTTGCTGCACTGAATCTTGAGAAACTTGATGCTCCTGGTTCTGGTGGTTCTGTAGGCTTCTTCTAAGATACGGTTGGGCACTTCCCGATAGGTCAGGTCATTGTTGATTTCTACAGCCCTGTGATCGATGTTCTTGAAAACTTCAGTCTTCTCAGGCACTTCTAAGCATTTGCGAAGTAACGAGATATGGAACACATTGTGGATGGCTGACATATCTTCAGGCAGTTCCAGTTGATACTATACTTCTCCTCGATGGTTCAGAATCTTGAAGGGCCCGATATATCTGGGGGCTAACTTTCCTTTCAGACTAAAGCGTTGAGTTCCTTTCAATGGTGAAACTTTGAGATACACAAAATCTCCGACATTGAAAGTGAGGTCTCTCCTTCTTTTGTCAGCATAACTCTTTTGTCTGGATTGGGCGGTCTTGAGGTGCTCACGGACCTTGTGAACTTTCTCTTCAGCTTCTCGGAGAATGTCGGGTCCAAAGATCTGACTCTCTCCTACTTGCGACCAATTCAAAGGGGTACGGCACTTTCTTCCGTATAGGAATTCAAATGGTGCCATCTGCAAACTAGCTTGATAACTGTTGTTATATGAGAATTCTACGAAAGGCAGGCAGTTTTCCCATTTTGATCCGTATTCCAACACACAAGCTCTAAGCATATCCTCTAGGATCTTGTTGACTCTCTCAGTCTGTCCATCAGTTTGCGAGTGATAAGCGTTACTGAAGTTCAACTTGGTTCCTAATCCTTCCTGAACTTTCTGCCAAAACCTTGAGGTAAACTGAGTTCCTCGATCTGACACTATAGACTTGGGGGTTCCATGCAGACTAACAATTCTAGCGATGTACAGTTCTGCTAGCTTCGCACTCTAGTAGGTAGTCATGACAAGTATAAAGTGGGCTACCTTGGACAATCTATCAACTATGACCCAGATTGCGTCATTTCCCCTACTAGAAGTAGGAAAACCGGTGATAAAGTCCATTCCGATGGAATCCCATTTCCATTCCAGAATCTGCAATGGTTGCAACAGTCCTGCAGGTCTCTGATGCTCTGCTTTGACTCTTTGACAGATGTCACATTTGGCGATGTAGCTTCCGATTTCCCTCTTCATCTTGTGCCACCAAAATTTCTCTTTCAAATCCTGATACATCTTCGTTCCTCCGGGGTGGATAGAATAAAGAGTATCATGAGCTTCCTTTATGATAATTTTCTTCAGTTCCGAATTTGCTGGCACACAGATATGTCCTTTGTACCACAGTACACCTTCTTCGTCTTCGGTGAATCCAGGTACCTTTCATGTACCCATACAACGTTTGATTCCGTCGATACTTTCATTCCCCTTTTGGGCTTCCTTGATCTAGCTAATCAAAGTGGGTTGAAGATCAATGCTAGCTAAGAATCCTTTGCTAACTAATTCAGTCCTGAACTGCTCCAACTCTTCATACAAACTTGGTTACTTCTCCTTGATCATGGTGTTTAGCCTACATGGCAATCTGCTAAGAGCATCCGCTACCACATTGACTTTGCCGGGGTGATAGTGAATGGCAAGGTCATAATCCTTGATTAACTCTATCCATCTCCTTTGCCTCATATTCAGCTCTTTCTCAGTGAAAATATATTTTAAGCTCTTGTGATCTGAGTAAATCTCATAGCAATTACCCATTAAATAATGACGCCATGTCTTTAATGCTAGAACCATAGCTGCTAGCTTAAGATCATGGGTCGGATAGTTCTGCTCATGCTGCTTCAGTTGTCGAGACAGATACGCGATGACTTTGCCTTCTTGCATCAATACACATCCTAGACCAATCTTGGATGCGTCACAATACACATCAAACGGCTTCTTGATGTCTAGCATGATTAATATTGGGGCTGATATCAATCTCTTCTTCAGCTCTTGAAAACTGGCTTCACATTTGTCTGTCCATTCAAACTTCTTGTCCTTGTTCAACAATTGGGTCATTGGTCGGGCTATGCTCGAGAATCCCTCTACGAACTTGCGGTAATATCCCGCTAATCCGAGAAATGCATGGACTTGGGTTTCAGTGGTTGGGGCTTCCCATTCTTCGACATCTTTGATCTTGGCGGGATCAACAGAGACTCCTCCGGCAGACACAATATGTCCTAGGAATCCTACTTCTTTCAGCCAAAACTCACACTTGCTGAACTTGGCATATAACTGATGCTCTCTCATGGTTTCTAGAATCATTCTCAGATGTTGCTCATGATCTTCTTCTGACTTAGAGTAGATAAGGATGTCGTCGATAAACACAACTACAAACTTATCTAGGAAATTCATAAAGATCTTATTCATGGGATTCATGAAATAAGCAGGGGCATTGGTTAATCCAAAAGACATAACCGTATACTTGTATAAGCCATAGCGAGTAGTAAAGGCGGTCTTCGGAATATCCGTTGCACGAATCTTAAGTTGGTGATAACCAGTCCTAAGATCAATCTTTGAGAATACATGGGCTCCAGTCAACTGATCAACTAGATCCTCTATCTTTGGCAAGGGGTACTTGTTCTTGATGGTGACATCATTCAACTTTCTGTAATCTGTGCACAAACGATTGCCTCCATCCTTCTTGTCGATGAATAACATTGGTGCTCTCCATGGCGATGCGCTTGGTTGAATCAAGCCTTTCTCTAACATGGCATCCAACTGCTTCTTCAGTTCCACTAACTCTGAGGGGTTCATGCTATAGGGTCTCTGGGCTATAGGTCTGGTTCTGGGGATTAGTTCGATAATGAACTCAATATCCCTATCCGGGGCATACCTGGCAATTCATCTGGGAATACGTCGGGGTATTCACAGACTACTCTGACTTGGTCAATGGTGGGCAGGGCTACACTCTTGTTGCACTTGAATTGACGGGGTAAGGTTTCAGAGATATGCTCTATTGTTACTCCAGAACTACTGGTCATGGTGATGGCTTTGTTAGCACAGTCTATCAGTCCTTTATGCCTTGACACCCAGTCCATACCTAGTACTACTTCCAATCCTTTGGTTCCAAGTACAATTAGGTTGGCATAAAAATCTATCCCATGTATCCTGATAGGCACAGGTTTGCAAATTTTTCTAGCTTTAATTGTTGAACCGGGGATTTGAACTATCATGACATGCTTCAGGTTGGTTGGGTGAATCTTACTAGTGCATGCAAATTCTTCGGTGACAAATGAATGCGATGCTCCTGAATCAAACAATACTCTTGCTAAAACTAAGTTGATAGAAAACATACCTAGCACTACATCTGGCGCTTCCTAGGCTTCTTCTGCGTTCATGTGGAAGAGACGGCCGTTGCGGTTGTGAGGGTTCCCTGGGGCAAATTTTCTTCCTGGTTGAACACAATGGTGCTGTTGAGCTAGGGCATTCACATTGGCATTGGCTGCAGTCTTCTTGGGACACTCATTGGAGTAGTGACCCTTCACTCCACACTCGAAACAAGTGATCTGGGACTTTTCCTTGACTGGGACATGCACAACATTGCTGCCAGTTCTGGGTGCAGTGTTGTTGTTGTTGTTGTTGTTGCTGTTGTTCTTGGGATGTGCACTGTTGAAATTGTTGGCATTGCCAGAGTTATGATTGTTTCCTCCGGACTTCACATTGCCTCCACTGCGGTTGGGGTAGCTTGGGCGAGACATTGGGGGTCGGTTGTTCCTTGGTGCATATCCTGGGGAGGGGTTGGGACGGTACTTCTGGTGACTGCTGGATCCAGACTGCTGCATCATACGACGCTTGCGGTTGTCGTTTGCCTGGTTAATCTTCCCTTCCATTTGAATGGCAGAGTCGACTAGCTCTTCGAGATCCTCGAAACAGATGTTGACGAGGACAGTCTGCATCTCATCATGCAGTCCGTTCAGGAACCTCTCTTTCTTCTTGGCCTCCGTGTTGATCTCATCAGATGCATATCTGGCAAGTGACAGGAATTTGTCATGGTACTCTACCACAGTCATTCTTCCTTGCTTCAATTAGTGGAATTCATCTCTCATCCTGTTGACTAGACCTTGCGGCACGTGGGTGTGGCTGAACTTGACTTTGAATGCTTCCCATGTCATAACTTGACCATGGTTGGCGGATATTGTTCCACCAAGATCTTGCATCTCCCGCCAGGTAGTGGGTGGCGAAGAGAACTTTCTCATTCTCATCAACTCTTGCTACCTCTAAGTTGTTTTCCATGGTCTGTAACCAGTCATCAGCATCTATTGGATTTTCTGACGTGCTAAAGATTGGGGGATTGGTATTATGGAAGTTCTTCAGCTTCGACCCTTGATGATCCTGATTTCCATGCCCTTGGTTGTTGAGATCCATCTGGGCGATCTCCTGCAGGGTTGCTAAGTTGGCTTGGCGTTTTGCCCTGCTTGCTTCACGGTCTGCGATGAGATTCTGCAAGATCTGCAGCATTGGGTCTTGCGACGAGCTGCTCCCTCCTTGGTTTCCACGAGTCATCTGAAGATTGAGATGGATATAGGGGTAAGAGGGAAATTCTAAGGTTCATGGTTTTGGGTTTTCAAAGATAAAACTTTGAGTTAGACTCAGGTGTTTCACTAACTTTATTTTCATTCATGCTAACAACACACGATACAAACACACACCACAACAATCAAAGGGAAAATAGATGGTTTGAAGAACCATTCTGTAAGCTACGATACAGTGGGACCAATACATCTCATGCTACGATAGTGCTCTAGTGCATCTACTCATCGTCGATGAAGTCGGAGTCATCATCATCAGTGTAAAAGTCCACGGCATCCTCCTCCAGAAAGTCATCATCGTTGCAGAGGTAAGAATCCATGTCTCCCTGGATGTCTTCACCCTTATATTCTTCTTCCTTTGCTGCAAGCTAAGATACCTGCTCCTTGACGGTCTTCTCGAGGTAGGCCACCTTCTTGCGAGGACGGGCGATGATGCGGTCCTTCTTTGCACGCTGGCAGCGAAGAGACTGGCGATCCTGGAGGAGTAGTGCGAAAGTCTGGGCCTTTTGGTCGGCAATGGCACAGTTCTGGTTGGCTAATTCTCTGGCATTGTCGAGTTCCTTTTGACGGTCATACAATAGGAAGTCAAGGTTCTCCACTTGACGCTTCAGTGCTGGATGACTTGGCATCTCCATTGGCATTCCCATGAAGTCACGTCTTGCATAGTGGGCAAAACGGGTTCCTTGGATCTGGTTGACACTGAGGGCATATAGACGTGCGAGAGCTTCATGCATTGCCCTGGCTAATCCATCTAGCCAGTTATTCTCTCTCAGGGAGAACTGAATTCTCACGAAAGTTGGTGCTTTGATGCTTCCTCTAAGATCTGCGGTGACTAGCCATTGTAGGTCTACTCCTAGGGGTCCTGGAAGTTGAGCTCCAAGAAACTCCGGATGTGGGCGTCCCAGTAACTCCGACAGTGAATCCAGATCCCTCTCGAAGATCAGCTGACCTCCGTTTCCCAACTTGTAGAACTTGCTAAGCTGAGACTCCATCTACAAGAATTTAGGATGAGGAAGTTAGTGAAGTGATCAAGTGTGTCAAATTTTAAGTAGTAATGTAAGAATTTTGGGGAACATGAATTTTTTTAGAAAGAATAAATCCACAAGGATAAGAGAGGAGATAGTTTTTCATAAATACTCACTTTGGTTTTGAAACTAAGTTTTTGTTTAGACGTCCATTCTAACCAGGGTCTCCTATGGTCAGGATGGCTCTGATACCAACTTGTCAACACCCAGATTTTTAATCCTAGATGCCCGTTATGCCATACCTCGCAGTCCCAGGATTACCATTTTTGCGAGACATAACGGATTGGATATCACAGTACATCATCCATTACAAACCATACATAAGGTCTTACACAAATAAGGATCTCACGATCCAGTCTTAATACAACAAACAACGGAAATAAAAGATAAGCGTAGCGGTGGGTCCATCTTCAAGGGCACAAGCAATGCTGACGAAGGCAGATAGTCCTAGTTATCATAGACGTCATGTTGGCCATCATCTTGATAGTCTCCTTCATATTCTAGCCATGAGAATATCTAGGGACAAAAGCCATGAGTACTCTTTAAGTACTCACAAACTACCTCTAACAAATAATATAGTTCTAGGTTAAAGTGCTAAATCTAAGTTTAACTATAAAGTTAAGTTTGAAACCTAAGTTGAGTTCTGAAGCAAAGAAAGATAAAATAAAGTTCTAGAATCACTTAAGGTGGGAAGCTATTGTCATAAACACAACCCTGTTGTGGTCAAGTCAAGATTCATCATTCATTTCATAAGTTATTTGGAAAACATCTGACAATGAAATAGTATGGCCATTCCAACTGTCCACAACCACGGACGTGGCTATTCGAATAGTTTGACACTCTGCAGAGGTGGTACACTTTCACCACAAGATTCGATACATCTGTCAGGCATAACCCTGAATCATCATACTTAGTATGCAGATAATCAAACATAACCTTCCCTTTACACACCCTACTATAAGCACCTCTCCTATGAGCATGGCCTCCCAACCATGACCATCAGTCATCTTGGGCACTGCATAGGTGGACATCACGAGAGGTAACCTTAGCTCAAACCTCTCCCGCGAGGGAGCTGATACTAATGCATATAAATTTCCAGCTAAGCCTTACCCAATTCAGGTAGTGTGGTTATACGGTAAATTTGGAATGATATTGCATCCGAGTCCAACCATCAGTTTTAATAAAGGTTTAAGGCTCATGCCTCAACATTTTCACCATCATAAACCATTTGTGTTTCTCAACACATGTCAAAACATCTCAATAGAATGACTCATCATTCCAAGGTTTTCATAATTCATTTTCATCAAGTGTTCCCATCTAAAGTGACTCAAGTTTTTATCTACTCTAAACTACTAAGTTAAGAGTGTTCACTAAGGTGGAAAAGATGGGTTCAATCTCATGCCATAGAATGACATCTAAAGGGGTTCTAACTAGGTCAAGTTTTATACTTTTTATGCTACCTTTAAATCAAGTAAAGAACTTTGGGTAAAGTAAAGGAAGTAGAGCTTATACATAAGACTTGGGTTATCTAGTAGTCAAAGGAGTGTGCCCAAAGCATGCCCAAAGCATCTTTGCTAAACCATCTAGTTTAATCCTAGCTTGCTAAGCATTATACTTGCAAGGGTTAGCTTGCATTTTTAATGGTGGCTTGCCTTGTGCAGTGCAGTGCTTGATGTTTTCTTCGTCTTCTTCTTTGTAGAACTCCTCCTCCTCGAAAGCTTGGTCGATACTATCGTCTATAAATACATACGGAGTACACAATCACCAAACAATACTTAACTAGTCTAATTAGCATTCTAGGACACACATTTGATGATCTATTATCATCTCAAGCATCACAAGTTTAATTTAATAGTGTCACTCCCTTTAATTTAGAAAAGTAATTTCTACTCATTGAAAAATTAACTAAGATTTAATAGTCACCACTTAAAATATGGGATCATGTGGACATATGTCCTCACCACATATTCTAACATGTGATAATGTGATTTAAGGGTTGGTTCATAATTACTTTGGTTTAAGTTCATTATTTAATAATTTAAAGTGACTAGAAATGCCTATATAGCATTGTTTTGGTACTAGTCCAAAGTCACTGCATGTAAACCTTAATATTATTACATATTCAGATAGGTATGATAAAATGTGAATTTTGAGAGTTGGAATCAACTCAAAATATATGTTAGTTGATTTTATAAATATGTTGCAAGGTGCAAATGTTTCTGTTTTTTTATTTTTATTAGGAGAGATCAATAACTCTAATTGAATTAAACCCAATGGGCTTGGATAGATCCTCTCACAACCTTTCAGGAAAAACTAGTTTCATGCAAATTGGATTTGTCAAACTCCAAGAATTGATTTTTAAACTAGAGGACAGAAACTAGATTAACTCTAAATAGAAAAACTAAATTTGAAACTCTAACTCGTGCGGGAACTAACTAGGCCGGCCCAGCTACGCACAATGAGCACAGCAGGATGCCTGATATGCGGGCTCAACCAGTCAGCGGCACAGAAACACCGAAACGGTATCGGGCATTCTGGGCCACACGATCTAAAGAGGATCTAACGGTGGGAGGTCATCATCGACGATGGATTACTCCGGCGAGAGTCTGACCTAGACACGGAGGCGGGGGTCGGCTGGGGGCATACCAGGGCTCCAGCAAGGTCGGTGAGGCGGGCAAACGGGCTGGTAGACGACAGCGAGGTGAGGCGCGGTTGCGGCGGAGCTTGGGGTGCCCTAAATCGCAGAAGCCCTTCTCCTCCTGCTGCGGTGGCTTCGGCTCCAATTCCGGCGAGACAGAGCTCGAGCGGCTTCAGCGAGAGGTGGGTAAGGTTCAGAGAGAGCTGGGGAGTGAGTGAGTGTGGAGAAAAGAGGCTGGGGTGGCCGCTTTATATAGGGTCGACGAGAGGGCAGAGCGAGCTCCATTGAGGTCATCGGTGACGATGATGCGGGGCTCTCTCGGCATGGGCGAGGGTGGCGATGGATTCTCTGTCCCTCGGCTATCCTCTAGGTCTTAAAGGCGCGACAAGGCGAGGTCTATGTTGGTCGGGAGCGGGCGGTGCACTGAGCGAGGGCGGCGGTGTTCGACGCAGTTCCTCCGGGCTGCTAGTCGCGGGGCGGCGAACGAGGATGTCTGGGTTGTTGCTGGGCCTGCTGCGGGTGCTGCCATGCAAGGCTAGGGCTTGGCGACGCCGGTGCTGCTCTGGCAGGCGCGGCGCTCCGGGGTGATCGGCATGGCGGACAGAGGCATGGGAGCGAGCAAATGCGGCTGGTCCTCCGCTCGATTTTGGTCGGGGGCTGGTCGAGGCGGTGCGGTGTGATGCCGCATGTCTGCCAGCGAGCGACGGAGAGCGCGGGACGGGCTGGCGCGAGCTGTCCATGGTCGACCTGGCGCATGGCGTCGGGCGGCTTGGCACTGGAGCAGACAGGGGAGAGAGGGAGGGAGTTAGGGCCGGGGTTTTAGCTAGGGGACAAGGGGACCAAGTTAGGCCCAAATGGTGACCAATTCCACTGCTCACTATAGTGTTTTGGAATTTGCAAGGTTTGTGTCTACCACCTGTTTGATGAAATAGCCGCAAGAGATCAAAGTTTGAATTTTGGTTTCAAATTTTTTGAGTAATCTCCACTGATGCTAGGTAGTCTCTGGTTGCAAGGGTTTTGAAAGTGGAGCTCAAATTGATGGTTTTTGAAATAGGGGTGATCTAGACATATGCATTGAATTCAATTTTCACATGCCATTTAAAATAAGTATTTGAAGGTTTTTAGCAGATCAAAAAGTGGGCATTGGTACCTCATTATGTGTACTAGCAAGGGGTGTAAAGATCCAGAATTATTTCTGTTGAGAAATGAGTGCTAGGAACACTCAAAGTAGTGTAGTGGATTAAAATGATCAAAATGACCATTCCTCCTTTTCAATTGTTTTTGAATTGATTTTCTTTGGGATTTGCTTGGGAAAGATTTAGATGATGTTTAATTTACCAAAGAAACAATTTACAAGCAATGAATCACAGAACCATGGCAATTCAAATCAATTTCTAAATTAAATGCACATACACATGAATGCTTTCATTTTTAATTTGGGAAAGTTTTTGTTAACCCTAAATTTGGATATTTGGATCTTGATAAGCTTGGATTGAAGTTTTGGGATGCTACAATCCGTGCCACCACATGGACGAAGTGAGAAAGAACCGTCCCCCATTAGGTTCATTGCTACGGAAAACTAGGAGATTAACCGTGTGACACCTCAATTTAAGTGCAATGTGGTGCGTGCGGTCACCTTTGACGCGCTAGTCAGCACTACATCATGGGCCCACCATCGCTGCGTTGCATCAAGTTCTTTGCAAAAGCATTCGAACATGCCATCATCGTCATCCCTGGCATCATGAGAGGGGAGGAAAAATCGTCGGGTTTCGACAGATTAGACTTGACATAAATAATTGGCACCTCCAAGATAGAAGACCCAAGTCGAGTATCTCCTCGGATGAAGAGGATTTCTAAGCCTATGCTTAGATACAAGCATCTGAACATAGCCTTGGGGGCTACTCCCATTGGGAGCGTTGGTCGTGCACCCTATAAAAACAATTCTCCAACAGAGACAATAAAAATACTTGTAGTCAAGAACAAATAAGACCCGAGTCAGTACCTCCTTGGATGAAGATGATCACTGAGCCTATGCTCGGATGCAAGCAGACGAACATAGCCCCGGGGGCTACTGCCGTTGGGAGCACTGGCCACTCATGCGATAGAAAATAATACCTTCAGCAAAGTCAACATAAAAGTAAAGACACGAGAAATATAACTCTGAGCCTACACTCAGATGAACATACCTGAACATAGACTTGGGGATACTCCCAACGGGAGAGCTGGTCGCGCACCTGATGAAAATGACAACATCACTTCAAGAACATGACAACTTCAACAAATGCATCACCCAAACAAGGGAGTTGAGAAAAGCTTCAAGTTCTCAGACCACATTTGTTGTGATAATACCCAAGGTTCTATACTATGGGCCTAGTAACCGCACATGAATGCGCTCTGCTAGAAATTTTCCATATCTACGATATGCTGAAAAATCCAGACGGACACATTGGGTACCCAAACACAAAACTTGAATTCAGATTCGATAAGACCTCCGTGACCCAAACTGAGTTACACTAGTATATACCATGTTTGATTTTGGGGACTTGAGCTTGAGAAGGTTCACGGTGTTTTTTCCCAGGTGCAATTAACTGGTTCATGATCCCTCGGATGCACCAGACTCGTTATACCATTATCCGCATGATATAGTATTATTGAACTTATAGTTCACTCATCCAAAAAATATTCGGGTATACTTTAGAGGTGAATTAAATGAAACTTGGAGGTTAACCCGAGTCTATGACTCCAGTGGATCCTCGGGGGCTACTGATATGGGTATGACCTATCAGGTTTCCATTGTTAGTATACCTAGTATGAACCCAGGACATGATCCATGAGGCTGATACCTTCGATCTAGATTACGGATGTAGTATAGCTTCTTTTTCCCTAGTAGGCCTAGGTTATCGAATCCTCGGGAAGCAGATGCGTAGTGAAGTTACTTTAACGGACCTTCAGGAGTTTTAGAATTCGTTTTGTGTTTTTACCGGGCTAGGAGTTTGCATCTTTTTGTTGTTGGCGATGATGGAGAGAGAGGGCCCAGGGCATTCGGTTTCACCAGTAGTTGTGCAAAACATCTGATGGGAATAAAAGATAAAGATAAATTGTGCATATAATTGTTAGAGAAAGATAAATTATATGTGGGTAGTGCATCCATAATTGCTATTGCCTCCGCAACCCCTTATAGCAATAACCTACTAGTCTCATCCATAGAAGAAAGAGAACTAATGATATGCATAGTGATATCACCGTTAATCCCAAGTAAATCCCTCACATACAGCCGTACTACCCCTTCTGTCACTGGGGTTCCCAACCCGCAGATCAGTCATTACTCATACTCCCTATACCTAGATCAACCCTCGGGGTCTTGGGTACCTGACAAGTCCTTACATTGAGTCAGAGAGGATACAATAATCATCATGTCATACAAACTAATACATGATCCCATCTATGATAAATAACATGCACAAATGCTACATGGCTAGGCCAGAGCCCTTAGCCCAAGGAGAATTACTCACACATAGAGATGAGATCAACAATCACAAACATTGTAATGAAAATCATAAGATTGATAAGAATAGTCTTACAATGTCGCCAATCGAAGAAGAGATCTACTATTACAAGTGGTGGAATATGGCTATGGAGATGGAGAAGGGTTTTGAGATCTGGAGGTGGCTAGTGATCTAGGGCAGAGAGTTTTGGGCGACGGTGCCTGTTTTCTCGTTGCCTGAGGCTTCTTTATATAGGAGTCCCTTCATGAAAGTTGTTCTGTTTGACCTAACGGTGGCGGCGCCAACTATACGACCGGAACTATAAGGCCGGAATTTTGCTCCGGTCATATAGTTGGTCGTTAAAGCGTTTGCCTCCGCTTCATGGCTCTTGGTTTCTTCTGGTTATTGGAAATCTTGTATCTTTGACATTAATGTAGTGATTCCCATCTTCAAACGACATTATCTACACAGGAAAAATATAAAAAGAAAGGATTGCATACCCCTTTGAATAATAGGCATTAGTGGCAGGGTTTAGAGAGATATTTCATGAGAAATATGAATAATATCTATTTTAAATGTGGACGTGGATGGCTATATTTCAGAGCCATCAACCTCCCCAAGCTTAAACTTGATTGTCCCCGAGCAAGAAAACCAAAATCAAAAAGGAACTCGACATTTAAACTGAAATAATGAGATGGTGATCTTACTCATGATTTGTAGTCTCATGTTTCCTCCACTTCATAAATCTGAAAAACTTCAACATAGATAGAGTAATGGAAAGCATATCATACGGGTTTTATGCATCCTTATAGTGCAGCAAAATTATTGTTAACATGGATGATTCAAATGAGAAAACTTTATTCCATGTCATGTAATGAACTCATAGGCTTGCCTTTGAACAATAAAGTTGAGAGTGTGAGAGTTGTCATAAAAAGCATATACACTAGAGTACCTCAATTCTCCCACATCAATAAATCAAGAATTTTCAAGCACTACTTTTCTATTCATCGTCCTTCAAGAATTTCAGTTTTTGAGTAATCGAGAGCATGCCAAAGATTTTTATTAGTTTATCGGGTTGTGATGGACACTCGTGGCATTACTAAGGTTTTTCTTCCTTTTGCATAATGATTACTCATAACAGCTAGAGGAGTGATTCCATCATGATTACAGCTACCCGGGAGTGCCAAGAATCTTACCCACTATAGCATTGTTGCTACATGTGTTTAATCAACTCATAGCCGAAATCTAGGAGTTTCCTCCATGAAGATTGTTCATAGGCCAGCGGAGTTGTTGGCATCCCATGGAGTTTGACACGCATAAAGCTATATCATTCTTATGATTAACAAGTCAAACTTTGGCATGCTCAAAAAAATCGCTAAACATTAATTCAATTGAACAAATATTTTTAAAGAGATATCAAGTCAATCAACATTTTCAGTGGTGTTGAGTGTCTCTAGAAATAAGCCTTCAAGACTAAGCACTACAACACCCAAGCCTTCAATTGTGAGACTTTTTCTTATTACAATTGTTTAGAAATTTTTAGGCAAGACTTGGTTAATTACGAGAGCTGGAAGAAAATGTACCCAACTAAATACCCATGTAAATGAAGATCTTACTATAATACAAAGACTAACTCCACCAATATAATATCTCAACATTACTACTAACTAGCATGGGTTTCTCAAACTTCAAAAGTGGGGAGTCATAAGGCATACCTCTCATGTTTGGTTCCACTTCTCTCTTCCTTTTTTATTTGCTTCTTGGAAACTCAAAGTCGATCACTCTCCTGCAAATACATGAAAACCTCGAGGCAGAAAGAAAAGAAAGAGGGAAAATAAGGAGAAATGAAGAAATATTTTTGTGGTTTTTAAGAGAGGGAGTTTAAAGAATACAAAATTGGCGGCAAAGCTCGGCTAGAAAATCGCAAAAGCAAAATAGAAAGAACTAAGAATAAAATGTTGGGGAAACCAACACGAGTGCTTATAAACTCGAACTAAAAACACAACCTTGAAATAAATAAAAGCAAATGAATGCCAAATAAATATATATGAGGAAACTTCCCCAAGCTTAGGCTTTTGCAAGCCCTTCAAATCATTGTGGTGGCGGGAACAGTCGTTACTCCAGTTCGCGAATTGAGTTGAGAGGTTACTAGTTGTTCCTCGAAGGTTCAAACAGAGGCTATGCATCCTGTCCACAGTCCCTCCAAGTTCTTGGAAGTCTTGGTATGTAGCGAACTAGGTTTGTGGCTGCTCCTATTGATAAGGAACTTCTTGCTCCTCCTGTTGGTCCTCATCCTCCTCCGGAACCTCCTGCTCGAGTTGGGGTTGCTCAACTTGCAAATCATATAGCAAGAGTCCTTCCCCGATAGAGAAAAGACCATTAGGCATAGGAGCGGGGTAGAGACGCCCCGCTCCAGCAATATGCAGGTAATAAACACCACCTCTCCTAGTGAGCATTCCACAAGCTTTTAAAGTAGAGAAACCAACACGTTTCTCACCTAGAATGGGTTACAACTCACCTAGGTCGATGCCTAGGGTAGTGGCAAGCACGGTGATGACGCCTCCACCTATGATTGGTCCTTGGCTTTGGGAGGCTTGGTGCTCCAAGTAGTGCACAAGGATGGCACCCAAGTTGAGTGACAATCCGCAGTTGATGTAATCAGCCTTTGCAAGGACTAAGATGTCCTCATCGTTGAGTCTCGTGAACTCATTACGTGCATGCAATGTGTTAGTAATAACATATAATAAATAGTGAATTGCAGGATGTTGAATATTCTTCCCCTTTTTTACTCTAGTAGTGAAAATCATTCCATTATAATATTGTTCAGTGGAAGGGTCTAAGCCAGTAAAGGATGCGCATAAAGCATTAACATCATTGTTTGGCAAATTAAAACATGCGCACCATTCATCTAATGTTAAAGTGTAGTTGTTGTTCATAAGTCGGAAAGAAATCGTGTCCTCTCCTTGCCATTGTCTAACGGTGCTTTGCAACGAACTTAGGAATTCAATAGTTAAGCGGTGATAGGTAGGCACATCATTGTACACAAAGTTTTGCAGGCCAGCTCTATTGCAAAGTAAATTGAAGTCATCAGAAATACCGAGTTGGTTCAATAAAATGGGGCAAGCCCACTTGGTGGCCTTCACTTCGCGATTCTTGATCTTGTTGAAGCGATCACGTTGGGGCTCATCCCTGAACTGTATCCCCATGCGTTCTTGAGCGACAGCCTGAGAAGCGCTAGCGGTAGCACGAGCACGAGTTTGGCTCCTTGTGTTCATCATCGTAGATCACTTCCCGTGTGTTTTTGTGGTCGGACGCAACTATACGGCCGGAACAATGCATTCCCGCCGTATAGTTGGCCTTCTCTCAAAATTTTAGGGTTTCCCCCTAGCAGCGTAGATATATAGTCGGAACTAAATGACCGGAACGATATGTTTCCAACGTATAGTTGGTCGTCAAACTATCTGTACCGGGAAAAGAAAATATACAAAGGCATCGACATCTATATGACTGGAACTATACAGCCAGAATTTTTATTCCTGCCGTATGGTTGGTCGTTAAACTATCATTACATTGGAAAAGAATTTGTACAGAGGCAACGATATCTATATGACCGGAGCTGTACGGCTGGAATCTTTATTCCCGCTGTATAGTTAGTCGTTAAACTCAAAATACATATGAAATAAAAATTGTCAATGGCAAAGATATCTATACGACCGGAACTATATGGCCAGAATTTTTATTCCCGCCGTATAGTTGGTCATTAAACTCTCTGTATGCATTAAAAAAATTGTTTCTTAAAAAAGTATTTCTTATCCTGTAACTTAGTGATATACCTTGTTTTTGATATAAAAATGATAGTAAAAATTGCTGACCAACAACAGCATGAATAAAGCAGGATTTTTAGTACTACCAAACTTCTTCTCCTCAATTGGAGTTTTCTAGCTCTCTTTATTAAACACAAACTTAAACTAAAACTTAAAAACTTTACTCAAACCTTTATTTCACATGGGTTATCTCCCATGAAGCACTTTTTAATGGTCAATAGCTTGACCTCAATGTTGCTCACTTAGGACAGATGAGTGGAACACCCACTCCAAAGTAGCTGGCCTTCAAAGTGATTGCCTCATTTTCATCATGCTTGGCTTTCTTCTTCCTGCGGAAATGAATAACAAAAAGATCCCGTGAAGGCAATTGAAGCTTCATGTTCCCTTCATGTAGATTAATCAAAGCCTTAATAGTTCTTAAGAAAGGATGACCTAATATAATAGGAGCAGTAGCATCTTCAGGCATGTCAACAATAACAAAATCAATGAGAGCAGGACAGCCTTTAATGTATACTAAAGCATTCTCCTTAATTCTACAACTTGTTTGTAGGTAGAATCTTCTAGATGCAATTTTAACTCGATGATCTCAGAAGAGCCAAGATTTAACTTGTTAAAAAGACTCTTTGGAATTGTTGAGACGCTTGCACCTAGATCACAAAGTGCAGCTATCTCATTGGTTCCAATTTTAATCTTAATAGTAGGCTCAAATATGTCATCAAGCTTCATGGGTAATTTTTCAGCAATCTGCTTATATTCTTCCTCAATTCATGTACCTTAATTGCTACCTGATTAACAAAGTGTTGGTACATACCTTCCTCACTACCTTCACTTACTGAATCTTAACATTGATCCTTTTTACGAGATCTTCAACGGTGTAACTTGGTGAAGGAGCATTACTATAATCAAGTTCTTTAGGCTCATCCCTTTGGATTCTCATCATTTTGAGGTCTTCACTGGGATTGGGCTCATCTTTTCCCGAAAATTTAGCTAGAATGAGAGTTTGATTCTTGGTTATCTTACCTAGCTATGCCTCAATGATCCTCGTTCTTTCTTGGAGGGTCTGCAAATCATTTCTCAAACTAACAGTTTGGTTAGATAATTTACCAAGCATAGCATCATGGTTCTCCATTATTTTAACAAGAATATTGTTTTGTTCATTTTGTGGGTCTATAAAATACTTTAGTGTTTCTTGGAGACTACCATTACTAGTTCCCATATTATTATTAGAGTTGCCTACAGGACTAGAATAATGTTTCTGAAAATTAGGATTATAATTCTTCTTCCAAGCAGGGTTATAATCATTACAAGCTACGAAGTCTCTTTCTTCAATATTTGTTTCAAGGATAGCTCTTACCTGGGTTTCCTTACCTTTTATGGCTAGTATGAGCTCATCCAACTTAGAATTGAGTTCTTCATTTTCTTGTGGTGAGACAGAGTTCACCTTCTTCGTGTTTGTTCTATCCACATGCCATTGGGCATGGTTTTCTTACATATTGTCTAGAAGCTGATTTGCTTCGATAATACGTTTACCCATAAATGTTCCTCCGACTTCAGTATCAAGCATAGACTTAGACACAGGGTTAAGAGAATTATAAAATAGATAGATAATTAACTAGTCTTCCATCCCATGACTAGGAAAGTTTCTCATGCATTCTTTCAACCTCTCTCATGCAAGCGCTAGTAGCTCATGCTCTTCCTGTATAAAACCAGTAATATTAGATATGAGTTGCATAGTCTTTGCAGGTGGGAAACATTTAGTCATAAATAATGAAGTACATCCCACCCATGATGTAATAGTATTTTTAGGCAAAGATAGCAACCATTGTTTTTCTCTTCCTCTAAGAGAGAAAGGAAATAGACGCAATTTGACCGCATCAGGGTCAACGTCTTTTATCCGCATCATATCACATATTTTAGTGAAAGTATTCAAGTGGATACCTGCGTCTTCAATAGTAGAGCCTCCAAATTGATTCTGTTGAACCAAACTTAAATAATGGGGCTTAATTTCATAGTCATCAATAGCAATTGCTGGCTGAGTAATAGGAGTACACAAAGAATCATTGTTGGGAGTAGCAAACTCCCCAAGCTTCTTTTCAACCATATTTCCTATGTTTTTGGTTTTCTTAAACAGAGAATTATAATAGTAAAAGCAAGAATTTAAAGGCTAACAATTTTTTTGGGTCTATCAAATAAAGATTGAAAGCAAACTAACAAAATTAAAAACAAGAATTAAAACTAGCAAGGTTCCTAATAACCTCACCAGGGTAGCTATTGCTTCCCCAACAAGGGCGTCAGAAAAAGGGCTGATATCTTCGATCCAGATTATGATGTAGTATAACTTCTTTTTCCCTAGTAGACCTAGGTTATCGAATCCTCGGGAAGAAGATCCGTAGTGAAGTTACTTTAACGGACCTTCAGGGGTTTTAGAATTCGTTTTGTGTTTTTACCAGGCCAAGAGTTTGCATCTTTTTGTTGTTGGCGATGATGGAGAGAGAGGGCCCAGGGCGTTCGGTTTCACCTGTAGTTGTGCAAAACATCTGATGGGAATAAAAAATAAAGATAAAGTGTGCATATAATTGTTAGAGAAAGATAAATTATATGTGGGCAGTGCATCCATAATTGTTATTGCCTCCACAACCGCTTATAGCAATAACCTACTAGTCTCATCCATAGAAGAAAGAGAACTAATGATATGCATAGTGACGTCACTATTAATCCCAAGTAAATCCCTCACATATAGTCGTACTACCCCTTCTATCACTGGGGTTCCCAACCTACAGATCAGTCATTACTCATACTCCCTATACCTGGATCAACCCTCAGGGTCTTGGGTACCTGAAAAGTCCTTAGATTGAGGCAAGAGAGGATACAATAATCATCATGTCATACAAACTAATACATGATCCCATCTATGATAAATAACATGCACAAACAATACATGGGTAGGCCGAAGCCCTTAGCCCAACGATAATTACTCACACATAGAGATGAGATCAACAATAACAAACATTGTAATGAAAATCATAAGATTGATAGCAATAGTCTTACAATGTCGCCAATCGAATAAGAGATCTACTATTACAAGTGGTGGAATATGGCTATGGAGATGGAGAAGAGTTTTGAGATCTGGAGGCAGCTGGTGATCTAGGGCAGATACTTTTGGGCAAGGCTGACCTGTTTTACCATCGCAAGAGGCTTCTTTATATAGGGGTCCCTTCACGAAACTCGTTCTGTTTGACCTAATGGTGGTGGCGCCAACTATACGATTGGAACTATACAGCCGAAACTTTGCTCCGGTCGTATAGTTGGTCGTTGAAGCGGCTGCCTCCGCTTCACGGCTCCTAGTTTCTTCTGGTTGTTGGAAATCTCGTATCTTTGACTTTAATGTAGTGATTCCCATCTTTAAACATAATTATCTGCGCAGGAAAAATATAAAAAGAAAGGATTGCATACCCCTTTGAATATTAGGCATTAGTGGCAAGGTTTAGAGAGATATTTCATCAGAAATATGAATAATATCTAGTTTAAATGTGGATGGCTATATTTCAGAGCCTTCAGAGTCCCATAAGGAGCCGAAGGTTCTAGAAGCACCCAAAACCTAGGAACTAGATGTGACGATCAAGGCAAAGCCCAAGATGTAGGTGATGTAGTCATAGAGTTATCTTTTATTCTATAACCGACCCAAACTAGATTTCTGAGACCCGGCCTCTCATATAAAGGTTGGGAGGAGCCAACAAGGAAGGCACCATGAATCTATTCATAACAACCCGTTCTAAGCTAGATCACATCTAGCAACCCATCGAATTTGTACTCTCCATCAATAAAGATCAGCCAAGCAGGAGTATAGTTTCCTCTACGAGGGCCTGAACCTTGGTAAATCTCACCTCCCTTGTTTGTCTAATAAACCGATGAAATCACCTACGCACCTCTTTTACCTGAAACCCAAGTCCATAACAATGGACATTGCCGAGGTTACCCCTCGTCAATACTCATGAATCTTCTACCAAGCAAGACTATGCATCATATTAACTTAAAAAGCTCAAATCCATGGATTTCTCATGCATAAGGTATGACTCCAAGAGCATATATTTTCTCATAATACAAAGCACTAACTTGAAAATAAATTGGATGAGTGGAGGAGTTAAATACCCTAGCATTAGAGGTTAGAAATAAATAGAGATCAGGTGTGTGCATTGCATTCATGCATAGAAAATCTGAATAATTTTCGCACTTTTGATTGAAACTTTTCAAAGTGATTAAAGTTTCTCTTAACTTGATGGAACTGAAGTTGGTAATAATGTTTAGTGTGATAAGTTTCAATAGGGCCTTTTCTAAAATCTTATTTTGGTTAAGGGTGATTTGATCTATGGGTAGATAAAATGGAATAAAACTAAACCCACAACGCATTACTTAATGATTACGACCAAATCTTCTAGAGATCATATCTACTGGAAATATACCCTAGAGACAAATAATAATATGGATTATTATCATATTTCACAAAGGTTATAATTAGGTTTTATATCATGCTATAACTATAGTGAAAGGAAACGTCAATACACATGTGACAACCATGAGTTCCCGGTGAATCTCTAGTCACTTGTTCATTGGTCAATATATGATCAAGGTTTCCTGATCATGTGACATTTATGCCAATTGAAAATGGAGTCACCTTATTGAGAGAATGAGATGATGAACATACCCAATCTAAGCATCATAACATGATCATGTCACAAATTTCAAGTTATGATGATTAGGAAACATAGTGTCTTGTTCCTTAGACCGCGAGACCATATCAATAACTATCACCCGAGATTGCCTTGATAGCATCAAATGTCACTCGGTGAAATGGTGATCATAAAGGTGTGTTTAGGTATTCATAGGGGCATGTAGAGGTCTATGTGTCAAGAGCAGAATTTTTCCATCCGCATGACGGAGAGAAATCCAAGGGCCCACTCGGAGAAGTTATATCCAACAGCTGCACAGGTCACGGGGATATCACTTCTCAGAACGAGTTAAGTAGCATTTGTAGGTAAAGATATTGAACTTGACATGGTGATGCCATTGATCAGATCTTGGACAATGCGAGTATCGAAGATACAAAATGAATAACATATTGCATTCATGGTTCAATGACAAAGATTCCGTGGAATGCACAGGGGTCATCATGGGCATCCATGTCCTGCTGATGACCATTGGTACGAGAGGGATATCGACCATGTTTGGAGTGTTCCTAAACTATGGGTTATCACACTTAAGGGCTTGATGATGCTTAGAGGTCATTCTAGTATTATCGTAATCATTGAAGAATAGAAAGAGAGAAAACTGGAAGGGTTCCGGGAAAGTCCGGAGGTTTTTCGAAGTGGGATGGAAGGAGCATCATAGCCATAGGGATTGAATAATATGTAAGTAAATGTTAAATATTAATTTAATCATTTATTTATATTTAATTAATAAAATAAAAGGAATTAAAATGGTCAAATTTACTATTGCGCCAAAATCCCTTGGGAAAAAGGCCCATGAGAGAAAATACCAAAAGTGAGAAAGGGAGGAGGGTCCGCATGGGCCCCATGCACCCGTCGGTGGGGCCCATGAGGGCCTTGGACGGCCAGCCACCCCCTCCCCCTCTCCTCTCCCTTGTTTAGTCCCACATGACTTAGCTAATAAGCTATGGGGTCCCTTTTCCCCTATATATTGAGAGGTATTTTGAGAAAATAAATACACCAATAATCAATAAAAGGTTTCCTCTCTTCTGGGGAGACCTCTAGTTCATCATATATCTCTCTCCCATGACCGAAGTACCAAGCCTGGACTATGGGATCAGG
The DNA here is from genome assembly GCA_910589775.1 of Avena eriantha. Classification (NCBI taxonomy): domain Eukaryota; kingdom Viridiplantae; phylum Streptophyta; class Magnoliopsida; order Poales; family Poaceae; genus Avena; species Avena eriantha. The sequence continues at coordinate 231,120,116 of OU342744.1, read as the reverse complement.
AGACTTATTCACCGTGGAGTGTCGTCGTGCTGTAGGATTCAGATCCAGAAGGTCTACTTCCACAACTGCTGCTGGATCAGAGGAGCGAGAGGCATCGTCAGGCACTAGACGCGTGTAACTCCCCACGAGGTGTTGTACTTGTGGCACTAGGAGTTTTTGGAGCCGTAGGAGCCATTGTACTTCAACACGACCCCGAGGTCGGTGTCGGTACGACTACATCAACCACGTTCTCCTGAATATTGACAATGCTTTTCGGTCTTCAAGGGTTAGTTTCAAAAATCTCCTCCCATTACTGCATTACTAATAGATAGGTCCTAGCACTAGGGTTCTTGGTGTAGGAAAAATATATTGTTTTCTTGCGCAAACCCCTACAATATCAAGGTATTCTTTACAACAAATTCCTGGATACCAAATCAAGTATATAACTAAAGTAAAAGGAATCGAATGACTAAATCTTGATATATATACTTTTCCTAATAATTCCTACCATGAGCATCATGGTAGTTCCTAAACACTAACTCCTTATCAAAAATAGAATAGGAACAAAGTCTAGACAAGACCCTTCACCATATATCTTTCTTACCATATTAATCATTGTCATCTCCACTGAACCATGTTCTTTTATTAGTGAATCATCTGTGTCTGATGACTAACTCTTGATTTACTATAGTATTGCTTCCAAAGTCTTGAAGGAATTAATAAGAAGAGATAAGTTAGTTATGCTAGTTTGAGTGATCGTATTCAGGATGAGATTTTTGGGAGAGAATCAAATCAACATGGTAGTTGGAGGAGTTAACTCACTCCTGAATGGAATAGAAGAGTTATCTTGAATAAATATATGTGTCGGTAACAAGAGGATCATAATGATGATTTTTTATGATATAGTTACCAAGTAATAATCTTATTAGGTTAAGTAGACATAGTCATTAAGTAGTATCTCTTAGTCAAATGGAACTTAAAAGAAAATAGTTATAATATAAGTTCAGTATTGGATTGATAAAAGCCCTTGATTGGTCAGCTGGAAACCCAAGCCACAAATGATCAAAGGATTATAATGACCATGCTTGAGTCACTAGGAGAGAATGATAATAGGATACAAAAGTGACATTCGTGGAGACAGCATGATTAAACCATAGTATAGATATGCTATCTTAGGCTAGCCATGACAAGTCACGTTAGTGTAAGATGAAGTAAGAGTATGAGTTACTAGAGGTAGCTAAAGTTAGGATAGTATGACTAAGCTCGTACTAGAGCAACATTGGATTATAAGAGTAGTACAATTCCTCTTAGAGACTAGTAAACATGTGAGGTGTAATATGGATTGCAATATACAATTACTGGAGGAATATTGATTATGAGTAATAAAGGAGAATGTGAGTGGAGTTAAGAGTAACTAATTAATGGATTGGAAGTTATCTTTAGTAGTTAAAGCTAAGTAAGTGAACCTATGAGAAGACTATGAAGGCTTTAATGACAAGCTTCTGAGATTCATAAGTGAGATTACAAAGAAGTTCATTAAGGAAGAGGTATTTTAGAGATGAGAGTTATCTCTATAAGGATAATATGAAGAGATTTAGTGTCAAGCTCATTGGATTAACAAATGGATTTGGGAATAGAAATTGTTGTTGAGAACATAATTATGAGGGGAGCTCATCATGTTAAGTCATGATATTTATAATGAAATAATAGTATGCTTATTAGAGGTATATCTTAACTTATGAAGCATCAAAGTGAGGATCCTATCACAGCCTTAATCAAAATAGTATGATTCAGTTCATTCCAATCCAAGAAAATTTAATCCTTTATCAATAATCGAACACACCCAAAAAGGTAGTGAACAGCTAGAATAGGATCTTAGTCTTGTCTACTTTAATTATCAAGTGATGGTTCATGATTGACATTTTAGTAAAGATACCTATTATGCCTTGTCCACTTTTATACCCATTTTATCAACATTTACAAAACCATACCCTATTTCTAGATAACCACTAGAGTATTCCAAAGTATAATTTTAAACCCTAACACCAAGTGGGTTTTTAATAGATGGATCATAACATTAAACACCACAATCTTGAAAATCACCATGATTATTATATGATTCCATATATAAAAGTATTTTATGGCTATCATTAATCATTTTAACACTTTAAAATTCCATTAATCCAAATAGAAAAGAAAATCAGAATTTGATGAAGCTATAAGTAATACACAAAACCCTAAATCCCAATTCCTATTTATTCTTATTTAAGTAAAACCACCTAAATAATTATGATTTATGAAAATACCAAAAATAAATATGGAAATTCACTGGTTATAATGATCCTTGCAATATTCAATTTCAAAAAGTAATAGCGTTGCTAAGTTTCATTTTTACCAAATAGACAGGATAGTTCATGTAAAGACCCAAACCTAGCTTGGTTTGAATCCCTGTGATTATAGTGCTAGTCCCTGGATCGAATAGCTAGCACCCACAGTTTAAGATGTAATATCAAGATACAAAGGACATATTACATCGCATGATCCAGAACATGGATACTTTATTACATACTCATAGCCATAGGCTATCTTATTACAAAGCAGCAGAATACAAATAAAGCATGGAGTCCTTCATCTTCATGTGCCACATGCAAACATGTTGGGTGTAGACTCATAACCTCTATCATCAATCCACACTCATCAATAGAATAACCCGCAACATGATAGGTTGCAGCCACAAAGGGTCAATACTTTGAATGTATTGGCAAGTGTCACAAGTTGGTGAATATAAGTTAGACTATCACTACATGCATATTTGGCTAAGTAGAGCTTAGGCTTATTTGCAGAAAGCAATATGGTTTTATCCTATGTTTGTAAAAATAGTTTTGATCTTTCAACAACTTTTTGAACTCCTTGGCAAACTCCAAGTTCTTCTAATTCCTTATTGACACCATCAAGTTTTACTTTGAGAAATTGGAATGTCGAGATCTTCCATAGCTTCAGGCCTTAGTTGCTCAGAGTTGTCCATAACCGGGGACACGGCTAAGTACTTAGAATTTAATCTTCTGCAGAAGTTGTACACTTTACCCACAAGACACAATCTCCTCTTGACGCCACCAGTGGCCGCTGGATTAGTACTCACCAAGATGGAGTACCGGCAGATCGAGAATGTGACAAAGTCTTTCCATAGAAGTCCTCCCAATACATAATGCCAGCACATCTACTAGGCACCAATGCAAGGATAAACCTCCAATGCATAATTCTAGTTAACCTGAAGAGGTACCAATGCATGGGTCTCCCACTATGTAATTGACTAGGCCAGAGCCCATTTGGCATGTGGCTGTACACGAAAGCCACTGTACGAGAAACATGTTCAATCTCTAAGTTCCTGGGTGGTGTTCTCCTAGTGCACACACGAAAGAGATAGCCATAGACATGGTTCTCTTTGTTGCCACCTTATTCTCAACTGAGTATCCACTTTCCACCCAGGTGATTCATTGAGTACTTGTTTTATTATATAAAACATATATTTTTACAACTCCTCATATAATCACAATATGGTATATTCCACCCTGAATCTATAGCAGGGCTAAGCATACTAGAACTACAGTGTTTTCACTAAAGAAGATATAAAGGATATCATAAATAGGACATAGCATAACATAGTATCATAGTAGTCCTGTCATGCATACTACAAAAATCCACTAAGTGTAATGAAAATAGTAGGACATGGATGATAGTGTCACTTGCCTTAGTCGTTGGTGGTGTTGGTACACTCTTTGCAGTAACACACTTGGCAATCCACACAATCTACCAAACAAAACAACCAAGACAAAACATGCACAAGATCAACACTAATGGCAATACAAAAATCATGCAAAATATGCAAGCATGCAAGATGGCAATTTTTATTGTACAAATTGTTATAACAAGGTTTTTAACACTACTAAGTGTTCTCTGAACAATTTACAATTGCAAGATTACAAATGCAACCATTTGTGCAATTGTAACAATTAGCAATAACTTCTAGCATTTGGAAAGGCTAGACTCACTAAATAATTTACATGCTATTAGGTAAAGTCAACCAAATTTATATTTTGGTCTCACTACAGAGAGGGTTCAATTTGCAATCCATAGCAAAAAGATTCACCCAAAAATAATTTACAAGAAAATTTTTTTATGGGTTAAATACTCCTAAAAAGGTTCTGCCTAAAACTTCAAATTTTCAGAAGCAAAAGGGTAAAATAATGCCTCAGCAGTGAAGCTCTCATTTTTCTGAATCCATAGACACCAAATTTGTATTTTTCTGATTTGTGGATCAAAAGTTATTGAATTTCTAAGTTTAATGCTAAATCTGTCTATTTTTCTATTTAAACAAAATAGCCTGGCGACGTGGCGCTTTCCTATTGGCTGGTACCGGTTCGGTCGGATCGATCGCTGTGGGCCGTCAGATCTTAAGTGACTACGGGCGGATCTGATTAGCCCGTACCCTTTCGCTTAGTGATCTAATCTTATCCGCTAAAATCTGATCGAACGACTCCTAATCACTTGGCTGGGGACCGGTGGCGCTAGCGACGGCGCGTGGCGGCGGCACGTCAGGTGAGTGACGTTCCGGTGATTCTAGAGGGGTAGGGGAAACAGTGGTCTTACCGAGGGTTTGCGGTGGTCTCGGCGATCTGGTTGGTGGTCACGATGGAGAGAGGGGAGCTCTGCTTCGCTCGGTATTCCTCGCCGGAGTGGCGTCGACGGCGGACGTCACAGCCACGAGACGGTGGCGTCGATCTGGTACTCGAGCAGACACGTAAAAGGGTGAGGGGAATGCGCCTGGTTCTGCACTGTCTAGCAGTGGCCAAAAAGAAGCGTCGGGGACTAAGCCCTTACCGGAAAAACCGTCGGACGGTGGCGGTAGAGGGAGTTCGCCGGACTTGGTCCGTGTCGTCGACCTGGAGTAAGAGGGAGCGCGTGGCTTGGTTAATAAGTGCGTTAGGACATGGCGAAACAGATGGGACAGATGGGGGTGCTGGGCGGCCTAGGTTCACAGGAATTGTCGCCGGGATACCGTCAGTGAGCGGCGGTCCAAGCTCGAAATTTGGGGAGCCTGGGGGCTCTCTGGGGGTGGCGACTGGGGGAAATGATGAGGAGGGGTAAGGGAATTAAGTAGAGGTAATCACCGGGGGAATTACTACGAGAAACGGCCGGAGTCGAATCGATTCGAAACGGCAGAGAAGGGGGGGGCGGTTCGTCGCCGGAGGTTGAAGACGACGGGGTGGTGGTGACATGGGCGTGGGGTCGGGGTGTAAGTGGAAAGGGTAAGCAGGGGGTCAGTGAGAAAATAAAGCAGCGGGGAGAAGGGGTGATGTGTGGGCTTAGTGGGCTGGGGGTTTGGGCCGAGCTGCTGCTGCTGTTTTTTTTATTCCTTCGGTTTTTCTTTTTCTTAATTGCCTTTCTTAATTTTATTCTCAAAATAATTCATATCTTTTTATCCATGGCTCCAAATTGGATGAAACCAATTTCTATTGCTTTATTGTTTTGCCCTTTATCTTTTTATCTCTCATAGGAGTTCTTTTGTTTAATATAAATATGGAGTATATCCATAATATTGTGTTGTTCTTAGTCTTAACAAATAATTAGAGTTTTAGGGTTTGAGATATTTTTCACTTCTCTTAGGGTTTTAAAATGCAACCAAGTCAAGATGCTCATGCATGCTTCATGATTTGGGATTTTAAAACATGCACACCACTTCACAAACAAAATCATTTTGTTTGGCTTGGGTTTTTTTTTGTTTTTGAGGCATTATATTTAAATGTTCCAAAAGTTTTTGTTACTTATGAATTCCGAAGAACTTGGTTCTTCATTTTGTTTAAATTTTTTTTACATTTCAAAATTTGGAAAATTTTGGGATGTGACAGTTCATGAAGTTTATAAGTGTTCATATGTGAACTCCTCATCTTTCCTATAGAATTTAGTAGCCTCAACTATTTTAATTATTTTAGGATCAACACTAAATACATAATCCTTATGAAATGGGTATACCCTATAGGTACTCGAGCTTGGTATATATGGCCTGAATACAGTGGAAGCCCACGGTGTTGCCAAGGCCCAAGAGAGGACTCGAGTGGCCTACGGACTCTCGATTGCTTGAAGAGTAAGAAGAAGCTAAAGATAGAAATTTCAAAGGGGAAAACCCTAACCTGTAACCGACTCGACCTGCTACACAAGACCTAGCCTATCTATATAAAGGCTAGGAGGGGGTGGCGAGAAGGACACACGCAACCCTAGTTTCCACAACCCTCGCCAGATTGCATCTGCGCACCATTGTAATCTTTGATTCCTTTGATAATTCCACGAGCAGACAAGCAGGAGTAGGGACCTCTACGAGGCCTAAACCTGGGTAAATAGTCGAGTCACCTGTGTGCTTGTTTGCTAGCCGATAGATGTCTCCAGCGCTCCCTCCTTCTCCAAAACCCAAGTCCATAACAATGGGCATTGATGAGTTAAACCCTCGTCAATTGGCGCCGTCTATGGGAACTGGGAGTGCTGATGTTGCGGCTTCTTTGACCCCATAAACCGTGATCTACAACTCCGCAACAGCGGAGCTTCGCCAGCTCTTCGGCGCGTTCGACTTCACCGTCCAGACGCCGGCCACTCGCCCGGCCTTCGAGTCCATGGGCGATGGAATCAGCCTGGCGATCGGAAGCTTCTACTTCCAAGCTGGTCAGATGGGCACGTTTTGCATGCCTGACCAGCCGACAGTGCCGGCGATTGCCCCAGCATCATGGTTCCCTCCATCGATCGGCACCCTCAGTGAACTCAACACCCCGATAACAGTCGAGAATACGGTCAGCGACAGCAGTCGCGAATCCGATCTGAGCGATCTGGCAATCGAAGATGAAGCCTACGGCTCCGGATCTGAGAGTTGCAGGAGCAGCAGCTTCCCCAATCACTTCATGTCCGCCGTCATCAACACAAGCGACACCTCCGCCAATCGCAACAACACGGGCAACCGTGGCAATGAAACCGACCCGCCGAACGGTGGCAACGGCGACAACAGTGGCAATGGCGGCAACCGCACTCCCTTTAACAACAGAGGGACAATCGAACCTCCAACCATAACCAACGAGCAAACCGGCGAACGCGTCGTGGTCAGGCTCAATGAGCTTGAATGGGCTCGCTGCCGCGAGGCCCTACGAGGGAACCCTTTAGCCCCTGGATCCTCGCAAGAACTTCTGATGGGCTACCATTGGCTCCTGAAGGAGGAATTTAAGCGCCAAGCACAAACAATCGTGCAACTCGAGGCGTGCAAAAAGGCGGCAGACGAGTCGAGCCTTCAACGCGCTGGGCTCTCCTCCCACGAAGGATCCTCCTCGAAGGAAACGAGTACCTCACAAACAAGATGCGGTCTCGGATGGCCCACCTCACCGAGCAAGAACGCATAGAAGCTGCAAAAGTCCTCGACTTTAGCTCTATGACAGTCGATACACGGGGCAACGTGGTCCCCAAGACGCCGCAGGCCATGGTGACAGCAGCCACCATGTACCTCCTCAACAACCAGCCGCCAGCTGGAGATCCCCAGGCTGCCATGCACCGATCTACGATCGCGGGTTTGGGAATAATCGAGGCTACCCTCGACAAGGAGGCAACACCAGAGCCAAAAAAGGACAAAGCGCTAGCAAAGCACTACTCCTCGCCCTCATCCAGCGACGAAAGTCACGACCTGTCTCGACGCCGCCGCTCACGGCGACACGACCGCGACTATGATGCGCGCGACGACCTAACGCAGCGCAAAATTGACAAATCAAGGGCGTGACGTGCCTGGTCGACTGACTCGGAAGAGGAAGATGTGGAGATCTGCGGCGCTAGATGCTTCAGCAGATCCATCAGGCAAAAGAGAATGCCTAAGGGGTTTAAACTCCCGTCGGAGAACCCAAAGTTTGACGGCCTACAGGACCCGAAGATCTAGCTAGAGGACCACATCTCCTCCGTTAGGCTCCATGGCGGCAGTTGAAGCACGACCATGCAATTCTTACAGCTACAGGTGTAAGGCGCCGCCCGAGCATGGCTCAACAACCTCCCACGCGGATCCATTCGCAGTTGGGATGAGCTGGTTTACAGCTTCGTGCGCAACTTCAAGGGCATGTACAAGCGCCCTGCATCAATCGAAGAGCTGAGATGCTGCCAGCAAAGATCGGGTGAATCGCTACGCTCCTACATCCAAAGGTGGTCCATCATCAAGAGCTCTGCAGAGAACATTTCGGAGGATCGCGCGATTGACGCAATTCAATGGCGGCGTCCGCCGCCTAGAACTCGGGGAGGAGCTGGGCCACTCAAAGCCCAAGACCATCGATCACGTGATGGAAATCACGAATCGGTGGGCCGATGGAGAATATTCGATGAAGAATCACGTTCACTCCGATGAGGAGGCGAAACTCGAGCACAGATGCGATCGCCGAGGCAAACGCCGCATGCACATCTATGATGACCACGACGACATCAACATGTTCGCAGCTGGCTACGCCGACATACGCGACGATAACCACAACAACAGATACCATAGCGGTGGATACCGTGACTCCGGGAAAACCACGCAAGTGTGGCAACGCCGCAATCATGATGAGGCACCTGCGACATCCATCGAGGACAAACTGTCCGGGCCATGTACGGTGCACTTCTACATCGACAAGCATGATGGAAAGAAGAAGTCCAGCCACCTCCTCAAGGACTGCCGCGAGTTCCTCAAACTGCACGAGGGATTGGTTCAGATGAATCGCAACGCAGTCGAAAGAGGCTACAGAGACGCTCCAGGCGCTGTGGCACATGGCGCTCCGCCACCACCACCTGGGCCACCCCCGAATGCAGCTGCGTCGGACCAGCACCACGGAGGTGAACCGTACCCATGGGCCATGGGCACCATGATGATCCAAAAGGGACGCCCCTCGAATCGGGTGCAGAAGGCCATCACTCGCCAAGTCAACCTGGCCACACACTCGCCACCATCTACTACTGAGTACCTCAGCGGAAGCGAGTCCTGCATCACCTTCGACAAACGCGACCATCCGCCTCAAGTACCCCGTCCAGGCCATTGCCCCCTCGTACTCGAGGCTCAAATCGGAGGCTTCGACATGAGCCGTGTCTTCATGGATGGCGGAAGCGGCATCAACCTTATATTCGCAAGTACCTTGCGAGCAATGAGGATCCCCCTAACTTTCCTAGAGGCCTCAGACACAACATTCCACGGCATCGTCCCAGGAAAAGGTGTATATCCCCTGGGCAAAATCAACCTCGACGTCATCTTCGACACGCCGAAGAACTTCCGGCGCGAACGCATCGACTTTGAGGTCGTCGACTAGCCCTCACAATACCACTGCATCCTCGGACGTGTCGTGTTCGCTAGGTTCATAGCAGTACCACGCTACGCCTACCTACAGATGAAAATGTCAGGTCCCAATGGCGTCATCACGATCAACGTGAGATTTGAGAGATCCGACAGTTGCGACAGGGAGTTCAATAGAATTTCCCAGTCCTTCGGCATGCAGGAAGAACTCGCGAGACTAAAGGAGTCGACAGACAACAGTCTGCCTCCCCTGAGACAACCAAGTTCGCCTGATCTATCCTTCGACTCATCGGTGTACACAAAGAAAGTGCAGGTCCACCCATCGGATTCCGCCAAGACGGTCCTCATTGCCAACAACTTGAGTCCCGCATAGGAACTCGCGCTCCTCGAATTCCTCCATGAGCACTGGGAAATTTTCGCCTGGTGTCCAGCGGACATGCCAGGAGTTCCCAAGGAATTCGCCGAGCACGCACTCAACGTCAACCCAGACGCAAGGCCAGTCAAGCAAACAATCTGGTGATTATCTGAGCCAAGAGCAATGGCAGTCGGAATGGAGATCAACAGACTCCTCGATGCCAAATTCATACGCGAGATTAAGGAAAGTACTTGGCTCGCCAACACAGTGCTAGTACCAAAAAAGGACAAGGATATCTTGTGGATGTGCGTGGACTTCACCTCTTTAAATAAGCACTGTCCAAAGGATCACTTCCCGCTACCGCGAATCGACCAGATCATCGACTCCACCGCGGGATGCGAACGCCTCTGCTTCCTCGACGCCTACTCAGGCTATAATCAGATTCGAATGAAGGAGGAAGATCAAGAAAAAACAGCGTTTACAATGCCCTTTGGTGTGTTTGCTACAACACAATGCCCTTCGGGCTAAAAACGCAGGAGCCACCTATCAGCGGTGCATGCAGGCTTGTCTCAAAGAGCAACTTGGTCGCAACATTCAAGTCTATGTCGACGACATAGTAATCAAGACCAAGGAGGAAGCCTCCCTAATCGACGATTTGCACGAAACCTTCGCCAACCTCGACCGCTACTGGATCAAGCTCAATCTAGACAAATGTGCCTTCGACGTACCATCTGGGCAACTACTCGGGTATCTCATCTCCGTGAGGGGAATCGAGGCAAACCCGAAGAAAATAAAAGCCATACTAGCCATGGAGAAGCCGAAAAACATAAGGGGCGTCCAGCAGCCAGCTGGGCGAATCGCGGCGCTTAGTCGATTCATCAGTCGGATGGGAGAAAAGGCACTACCCTTCTACCAACTCCTCCGCAAAGCTGAAAAGTTCGAGTGGACCAATGAAGCGCAAGAAGCATTCGAAGACCTCAAGCGCCTGTTATCCACCTCGCCAGTATTGGTGACCCCACGAGAAAGGGAACCACTATTGCTGTATATCTCCGCCACCAACCAAGTGGTCAGCACAGTACTTGTGGTCGAACGAGCCAAGGAAAACAAGGTCCACGGGGTACAGCGCCCAGTTTACTACCTCAACGAGGTCCTCACGCCAACAAAACAGCGGTACCCACGCTACCAGAAGCTGGTGTACGGCATCTTCATGACCGCCCGGCGACTGCACCACTACTTCCTGGAACACCCAATCGTGGTGGTCAATGACGCCCCGCTGGGGCATATCCTCAATAACCCCGACGGCACGGGACGAGTCACGCTTTTGGGAATAGAATTGTCTCCACGAGACATTACATACGAAAATCACGACGCAATCAAGTCGCAAGTTCTTCCTGACTTCCTCGTGCACTGGATGGAGAACCAGCTCCCTGACAAACCAGATATGTCCTACCTCTAGACAATGCACTTCGATGGATCCAAGCGGAAGGACGGAGCAGGTGCAGGTGTCATACTGACATCACCTCAAGAGGACAAGCTGAAGTACATCCTGCGAATGCAGTTCACCGCCTCCAACAACGAAGCTGAATACGAGCCCTGCTGCACGGGATGAGGATGGCAAAAGCCTGCGGCGCCAAGAGGCTCATTATATACGGCGACTCCAAGTTGGTCGTCAACCAAACAATGCATGAGTGCGACACACTGAACGACAACATGATCGCCTACCGCGACCTCTACGACACACTCGAAGGAGACTTTGATGGCTGCGAGCTGCGGCACGTAGGTCGCTAAAGCAACGAAGAGGCGGACGCACTTGCCAACATAGGGTCTACCTGCGCCCCCATACCACCTGGGGTATTTATCGAGCGCATCTGCGAAAGCTCCATCAAGCCAAAGGCCGCAGAGAAGAAAACAAGCACAGCAACGGACTCGGGGGCTACACCGCCCAATGAGCCAATGGCACTCGATGACTTGGAGCTGGAAACAGGACTCGAGGGACCAATGAGCGTCATGATGATTGAGCAATCCTGGACGCAACCATACATCACGTACCTCCTCAGCAAAAGGCTACCGGACGATCTGACTGATGCACGGCACATCGCACGGCGATTGAAGGCATTCGCTGTTATCAACAGCAAACTGTATAAACGCAGCATCACAGGAGTACTCCAATGATGTGTCTCCACGGTCGATGGAAGAGTTGTTCTCCTCGACATCCATGAGGGGACCTGCGGGCACCACGCCGGCAGTCGCGCCCTCGTCGCCAAAGCTCTACGAGCTGGATTCTACTGGCCTACGGTCATGCGCGATGCCAAGGACATCGTCCAAAAATGCAACGCTTGCCAACGATTCGCGGACAAGCCACACGCACCTGGCGCAGAGCTACGGCCAATTCCATTGGCCTGGCCCTTCACGCAATGGGGACTCGACATGGTTGGCAAACTCCCAAGGTCCTCACAAGGAGGCTACGTCTACCTCTTGGTCGTAGTCAACAAATTCACCAAGTGGATTGAGGCAATGCCAGTGACCAACCAATCAGGGCACAGCGTAGTCAAGTTCTTCGAGTCCATCGTCTACCGCTTCGGAGTACCGCACAGCATCATCACCGAAAATGGGACGAACTTCACATCCAAGGAGTTCCAAGAATTCTGCGTAAATCTAGGGATCAACATCAGCTACGCCTCGGTAGCGCATCCACAGACCAACGGTCAGGTGGAAAAAGCAAACGGGCTTGTCTGTGGCGGCATCAAGAAGTGACTCCTCCGGCCACTCGAACAAGCCACGGGCTGCTGGCCAGACGAACTATAATCAGTACTCTAGAGCCTACGCACAACTCCAAACACTGCTACGGGCTACACACCGTTCTTTATGGTGCACGGGGCCGAGGCAGTGCTACCCGCCGAGGTATGGTACAAGGCGCCGCACGTGGTCGCTTACAGCGAACAAGAGTCATCCCTCGCACTCGAAGATTCCATCGACCTCCTTGACGAGGCAAGGGAAATCACCGTGGAAAGATCAACGATCTACCAGCAGAACCTGCGCAACTATCATAGTAGGAGGCTACGCCCCAGATCCTTCGTCGAAGGCGACCTGGTCCTGCGACTGAAGCAGCAGGGGCATCTTAAGCTCGAGTCCCCCTGGGAAGGACCATACGTGATTACAGAAGTAATCCTAGGTGGCGCCAATCGCCTTCAAGATTTAGAGACAGGAGTCACATACTCCAACCCCTGGAACGTCGCACAACTGCGACGCTTCTACCCATAGTCGCTTTTATTTTACATAACAAATAAGGAACTCAGCCAAGGCTACTTAGCCACACATTGTACTCCGTACTATCCTTCGAATAAATAAAGCTAAGTGCCCCAAAACTCTATGTTCTCCTTTATTTCTCCACAATTTATCTACTCAAGGGTTGCGCCACCCTACATACATCTGTTCTACGAAGCAAAATGCGATATCCTGAGTAGCTGGCACATCAATCGAAACCCTTGACGCAACATCGACCCAGCTGCAATGCACCTGACTGGTTGACAAGGGACTGAGATAAGAGCATGGCCAGGCTAACAAAAAGGAATCGCATAGTGCAACGCACTTACAAGCTCTTTATACATAATCGATAACCAGTTATATACCGTATATACGAACTTTACAACATTGGTACACTTATGTGCAGGATACAAAATTAAGCTACTACTGCAACAAAAGAACGTTGGTTTGCTCCTCGAAGAAATCAATGATCTCCTCTGCTGGGCGGTCCACTGCCTGGTAGTGCGGCACCATATTCAGAGCTGAGCCTACTAGTAGCACAGGTGGCCCAGCCGCAACATCTATGTCAGGCCTATGCAGTCGCACCAGCGATAAAGCAGCCTTGGCACCAGCCACCAATTGTTGCCTTACGCACTCGCGAACCGCAGTCAAGTCTTGGAACTTGGCAAGAAGGGCCAGCAGGCTTGAGGGAGCAACATCCAGCGGAAACATCGTTCGATAAATGTTCTTCAAACATGACTACGACTTCTTCAGAAAAAGCAGCACTCGTGACGCACGATCCTGCAGGGTTGCCAGCACAATCGCACGATCATGATCCACCCAGAAGTACCCACTCTCCTAAAGTTGCTCTTGGGTCAGATCATGCATACGAATGGCAATCCTATCCTTCTCATCTTGCGGATTGCGCCTGCTGACAACTATTCAAAGCAACGACGGAAGCATAAGGACAGCACATCACTGCGAGTGACTACAAAGGGAAAGATAAGAGTAAGCAAACTAACACTTTTGGTCGCCAAGCTGCGTCATATCTCCCAGCAGATACTGCTCTCGAGCGGCAGTTTTCTCCGCCTTTGACTTCCATACATCCGTGTTACCGCGGAGCACGGGAAATTCACACTCCAGCTGCTTCACGCGGTCGCGCAATCGCGAAAGCAGCGACATCTCATCTACCCTAGAGCGCGGCGGTGCCATAGTATCATCAAGGGGCGGCGAGTCCTGAGGTTCCCTCAAAGGATCACTTGATGTACCCTACCACAAGCCAAGATAGAAGCAAATAAGACGATCAAATCGACACAATGAAAAAAGATTCAAGTGCATTCAAGACTAGCAAAAGTATCAACAGATACACTCGCCAACAGGCGTGTTCTTGACAAAGGACATAAACTAATTAACTATTACAAAGCTACTGAGGAGCGATTGGCTTCTTCGACTTCGACGGCTTCGGGGGCTTCATCGAGTCCGTGGCAGTATCAGATGCCACTGACTTTCCGCCAGCCCCTGATGTCATAGACTTTGTTGCCTTTTGGGCTCGCTACAGCTCCTCAGAGTACTTCGCAACCATGTTAATCAGTTGCAACCCATATTTGCCACAGGCAGTCGCGAAGGGAGCAAAGACTACATGCTGGTCGTCCGTGCTAACGGGCATCGCCTTCAAGACCGCTCCAGGATCAACCTCGACTCCGTGGGCCTGCACCATGGCAAGTGACATGGACGCGCCAGCCGCACGGAGGGAGTTCTTGAAACTTGAAGGAACACCCCCGGCGAGAGACTCCACCAGCTCGTCCATGTTCTCGATTAGCTCAGCCTTGGGCATCAACTCCTCTCGGAGGCGACTAAGCATGCTCTTGGCCTTGGAAAGCGTATCCTGAACGGCGGCGCTGCGGTCCTCGACTGCTGAAAGCGCACCCGCCAAAGCATCGTCGTGGCGGAGGGCCTGAGGGTCAAAGATCAAACCGCTAGCATATGTACATAAACCCACACATGGACACAAACATCAGCACCAACGGCAAAAATCAAACAGAGAAAGATAATGATACACAAACATAGTACCGGAGAGGGCTTTGGCAATCGAGAAAAGCTATTCTTCGAACAACTTCTCCCTAGCCACGATGGAGGCCCGCAGATCCTCTTCACGCCTCTGCGCCTCATCACGCGCCGCGATTGCCTCATCACGACCCTTCACATCCGCGGCGAGTGTCTTCTCCATGGTGGCGGCGTCGCGCAAAAGGGCATTATACTCAGCTACAAAGACAAAAAGGGACGGACTATCAGTCGACTACACAAAAACGGCGCAGAAAAGAGAGAAGTGAAGAACACTTACTTTCAACCACGCGATGACGCGTCTCCAGCATTGCATGCTGGCGGCCCATCGCAAGCACTTGCTCTGCCAAGTGAGCGGCTTCCTTCACAAGGAGCTATCGCATAACAAAGGATCAACAGAAGCCGTTGACTGCAACATCAAAAGAAGAAATCCTACACTTACATGATCCTCCAATGACTCCGAATTCGTTTGGTGTGCAGTCATCCGAGCAACCATTCGATGCTCCCCTTCATGAGGAGAGCACTGGAGGAGTTGTGCCCAGAGTGGGCCGCCAATGGAGGGGAAGGAGCATGCTCGACCTCTTTCTTGGCCCTTGAGGTCGCGACTCCTGATTCTTTCAAAAATTGGACGTCGCCAGAAGATGACGACGCCTCTTGAATGCAAGACAAAATCAACATCAAGAAAAAGCAAATCCAGAGACGAACCAAAAAGGGCAAATCAGAGAAGAGCAAACAAACTAGAAAACTTACCAATCAAACTTGTCAAAGTCAAAAGTGGGCTCCCCCGACTCTGACAAGGACTCCTTTGGCAGTCGCATCTTCTTGCGAGAAGAAGGCGCCACGACACTCACGGGAATGGCAGGGATCATCGACTCTGCACCAACGCCTGCACCTTCCAGAGTCGAAAGAGACGACGCATCGGAATCCTCGCTGCGTGAATGCTTGCGCGTATCCAGACTACCGGACCCGGGGGCTTCCTCCTCCACATCAGATGGGACGGTCGACTCTAACTTGTCCTCTTCCAAGGCTTCGCGGGGGATAATCCCCTCAGGAAGAGGGGGCATACAGGGTGACACCGCCCAATCCTGCATACAGACAACAAAATTAGCAAAAAGATAAGAAACAGCAGAGAAGCAATCGGCAAATTAAGCTATTGCGTAGCACAACTATACCTCAGGAGGAAGGTTAGCTATATCAAACAGAGGAACAACTGGCTCATAGGGAGCACATCCTTGACGGTGTACTTGGTGACCAGTCGAACCCTTTTGTCCACCTCACTCGCGGACATGCCATCAGCAGACACGCGAGTGACATCGTCAGCACCAGTCCATTGAAACATGGGGTGGACTCTGGCCTACAGGGGCTAGACGCTACGGCGCAGCCATGTGCGAATGAGGGCGCAGCCTCCCTCCTCTTTTTCTATGCGACTCTTGAGGTCGCAGACGCGCTCGTATAGCACATCTGTCTCCGCGGACTCGCCAGACATGACTACATTCTTCCAGGAGCGCCTCCTCTTGCACGGCATCGCGGGATCGAAAGGTGCGAGTCCGAAGTGCTCCCCGTCAGCCTTCTCATCGTGGATGTAGAACCACTTGTCCCTCCACCCTTGGACGGACGCTGTGAGCTTGATGTCGAAATAGGTGGCGGATGGGTCGACGTGGATTCCACAGCCACCTACATCGTAGACTAAGGTGCCAGATGCAGATTGGTGTTTCAACTTGAAGAGGCACTTGAAGAGGCTGAAGTGCAACTCGATTCTGAGCAAGCACTCGCAGAGGGTGATGAAGCAAGAGATGTGGAGGATAGAGTTCGGGGACAGCTGATGGAGCTGAAGCCCGTAAAAACAAAGGAGGCCCCTGAAGAAAGGACGTAGGGCAACGAGAGGCTGCGAATGATGAACGCCAAGAACATCACTCGAAAACCAGCGGGAGGAGAAGGGATTATCTCACCGCCGGGGACGCACGCATCGGCGACTACGGCGGACAGCACTCTGTCTTGGCGAGGATGACGAAGATCAGAGGACTTGATGATGGAAGGACGCCACGCGCCATTCGTGACGCGGGTGCCCATGCCCTTCTTCTTCCCACCGGCGGCGGTGCTGGTGCCCGCAGTGGCGAAGCCGCCCTTCTTCTTCGCCGCAGTAGCGGTAGCCGCGAAATCGGCCGCAGCACCTTCTTTCTTCTTCCCCATTGCGCGACGGCGATGCGACAGAGGAAGTAGCTGGGAAACATGTGGAGCTGGTCCAGTGCCACGGAAGAAAAGAGCACAGAGAAAGAAGAGGAGCAGCGGCAATGGCGATGGAGGCAAAGGATGAATGAGAGCAGATGAGAAATTACCGTCGCAGCGTCACTACTTAACCCCTGGAAGATGCAATCCAACGGCTCAGAAAAACCCTACTAGACGCGTGGCAATCATCGTACTAGACACGTGGAGGAGCGGAAACACGAACCGTCCCCCCAATGTTTCCATTACGCGCGGAAATCGAGGAGGCGCGGTTAAAATAAAGATTACGCACGCCCAGTCAAATCAAAGTCAGCGAGTGGGACCCACTGCTCGTCACGTCCCGTCAAACTCACTCACGCGGGCAACTGAGGTCATGAAATCGTCAGCACTGACATCATCAAAGCTACGCAGCAGAAGACTTTGCCTACTTTAGTCCTTGCTCGAGTCTTCGACTCCACCAAGCACTCAGGGGCTACTCCCATAGGGAGCGCTGGTCGCGCACCCTACAATTTTTCTTCTTCTTTTGCAGGAACATGGACAATCAAGGAAAACCCAACTACTCGAAACACGGTTCGACTATGGACATGGGTTACTCCCATCGGGAGCGCCGAAAACAAATTCGACTGAAACAAGCAAACAAAAGACGACACCAGTCGCGAAAGTTCTTTAGTCCCTGCCTGAGTCTTTGACTCAATCAGGCACTCGGAGGCTACTCCCATTGGGAGCACTGGTCGCGCACCCTATGATTATTTGTACAAAGTACTGTGTGTTGATAACATCCACACTCGAAGTTTATGGTGACACCGCCTCATAATTTTCTCTACAAAGAGACTGCGTCTCCTGGGTCACCCGAATCATCTCCGCGATGATAAAATTTGGATGCCACGCTTGCAGCGTGAAGGTAAGAACTGAATAAGGCCAGGCAACGCATTAAAGCTGCGCACTACCAGAAATATATCCGTGCCTGCAGGTACGATGAACATGCCTTGACGGACGCGTCGAGTGCTCACACCCATATAACTGGAATTCGACTCCTGTACGACCTCCGCGGCTTGAGTCGAATTACACCAGCACTTTTCCGGATTCGAGTCCGGGGACTCGAGTTCGAGTAGATTGCGTTGTTTTACCCTAAGGAAGTTAACTGATACCGATACATCGGTTAAATCAGGCACGCACATCAACATTCCCTATAACACAAACAAAGCAATCGAAAAAATACTCATTCATGCACTCGAAAGACTTCAAAAAGTCCCCAGTCGAATCTGCGATTCCACTGGACACTCGGGGGCTACTGACATGGGTATACCCTATAGGTACTCGAGCTTGGTATATACGGCCTGAATACAGTGGAAGCCCACGGTGTCGCCAAGGCCCAAGAGAGGACTCGAGTGGCCTATGGACTCTCGATTGCTTGAAGAACAAGAAGAAGCTAAAGATAGAAAGTTTAAAGGGGAAAACCCTAACCTGTAACCGACTCGACCTGCTACCCGAGACCTAGCCTATCTATATAAAGGTTAGGAGGGGGCGGCGAGAAGGACACACGCAACCCTAGTTTCCACAACCCTCGCCAGATTGCATCTACGCACCATTGTAATCTTCGATTCCTTCGATAATTCCATGAGCAGACAAGCAGAAGTAGGGACCTCTACGAGGCATGAACCTGGGTAAATCTTCAAGTCCCATGTGTGCTTGTTTGCTAGCCGATAGATGTCTCCAGCGCTCCCTCCTTCTCCAAAACCCAAGTCCATAACAATGGGCATTGATGAGTTAAACCCTCGTCACCTTATCTTTAATGTAAATTGCAGGTGCATAAGATTTACTAGCAATAGGAAATAATTCTCCAAGTGAGGTACTCATGCTAACATCAAAATTATCCAGATCATCTAAATCAATATTCATAAATGCTTTAGTAAAATAAATGTCTTATTTAGAAGGTGTTGATTTAGAACTAGTAGCAATAGTAGTTTCATCATTTCATCAAACAGATCGTCTTCATCACAATCAGATTGTTCTTCATTATTAGACCAAGACATGGATATATTAGGTGTACCATGTCTATCCATATCATCATCCAATAATTCATTTTTAGTATTCATAGACATCCTAGATAATGGTGAACTTGGTAGAACAATAGTTTTATTTTTACTAATAGGAGTAGCAACATCATTAGGTGAAAACCGTTGCCTTGTAGGCACGTACGTACCTTTTCTAGTAGTGGAAGGCAACATAATCCTCTTAGAAATATCCTTATCCTTTACCATGATGAGAAATAAATAAGTTCAACAAGTAAATGATAACAAGTGGTCTTACCAATGAAGCTAGGCTCCCCGGCTACTACGCAAGAAAATATCTTGATACCCACAAGTATAGGGGATCGTTGAAATTTTTGATGGGAAGTATCATCCAAATTTATAGTTCGACATAAGGGGAGCAAAGGAATATCAATGAGACTTTAGAAATTTAGATGTAACTCTCAACCACACATGTGTATCGATATTCTCAAGAAACAAATGGTGATTACAACAGTTGAAATAAAACAGTGGAGCAAAATAGTAAACAGTCAGATTTCCAGTTTTCGTCGGAAGTGGTGAACTTGTAACTTTCAGTGGCTAAAACTGTAGGCATGAGATGATAGAGGGGTGTTGCATGAATAAGATTGATCATATAATATAAATACAAGTAACATGGTGTTCATCTATATTCTCGTTGTGTGTAGGTGTGTGTTCCAAATATAGTTATGTTTTCTAACTAAGAGAATTTGCACAACATCTATCATCCTACCTGCCCATTTCACTGAGCCCAACTTGGAACTAGATGTAATTAAGGTATACCCTTTCGAATAGACCGGAACAATGCATTAAGACTTCATGAATACACAATATCCTCTAACTATCACATATTTCCCTTGTTTTTCCTAACTATCACTTAGCGTTCAAGAGTTCAACATAATAACAAGTAATACACTTTGCATATAAATACCAAACTCATATATATGATGGAGAAATAAAAGTCCAATACTGAAATCATGTCACTCGAGCCCTAGTAACAAGCATTAAACATAGAAATAGTGCATGAACACTCATACAAGAACATCCTCAAGATATAAACCCCTTAAATATCGACATATATGCATGATTACATGATAAATCCCATCCAATCCCCATACACCTCACAAGACTATAGAGAACTACTCACTCATGGAGATGGAGAGTGAGCACATGGTTGATGGAGATGATGTTGGTGACACTACTACAAAACTAGGTATTCTAGCATATGCCCGGAGTAGGTTTTAGCATAATCCAAAAAAATCCTACTCTAAAGATATGCCGTAGATAGTTATTTAGAAAAACAGCCTCTAAAGCATAGTTCTGGCATCAGACTAAAATTATAACCAACCGCGATATACTACTCCCTCCGATCAATATTATTGTTCTCAACTTTATCTAGATTTGGATGCATCTAGTCAACCGGAGGGAGTAGAAGAAAGGGCTCTATTTTCTAACCTTCTCGAATAAACCTGTACAATAGTCGAGTTGTTTAAATAACCTACCCCACACGAGCCCACCCGGCATCACACTATGGTCATGCCTCATCAATATCCTACCCCATTGCTAAAAAAATAAAACAAATCAATATCCTACCTTATACACGCCTCAGCCACCCATTCTCTGCTCTCTCTATCTCCTGATCCCCTTCACCCTCGTATGTCAACTCCGACCAGCTCCAGCCAACTCCCACGTTTCCAAGCACTTCCTTGGTTCCACCTTCCCTTCCTCTCCCGATTCCATTTCATGCCATCACCGATGGGGCCCTCTCCCGATAAGTTTGTCTAACCCTAGCAGTCTCTAGCTTCGACATAGTGGCGGTGGAACCATGAATGCCGGCACGGCCTCGCGCACCTCCGAGTCGTCCTCCTCGAGCACCGGTTCAAGGCCTCAACCACA
Organism: Avena eriantha; assembly: GCA_910589775.1. NCBI lineage: Eukaryota > Viridiplantae > Streptophyta > Magnoliopsida > Poales > Poaceae > Avena > Avena eriantha. Next base: position 231,098,983 of record OU342744.1, on the reverse strand, counting down.
CAAGCTGGTGAGGTGAAAGAAGCCCACTCGGCGGTCGAGGAGGAAAGGGGAGCAGAATGAGGGCATCTCCGATGCCATGAAGGTCATTCTCAAGGTAAGACATGCACATTCTTCTGAAGGGAGGCTTGCTCTCTGACACAGGCGGCCTGGATTCGACGCTGTGACATTTGAGGATCGGAAGATGGTGAGATCCGCGAGGACGCTGCTGCCTGTGCCTATGACCTCCTCGTCGCCTTCTTCTAGGCCAAGATGGTCAAGGTGAGCTCCATCGATCCACTGGAATGGGACATACAACATAAGCACACCCTTCTACTGAATTAATGTGTTAGAAATAATGGGCTAAATAAAATAAGCCCATATAGATTTCAGATTTTCCCTAAATCTCAAAGCCCATGTTTGTGGCAGCTCACATGTGTTTGGGTCCATGTTTGGGGCAGCTCACATGGAAGTGAAGTGGGAGCTAAAGTTTAGTCCCACATGGAAAGTTGCTGGAGATTTACACCACCTTATAAGGTGGAGTGGTTCATCACTTAGTAAAGTGAGTGAGAAGAGGAGAGCTACAAGTGCGCTCCTCCTCCAACGACGCCGTGGCTCGCACGCACGCACCGCACCGCACCGCATGCCCGTCTCATCATGACGCGCGCGCGCGCGCCGCGGGTTGCGGGAATCTCGCCGAGCCGAGCTTTCTTTTTGCTGCTTAGGAAAACCTATGAGGTTTTGACAGACGTGTCAACAGTCAGCCTATTCGCGTCGCTCCCGGATCGTGGGATATTATAACCAAACCGAGCGTGCGCTACGTGGACTCGGCCCACGTTCGCTTTCGTTAGGGTTTCCTGAGCCGCTCTATATAAAGTGTTGCGCGGCTATCACCACAGACAACGACCGAACCAATCTAGGGTTTGCCAACCTCTCTACTTGCGTCGCCACCTTAGTCTACTCCATCCCGCTTGCCGACGTGCACCGGCGCACGGGAGAGCAGGTCTCCGAAACCACTCGCCTTTGCGATCCTGTACGGGAGAGGGCGAATAAGGTTTTTGGGAAGCGCTCCGCGCGACTGCTCGAGTTCTGCATCATGGCTCATCTTCCATCCAAGTCAGGTGGTGCTGCCTATCGTCGTCTTCGCTGCCATCTGCTTCGATCAATCTTCCCCAAGGTTACTGCTGCGACTACTGCAATCGAACGGTACGCGTGACATGCTACTGTCTGGTTATTCATCATGTTCTGCGAGTACATGTTTAGCTGCTTCCTGTTTCCGTTCATCTTGTTGTTTAGTACATCTAGTATGTTCGAGTTACATGTGCTAGTAGCTGCTATTGTCATGTTTAATATTCTGGAATTAATCACGGAAATTGTGCCTAATTATCCAACAATCCAAAAACCTTATTATAGGAAATTTTCCAAGATAAACATGGGACACTTGGCCGATGCGATGAAGTCGGAAAAGTTTACCGGTGTTCATTTTAAGAGGTGGCAGTATAAGACCACTATGTGGCTGCAAAATCTGAAAGTATTCGAGGCTAGTGAGGGTTTACCTGAAAGAACTATATCTGAATAAGATCAGAACAAGTTCAAGGAAACCAATCTTGCCTTTGTGGGATGTGTTTTGAGTGTTCTTGACAACAAGTTGTTTGATGTGTACATGCACTTCAAAGATGGCAAAGAGCTCTAGGAGGCACTGAACGCTAAGTTTGGTGTAACAGATACTGGCAGTAAACTATACATCATGGAGAACTTTCACGATTACAGGATGGTTAACAACCATTCTGTAGTCGAACAAGCTTATGAGATACATGTTTTGCCAAGGAGCTTGAAATCCTTAAGTGTAACTTACCCGACAAGTTTGTGGCTGAGTGCATCATTGCAAAGTTGCCTTCTTCATGGAGGAACTTTGCCACAACTCTCAAGCATAAGGGCCAAGAGATATCGGTTGAAAACTTGATAGCGTCTCTTGATGTTGAGGAGAAGGCTCGGTCCAAGGACACTGCTGAGAAAGGAGGCGAGGGTCAGTCCAGCGCCAATATCGTGCAGAAGAAGACCTTCGGCAAGAACAAAGGGAACTATAAGCCCTCCGTCAACAAGCCTGAAAAGACTACAACCTTCAAGAAGAAGAAGAAGCCGAACAAGGTCGAGCTAGGTTGCTTTACCTGTGGAGAGCTCTGGCACTTTTCCAAGGACTGCCCAGAACGCGCAGATCGTAAAGGAAAAAAGGGGAAGACTATCAACATCGTGACTACTAGCAATGTTGATGGGTATGGTAATCTATTTACTGTTCTTTCAGTTTTTCAATCACCATGTTGGTGGATTGATACGGGTGCTAATATTCATGTGTGTGCTGACATCTCTATGTTCATTTCTTATCAGGTCGCTCGGGGTTCATCCATCCTAATGGGGAATGGGTCCCATGCTTCTGTTCGTGGTGTTGGCACGGTGGATCTGAAGTTCACTTCGGGAAAGATCGTGCAGCTGAAGAACGTGCAGCATGTCCCTTCCATGAACAAGAATCTCGTTAGCGGCTCCCTTCTATGCAGAGATGGGTTTAAGGTTGTTTTTGAGTCTAATAAAGTCATTGTGACGAGACATGGACAATTTATTGGTAAAGGATATGAGTGCCGAGGGTTGTTCCGCTTTTCACTTTCATATTTTTGTGATAAGTCCGTAAACCATATTTGTGGCGGTGTTAATGATGATACCAGTGTTTGGAATTCTCGTTTATGTCACATTAATTTTGGTTTGATGTCCAAGTTGTCCAATATGAGTTTAATTCCGAATTTCACTGTTGCCAAAGGTTCCAAGTGCCATAGTTGTGTGCAATCAAAGCAACCTCGAAAGCCTCACAAGGTAGCCGAGGAGAGAAACTTGGCACCTCTGGAGCTCATACATTCTGATCTTTGTGAGATGAATGGTGTGTTGACAAAAGGTGAAAAGAGATATTTCATGACTTTGCATAGCTTATGATAGTTTTCAATTCGTGGTTATATGATTGGTCTTGTTGTTAGTATTGGTAGCACTTTGGGATCATTGAGTTAATTCAGTTGGTTTTGGCAAGCAGTAGCAACACCCTTTTTGAGAGTTGAAAATAAAAAGATGGAAGTACTCTAGAGGAAAATAATTTCATGATCTTTCTTTCTTGATTTGCTCATAAGTCTAGTTTTCTCTAGTTAAGATCTTTTCTGCTTCCAAGGAAGATTGCATGTTTGTCTTTACCATTTGTATGTTTGTTAGTTTCCTTCAACTCTTATACTTGCTACCCAGCCTTGCTAGCCAAAAACCTATACTGAGAGGAAATTCTTCTCGTGCATCCGCCTTCTTTAAACCAAAACCTTCGCCATTTGTGTCCACCATACCTACCTAGTAGCATTATTGCTATTCCAAGTAAATTCTTGTTTTATCTACCTCCCAAATTAAACTTGTTATGTGAAATTTAGTGATTAAAGCTCTCACGAACTTGATGGCACACTTTACTTTCTTGCATTTAATAAACTTGAACCATTGGGTCCTTCTTTGTTGCGTATATGCTTGCGCTTTATGAGTCGAAGTTAGCCGAACCATGTATCATGGGGACCGGTTTCAACACTTCATTGTTACGTGTACCTAGTTGATATCATGTTCTTTTGCTTATGGATCCCGGCGGTGTGAAATAAAAGTGGAACTTGTAAGATCATGGAGTTTATATGTGTGTTACAGAAACGCCTGGGCCGCTAGCCTACGCCATGCCTAATCATGGTGGAAACTTGCAGCATAACTATAGAGAGCATTCTATGAAGCATCCTCAATAAAAACCTATGCAAATAGCAGATAAAAAGATCAGTGTGATGCTCACTGTCTGCTTGCCTTGTCATTTTGATTATGGGATAGCTCATGTGTCATGTGCAAGGGGTACCCCGTTGGCGGTTATCAATGATACGCATGTATTTACAATGACAAGAGCTTGCTCGTGACTGAAGTTGAGTAGCATGAGGATCGGTACTCATAAGTAAGGGGCTTGAGATTTCAACTTATAACTTGTCAAGCATATCCTCTTAGTTTTGTCACTTTAACCTTAATCACCTACAGATGCCTATGATAGGGGCAATGAGAGCTGAAAGCTAGTAAGTATCATAATTTTTGGGAACTCTTTATGAGACTTGTAATCCCTGCTTCCCTCTTTGAAGGGCCCTTTCTTTTACTTTGTAGTTGAGTCAGTAAACCTATTCCCTTCTATCTCGGCAAGTATTTTGAGTTGATGTGTTTCATTCATTCATACGATGATTTATGCATTCATGTTTCTTATGTTCCTTGTTTTGCACATTTCTCTTATCTTGATGTTTACTACCTTGAAAGCTTTCGTTGAAAACCAGCTATTTGTGAACTCCAGCAAATTATCAACTATTCTTCGACCAAGAGCTAAGTTTGCCATTACCAATTATGATTCGCTTTATGTATCTTTATTGTGTTTCCTTTACTCATTGCAAGTTGAGTTGTATAATAGTGAGTTGTCTTCTATTATGATCTATGTATTTGATGAATGTGATGCTTCTTGTCCGTATTCTTTTATCGACTCTTCACTCCATAAACTTGAGGTCATGTTTAGTGAGCTCAGTTTCGCTTGGGGACAAGAGAAGTCTAAGCTTGGGGGGAGTTGATACGTCCATTTTGCATCACTATTCTACGTCTTAATTCACTATTATTCATTGATATATTTCGTATTGAGAGGTGATACTTATGTTATTTCATCTGTTTTTGCATGCTTGATGACTTTTGGAGCATGGACCGCTGCAGTCAGGATTCTGATGGAAAAGGTGCTGTTTGGAGGCAAAATTCGCGAAGATCAGAAAATCCGGGAAAATATACGGAAAATTCTATTTTTCCAGAAGACTCAAGATGCCAGAAGATGGAGTGGAGGTGGGCCACAGGGGGCCCACACCACCCCATGGCGCGGGCAGGCCTAGGCCGCGCTAGGGAGTGGTGTGGCCACCCTGGCCCACTCCAGCCTCTCCCCTCTGGCGTATATCTTACTCCCGAAACCCTAAGACTCAGGGAGCGACCGCAGAAATATTCCGCCGCCTCTGCGGGGCGGAAAACACCGAGAGAGAAAGATCTCTCCGGCAGACTGATTTCTGTCGGGGGAATTCCTTCCCGGAGAGGGGAGATCGTTGCCATCAACACCACCATCAAGCTGGACTTCATCGGGATCATCATCATCATCACCACCATCATCACCATCAGCACCCTCATCACCATCTCCATATTGCTGTAACAATTGCGTTGAATCTTGCTATAGTTCATAGGGGAAACTTTCCCGGTGTTGATTACTCTTTGTAGTTGATGCTATTGAGTGAACCATTGAATTATTGTTTATTTTCAGATTGTTATACATCATTATTCCATCTCTGATCATGATCCATATGATGTCTTGTGAGTAGTTCGTTTTGTTCTTGAGGACATGGGAGAAGTCTTGTTGTTAGTAGTGGAGTTGCGTTGAGAAAGATTCAATAGATTGTTATTTAAGTTGTGGTGTACTTCTTCTAGTGGTGTCATGTGATCGTCGACTACATGACACTTCACCTATATGGGCCTAGGGGAATGCATTGTGTATTTGGCTATTAATCGTAGGGGCTGCCGGAGTGACAGAAACCTGAACCCCCGTTAGGAAACCATTGCACAAGGGACGTAAGGGTCTTAGAGTGTAAAGCTGTGGTTAGGTTTCTATCTTAATTACTTTCTTGTACTTATGGATGTTTGCAGGGGGGTTTAATCACAAGTATTTATTAAGTCTTGGATGGGACGGTACATTAGCACAGGTTCACCCACACAACACGTAGCAAGCTAGAGAAGATTAATCGACTATATGAAGCGAAAGCACTTGACAGTCTTCCCATGTGTCGTCGAGAACGTTTGGCCATCTATAGAAATACAATCGGAAATTGTCCTTTGCTACATAAAGGATTGGGCCACTTGCTGCATTTATTCCTACTGTCTTTTATTTACTCGTACTTTGTTTACTTGCTTTATCGAAAACCCACAAAAATCCATTTGCTAAGTATTTGCAGAGAATTCCTGATCCATACCACTAGCCAGCACCTTCTGCTCCTCGTTGGTTCGACACTCTTACTTATCGAAAATACTACGATACACCGCCTATACTTGTGGGTCATCACTTACTTGCGCACTTGGGGGTGTTTGGCTAAGGTCAACATACCGATTCCTAAGAAACGCAAACTTGGACCTAAGACAGTGGATTGTATCTTTCTAGGATATGCTCCGCGGAGTATAGGCTATAGATTTCTAGTGGTTAAGTCTGAGGTTCCAGATATGCATGTTGATATTATAATGGAATCTCGTGATGCAACATTCTTTGAGAATATATTTCCTATGAAAGATATGCATAGCACTACTAGAATTTCTTCTAAAATACTTCCTAAAACTAGTGCATCTAGTGAGAATTTTGAGCAACCACGCGAGGAAGAAGTCCTAGAGAAGGATGATAATGAAGCTCCTACACGGAGTAAGATACAGAGGGTTGCAAAATCCTTTGGAGATGATTTCATTGTGTACCTTGGGGATGATACTCCCACTTCCATTGCAGAGGCATATGCATCTCCTGATGCAGATGATTGGAAAGAAGTTGTTCATAACGAGATGGACTCGATTCTTTCTAATGGAACTTGGGAACTATCAGAACGACCCCATGGTTGTAAGCCTGTGGGTTGCAAGTGGGTGTTCAAGAAGAAGCTAAGGCCTGATGGTACTATTGAAAAGTACAAGGCTCGGCTTGTAGCAAAAGGCTACACCCAGAGAGAAGGTGAAGATTACTTTGACACCTATTCACCTGTTGCTAGACTGACCACCATTCGAGTACTACTATCCCTTGCTGGCTCTTATGGTCTTATCGTTCATCAAATGGATGTTAAGACAGCTTTCCTCAATGGAGAGTTGGAAGAGGAGATTTATATGGATCAGCCTGATGGGTTTGTGGTAAAAGGTGAAGAGAGAAAGGTGTGCAAGTTGTTAAAATCTTTATATGGCCTGAAGCAAGCACCTAAGCAATGGCATGAGAAGTTTGACAGAACATTAACTTCTGTTGGCTTTGTCGTTAATGAGGCTGACAAGTGCGTCTACTATCGCCATGGTGGGGGCAAAGGTGTTATATTATGTTTGTATGTGGATGATATCCTTATCTATGGTACAAACATGAATGTGATAAATTAAGTTAAGTCCTTTGTGTCAAAGAGCTTTGATATGAAAGATCTGGGAGAAGCTGATGTTATTCTGAATATCAAGCTGATTAAGCACGAGAGTGGGATTACTTTGACGCAATCACACTATGTTGAGAAGATCTTGAGCCGTTTCGGTTTTGTTGATGGCAAGTCTTCCCCAACACCTTATGATCCCAGTGTGACATTACGAAAAAACAAGAAAGAGCCGAAAGAACAATTGAGATACTCTCAAATCGTTGGCTCACTCATGTACTTAGCTAGCATAACGAGACCCGACATCTCTTTTGCTGTGAGTAAGTTGAGTAGGTTCATGTCTAACCCGGGTACTGAACATTGGTGTGCACTTGAAAGGGTCATGCACTATCTATGTGGTACAATGAGTTATGGGATACACTATTCGAGGCATCCAGCGGTGATCGAAGGATATAGTGATGCGAACTGGATCTCGGATGTAGATGAACTCTACGCCACTAGCGGGTATGTATTTACCTTTGGAGGTGGCGTGGTATCATGGAGATCTTGCAAACAAACCATATTAACAAGGTCGACTATGGAAGCAGAACTTGCTGCTTTAGACACAGCCACTGTAGAGTCAGAATGGATGCGTGAACTCTTGATGGACTTGCTAGTGATTGAGAAACCTATATCGGCCATCATCTTGAATTGTGACAATCAAACTGTTATTGTCAAAGTGAACAATTCTAAGGATAACGCGAAGTCATCAAGACACGTCAAGAGATGTTTGAAGTCTGTTAGGAAATTGAGAAACTCCGGAGTAATTACTGTTACATATATTCAAACTGACAAAAGCCTGGCAGATCCCTTTACAAAGGGACTATCACGAAATGTGATAGAAAGTGCATCGAGAGAGATGGGTTTGAGACCCATAGATGTTACACAGTAGTGGTAACCCAACCTTTTTGATCGGAGATCCCGTGAATTAGGACCTGGGAAGAACAAGCTAGTGGTGTGACGGAGGAGAGTATTAGACAACCCTCTCTATGTGAAGATGTACAACTCTCAAAAAGCTGTAAGGCAGGTTGGAAACATGCCCTAATGTGTTTCTGTTGGCTATGATTAGCAAAGATGCTGTCCTACAGAGCATTCTTGAAAGAACACACCTATACGAGTTCTGATTGTTAAACGTCGCAATCTATGAGATTTGGGTGATCTCTAGTAAACTCATGAAGAGACCAAGTAGTATGACGCATATGCTACACCCGCGGGGTAGGCTACTGGTAGCCAGGTACTAGTTATGACTTTGTGTGAAATCTAAAAGCACCAAACTTGCAATTCAAGGTTCGTCCATTGTTCAAGTTGCTGATAGACGTAGCTCAAGGTTCTAGGCGGAAGTTCAACTTAACAGTCTCTGCTGAAACACTGGTATATAAACAAGTAGCGAGGATTGGCAAATCTTCAAATGGGCATTTGAGATCTGGTGGAGGATTGTTAGAAATAATGGGCTAAATAAAATAAGCCCATATAGATTCCAGATTTTCCCTAAATCTCAAAGCCCATGTTTGTGGCAGCTCACATGTGTTTGGGCCCATGTTTGGGACAGCTCACATGGGAGTGAAGTGGGAGCTAAAGTTTAGTCCCACATGGAAAGTTGGAGGAGAGTTACACCACCTTATAAGGTGGAGTGGTTCATCACTTAGTAAAGTTAGTGAGAAGAGGAGAGCTACACGCGCGCTCCTCCGACGACGACGCCGCCGCTCGCACGCACGCACCGCACCGCACCGCCCGCCCGTCCCATCCCGTCATGTCCCATCCCGTCCCGTCACGACACGCGCGCGCGCCGCGGGTTGCGGGAACAGTCAGCCTATTCGGGTCGCTCCCGGATCGTGGGCTACTGTAACCGACCCGAGCGTGCGCTACGTGGACTCGGCCCACGTTCGCTTTCGTTAGGGTTTCCTGAGCCGCTCTATATAAAGTGATGCGCGGCTACCGCCACAGACAACGACCGAACCAATCTAGGGTTTGCCAACCTCTCTGCTTGCGCCGCCACCTTAGTCTACTCTATCCCGCTTGCCGGCATGCACCAGCGGACGGGAGAGCGGGTCTCCAGAACCACTCGCCTTTGCGATCCTGTATGGGAGAGGGCAAATAAGGTTTTTGGGAAGCGCTCCGCGCGACTGCTCGAGTTCTACATCACGGCTCGTCTTCCATCCAAGTCGGGCAGTGCTGCCTATCGTCGTCTTCGCCGCCATCTGCTTCGATCAATCTTCCCCAAGGTTACTGCTGCGACCACTGCAATCGAATGGTAGGCGCGACGTGCTACTGTCTGGTTATTCATCATGTTCTGCGAGTACATGTTTAGCTGCTGCCTGTTTCCGTTCATCTTGTTGTTTAGTACATCTAGTATGTTCGAGTACATGTGCTGGTAGATGCTATTGTCATGTTTAATATTCTGGAATTAATCACGGAAATTGTGCGTAATTATCCAACATAATGTAGACATCAGTGATACATGTATTCAGGATATGTGTTTTGCACCTTTGTTTATCAGGGTGGTCTTGATATAAATTTCAGTGCATGTCGGATTAGTGTATCCATGTATTCAAATCTAGGCTATTAGAAGGTAACTGAAGTTTTCCATTGTGCACTACCCTACAGAGTGGTATTTACTAGTACTTTGCATTTAGCAAATGTATGAACCACCTGTCATGATTCTAGAAAGCAACACATGTAGTTCTTTTTTGTCATTAATTCATTATGCTTTTATATATCTAGATCTCTAGTCATGTTTGTTGGATGTGGTCAGTCTTACACTAAACTGAAGAAGTTCAATGTGAAATCCATCGTTAAGATACTCATGTTGGATCTGAACTATTTTCTCTTGCAACTGCCGTGTCGGTTTAACTTGGATACATTTCTTCATTTTTGTTGCTTCATATTTAGTATTCTCACTAAACCAGCTATTTTGTAGTTTGGTTTTTCATTTGTCCGGGTAAAGAATAATCTATTTGTTTGCACAGGCTGAAGAAATTGTTGAGAATCTTTGTGAATCAGTAGCATCTAGCCTTTAGGACAAGAAGCTTGGATGCATGAGAGAACTGTATTTCCTTGAAGAATTTGCTCACCTCGTTCTATCTTATATCTTTATAGGGTGCTTATTGGAGTGTAATGATGGTTGCATGTTATACCTTTAGATCTGGTGTTATTGAGCAGCTGCGTACTGATGCTCGCAGGCTTCAGGTATTGCCAAACTCCTTAAGGACAACAGTTATATTTATGACTTGTTGCATTAGTTAAAATTTGCATGGTGCTGTAGCGCTGGGTGTGGTGGTAGGAACAACAGGGAGACCTCCAGCCTAGCTATTCTCTATCTTTGTTCAGTACCTACATCCATAGTACAAATATCCCTCCTCACCTAGTGACAATATTTGTAACTCTGCAATTTTGAGCATTCTCTTATGCAATTTTGAGCATTTGTAGCTCCTTATCTTTCAGGTAGTGGAAGCACTTTTTGGGGGGTTCAATATTTATCTCAAGTGGGGATCATGCACACTGTTCAACAAGAGATAGTTCAGTGAGTAGTTATCCTTTTTCTGGTAATATTATACTAACTTCCTACTGATCAGAGCAAGTATCTATAGATATAGGCACAAGTCCTAATATAAAGATATATGCCAAGTGCAGTCCCTTAGTTAGACAGTGATCAAGTACGGTTTAAACACGTGGTGCTGTAGATACCGATCCACATTTTGTATTTGTACTTGTATGCTTTATCAACCGGACATACGTGTTCAGCCTTGGCATATAGATGCTGAAGTAATTAATTTGATGGATCAGAGGCCTTTTGGTATGCAGATCACCATTTTATTAAGCTTACATTTTATTTTGATATATAGCATCCATGTATTGTATCATACCCACATTACAACTAACTTGTACTCTTTTTGATGATCAACTAACTTATACTTACAATGATATGCTTTCATGACATACTTTGCAGGTTGAAGATGATACTGTTGCCAACACACTGGACTAGAATGAAAGGACAGAACATTGACTGCAACCCTTTCACATGAGGATTTTCTTTTTCTTGTGAAGTTGAGTATAAATGAGTTCTTGTAGTTTATTTTCTTTGACAAATGTTCATTGAATGCTCCAGATTCACAATTGGTTATCATCTACTTGTTTTGCACTGCAAAGTCTATTTGAAAATCATCGATATAATTCAATATTATGGATGTTGGACAAGCCTTCTTTTTCTAAGAACTGTTTGAATATAAAAGTATGCCTGAAACTTCGGCTCTTTACTCTCTTTTATTATGCTTAGAATAGAGCTGCTGAATTTTTTGTGTGCCGGAGCAACAAATAGGAAGTATAGTGGAACAATATTCAATTGTTCCTTCACTTAAGCACAAGTTTTCTCTTCAGTAATTTTCCTGAAGTGTTGAACTTGCCATGTTTTTCTCCAAGAGAATGTGGTTTGACCTTTACATGTCGATGACCACCTATTATGCCCAATCATTCACTAAATGTGGCCTCTTGTATACTTCAATTTAAGGAAAATCCATCCACTAAATTTGGCCTCCTATTAACATGAATTCCAGGAAAATTTATTCACTTTATTTTTCAAACTATTCATTGTAGTTAATTGGTATCTTTTGTACAGTCTATACTTCCATTGTGCAGAATTGCCAAGTTACTAGATCTCACACTGTAGCTTAACAATTTTTGATATGTTTCTCAATATTTAATGCATGAACTTGTTGTTTTTGCTCGTATCTGTGAGCCTTTGTTAGACTTGATGCTTAATGTCCACAAGAATAGTTCACTAGCATTTGCTAGTTTTTTATTTTTGTAAAATGTTCTTGTTATTCAACTATTGTAATATGTGTGAAATTGGAATAGCAATATTGTATATCAAAGACACCATGTGTATGCATGCCTTCGCGTGTATGCAATGTTTGCGCTTTTTTAATTCTTTAATCAGTATTGTCGTCGGTTATTCTTTTGAGCCTACCAAGGTAGTAGCACCTTTGATGTCGGGTGTCTTAGTTTAACTTCCTTGTCTGGAAGAGTATTGGAGTCGGTTGAAAAAACAAACCCACTGCAGAGTGGAGTTTCTGAGTCGGTTTTTGAGACCGGCACCAAAAAAGACATATTATCACCAACTGTGCTCCGGAGAGGGACGGTAAAACCTTCTCCGGCCCATGTAGGAAAGCCTTCTCCGAAAGCAAGTTCTGTAGTAGTGGGATGGTGGTGAATACATCTTAGAAATTCCATTCTCTGGCTTGGAGATTAGGATCAATCTGACCCAAAAAATGAAGATCGTGATGGCGGTGGTGCTTTTTTTTGAAATGCTTCGTCTCTCTAGGTATATAAAAGGGTACGCCAACGAAGGAGACGAGGTGGCGCTCGAGGGCCGAACGGCCTTATGTGGCACAGACCCCACCATAGCCCGTGTCACCTGGGCTCGTTCGGGCCTCTTGGCCTTTCT